>CM061752.1:254962710-255276467 GCA_030979885.1 Lolium multiflorum | reverse complement strand
TCTACAGATCTTTCAGCTGAAAAAAATCCTAGGACGCCAATGAGATTGTTGGGTGGGACTCACAAGCATTGACGCAATGTTAAGTTCGCCAAATGTACAAATTAAACAGGCAAGCGGTTTTCCTTGAAATTTTGGAAATAATATGGAAGTTGAAATTCGCAATTTCATATTCCTTAAAATTATAAGCTAACCAAAATGAAACAATTCGATACCACGGAGACAGTAACACCATGCATTTTTTCCAGAATATTCCAAACATAGTTTGTGGATGTTAAATGAGAGGGGTCGGTGATCAAATATATGCCGGTAGAATCATGCCCACCTCAAGCTTACCAGGTGACTTGATCACCTCCGCTACTCCTGCCTCAAGCGCCTCCATCACGTTGGCTTGGGTCAAGGTATTTGTCTAATGCCACGCCGCAAGAGTTGTTCATCATAGTATAGTACTTATTTGCCTCGTGTCCGCAATCCAGTTTGCTAGTGGTTGATGAGCTTGAGCGAGGTAGCATGGCAGCAACCTCGCCATGGGCAGATTGGGGCACCATATCTGAACCAACATAGGGCAACTTGCAAACAGATGTTGTGCCGTCTCCTCGATAATCAGGTAGAGAGGGCACTCACCGTTGTGTGGCCATCCTCGACGCGCGAGCACGTTGGCTATCAGGCAACGGCCTTGCTCTGCCAACCAAGCGAAGATTCGGTAGCGTAGAGGAGCGTCAAAAGACCAGATTGTCACCTTGTAATCTCGTTGAAAGAACATCTCTCACATTATGTTTTGTATGTTTGATGTCAATATATGTGATACACTAATGTTTGATTAAGTGGTACAGGGATTACATAGTTTCATATTTGCGTGTGTTGGATTTGGTCGATCTGTCAAAAGGCAAGGAAAAGTTTGGGGCCGATAATCCGGGCCGGATATTCTTGAAATATCTGGCCCCTGATTTTGGCTAAGTCTTCGACGGAAAGCCGAAGAGGGGGACATTTGCCGGATAATGTCCCGGTATTGTACGGGCCGGATTATCCGGCCGGATATTTTGGAAATATCCGGCCCTCGATTTTGGCTAAGGACTGGAAGAAATGTGTCTCTGTACGTGGGCCGGATATTTGGCCGGACTTTGTCACGGTTTTGTTCTGAAGGCCGGATTATCCGGTGGGGCGGATTATCCGCCCCTACTTGGACCGGATTATCCGCCCCTGGCAAGAACGGCTCAATTTTGGGAGGGGTATAAATACCCCTTCTTCTACCTTGGTTGCTTGCTCAATCATTGCACAAGAACTGCCAAGCTACACCACCATTAGAGCCACCTCAAGAAACACAAGATTTGCAAGATCTCCTTCCTCCCCAACCAAAGCTCTTGATCTTTGGGGATTCGAAGGAGAAGCCACCGATCTACATCCTCACCGAAGCGTTCTTCATTTCCCCTCACTTGTTTGAGGGATCTCATGCTAGTGTTCCTATTTGGTTCCCTAGTTGACTTGTTGTTGATGTGTTGTTGTTGATTGTTGTATTGTTACAGATTTGGGAGCCTCCAATTCAGTTGTGGATGTGTGCCCCAAGAACCTTGTAAAGGCCCGGTTTCCCTCGAGGAAATCCCTTAGTGGAAGTGGGCTAGGCCTTCGTGGCGTTGCTCACAGGAGATCTGAGTGAAGCCTTCGTGGCTGTTGGTTTGGCTTGCGTAGCAACCACACTCCTCCAAACGTAGACGTACCTTCTTGCAAAGGAAGGGAACTACGGGAATCATCTCCGTGTCAACGCGTGCTACACTCGGTTACCTCTATCCCACTCTATCTCCTATATATTGCGTAGCTATATCTTGCCTAGTTGATAACCTTGTCATATAGGTAAATTCACTTAGTTGCATATCTAGAGAATTTACCTTTGTGTCAAACCTAAATTGAAAAAGAACTAAAAATTGGTTAGCACCTATTCACCCCCCTCTAGGTGCGGCATACGATCCTTTCAATTGGTATCGAGCCTCGGCTCTTATTTCGGGCTTAACCGCCTAAGAGTATGCCGAACGAGGAGCCCTCGGAAGGGGCCAATACGGTCTCCATGGAAGAATTCAATTCGTTGAAGTCCTTCATGGAAGCCAAAATGGAAGCCCAAATGGAAAGCATGAAAAGATGATTGCCGAGCTTTTGGCTCCGGCCCGTCCCAAGGCTCCTAGTATAGAGGTAAAGGACGCGGGTGTGTCCGAAGAGGGAGGTGCTTCGGCACCACCTTCTTCTACCAAACCCGTGGAAGGTGATAACTTAAACACTAACAAATCTCCCATTGCATCTCCTAGGGATACTAGTGGAGGTGAGAGCTACAATCGAGTAGCTCCACCTTTTCAATCTCCCGATATACCGGTTCCCCATCCTCATTTGAACATTCGGGGCGACCCACCTAAGTTTTCCATTGAAAATTACAATACTTGGCGATTTGAGTTTCGCTCTCATGTTTGCAGTGCCTCCAATGAACTTTGGAGAATCATCCAGGAAGGCTTCAAACCTTACAACCCCGACAAGTTGACTAGAAGAGAAGCGGTTGATAGTCAACTCAACAACACCGCCTTGCACATGATTCAAACTAGTGTGGGGACAAAGGATTTGCCTCGTGTTCGGAACTACACCACCGCCAAGGAAGCTTGGGATGGTTTGGCCGCTAGTTGCATTGGAAGTGAGAGCACGAGAAGGAACAAGTATAATGCTCTTAAGAATAAAGCCGAAGGATTCATGAGGCTACCGGATGAAGATCATCAAGACATGTATTCAAGACTCCTCATTGTTGCCGATGACTTCCGTCTTATTGGTGCCACCCACATCAATGACTCTTGGATCAAGGAGAAGTACATTGAATGCATGATGCCATATGTACCCATTGATGTCAAGACCCTTGTTGGGAGAGAATGCTATTCCTCTCTCTCTTCTCAAGATGTCGTGCACGAGATGCAAGCCCTCAAGGTGCTCGAGCAAAACTCTCATGATTCTCTCAACCGTGCCATTGGTATGTCAAAAGGGAACAATCTTGCCTTGGTGGTCAACCCCTTAGATGAAGTGCACCCTCAAGAGCAATATAGGGCATCTTGGAGTATGTCCTATCCGGAAGATTTGGAATGCCACTATCATGATCACATGGCCTTCCATGCAAAGTCCTTTTGGGTTGATCCCTCCAAGGCCAAGGAAGACAACATCAAGAGAAACCACAAGAGTGGGTTCACTAGCTTTGGTCCAAAGACAAGATCATGCTACAATTGTGATGACAAGCGCCACTTCATTGCCGAATGCCCCTATGAAAATAGAGAGCTTCATAATGGAAGGCTCATTCCCAAGGACAAGAGCAAAGAATCAAAGGGCAAATACTCAAAAGCCCCCAACAAGAAGTTCTACAACAACAAGACCAAGAAGGGCAAGAGGCACCCAAAAGTTGTGCTAGTGACTAGGGAAGAATATTCTTCCGATGAAGTTGCAAGCTCTAGTGATGATGAAGAAGGAAGCTCAAAAGAAATGGCCGCCATTGTCACTACCAACATTCCCTCTTCATCTCTCTTTGAATCCCCCAATGAGAATCCTCATATCAAGAATGCACATTGCTTCATGGCAACATCTTCCTTGGACACATCTATTGTGCTATCAACTCAAGAAGAATATTCCTCCGGGGATGATGAAGTTGATGATGAAGAAGATGCAACCTCTAATGGATTGGTCGCTCTTGCCTCCCTCTCCACTAACTCTTCATCACCAAGTGAATCCCCCAATGAGATCATTCATGTGGAGGAAGAAAGTTGCCTCATGGCCAAATCCTCCGAGGTATCATCTCCTAGCCCCTATGCCTAACATATCAAGTGATCTAGGGATTGATGATGCTAGTCTAAAAGTAAAACAAGAAATGCTAGAATTTGATGAATTCTTGCTTAACCTACAAGGTATCAACAAAAAGCATGTTTCAAATCTCATGGCTCGTTTAGCTCAACAAAATGATATGCTTGAGAAAAAGGGTCAAATAGAGAGAGAAGACTCTCTTGAAATCCATGCTCTTAAAAATGCCCTTGAGGAAAGTCAAGAAAATATAGCTTCTCTTGAGGAGAGGCTAGAAAATCTTGAAGAGCCTCAAGATGAAATTAACAAGCTCACTAAAGCTAGAGATCATGCTAGGGCTAAGACTAAATTGCTTAAAAAGGAAAAGGCCAAATTTGGTGTTGATCATGAGAAACTTGTGAAGGATCTAGATGAACTAGACAAAGCTCACAAAGCCTTGAAGAGTGAATACTCTCTCCTATCCAAGTCAAATGAGCAACTTCAAATTAGGCTTGCTTCATATGATGTACCTAGTTCCTCTACCCCTTCTTGTGATCATGCAAATATTATTGAGGAAAATGCTAGGTTGAAGGATGAACTTGCTAAGGCCTCCTCTCCCCAAAGTAAACTTTCTTTGGATGATCTTTTGAGTAAGCAAAGATCAAACAATGGGAAGGAGGGCCTAGGTTACAATGCCAAGGCGAAGAAGGCAAACA
Organism: Lolium multiflorum; assembly: GCA_030979885.1. Lineage (NCBI taxonomy): Eukaryota > Viridiplantae > Streptophyta > Magnoliopsida > Poales > Poaceae > Lolium > Lolium multiflorum. The sequence goes on along the minus strand of CM061752.1, from coordinate 255,271,968 downwards.
AGCAAAAGGCCAAGCCCGCACAAGAGAAGAAGAAAGATATCACCAATGGTGAAGCCCCTAAGGGCAACACCACTAATGATGATAATGCGGGAAATGCTAACCCTCACTATGTTTTATTTAAAGATTATTATGGTGATGTTTATGCTAAATATGTTGGCCCATATGATGGTTATGTTGCTTGGTCTATTTGGGTCCCAAAGACCCTTGTTGCTAACAAAAGAGGACCCATTGTGAAATGGGTACCTAAATCCAAGAATTGATCTCATGTAGGACTATGCCGCCGGAGGTTCAAAATGGGTACTTGATAGTGGATGTACAAGTCATATGACCGGCGGCAAGAACCTCGTCAAGGAGTTGAGGCCCAACATAAACAATATCACCGTCTCCTTTGGCGATAATTCTACATCCGAGGTATTGGGTTTTGGCAAGGTTGTGGTTGCACACAACATAACACTTGTGGATGTCATGCTTGTCAAAACCCTTGGTTACAATTTGCTTTCCGTTTCCGCCCTTGGCAAGATGGGTTTCGCCGTCTTTATTGATAATGATATTGTGGTCCTCTTGTGGAGCAAGACTCTAAAAGTCGCTTTCGTTGGGTATCGCGAACATAACTTGTATGTGGTGGACTTTTCGGGGACCACCACTTCAAGTGCGATGTGCCTATTCAAAGGCGGATGTGGGTTGGTTGTGGCATCGCCGCCTAGCCCATGTCAACATGAGAACTTTGCAAAGTCTTCACAAGGGGAACCATATTGTGGGACTAATGGAAAGTGTTTCTTTTGCCAAAGATCGTGTTTGTAGGGCTTGTGTTGAAGGCAAAATGCATGACTCTCCGCATCCAAGCAAGACTATCATCTCTTCCAAGAGGATCTTGGAGCTCCTTCATGTGGATCTCTTTGGTCCCGTTACTCATGCAAGTCTTGGTGCGAAGAAACATTGCTTGGTGATTGTTGATGATTACTCAAGATACACTTGGGTCTACTTTCTCAAGACGAAAGATGAGACTCAACAAATATTCATTGATTTTGCCACCGAGGTGCAACGCCAACACAACCTTCTCATTATGGCAATAAGAAGTGACAACGGCTCCGAGTTCAAGAACTACACACTCAATGATTTTCTTAGTGATGAGGGGATTCGTCATCAATATTCCGCTGCTTACACCCCTCAACAAAATGGTGTTGCGGAGAGGAAGAACCGGACTCTTATGGATATGGCAAGGTCTATGATGGCGGAGTATAAATCCCGCTATAACTTTTGGGCCGAAGCCATCTCCACCGCTTGTCACTCTTCTAACCGGCTCTACCTCCGCAAGGGATTGAACAAGACTCCATATGAAATACTCACCGGCAACAAGCCTAATATCTCATACTTCAAGGTGTTCGGTTGTAAGTGTTTCTACAAAATCAAAGGAGTTCGTTTGTCTAAATTTGCTCCTAAAGCTTTGGAGGGTATATTTGTTGGTTACGGTGCCGAATCTCACACTTATAGAATCTTTGATATAGCCTCCGGGATTATCATCGAATCTTGTAGTGTGAAGTTCGAAGAAAATGATAGCTCCCAAGTGGGGCAAGTTGATGTATGTGTAGGTGATGAAATACCTCAAGATGCCATAGTAAGAATGGGTGTGGGATTTTTCCGCCCCATTGAGGGACACGGTGTGGCGTCTCGGGAAGAACTATGCTCTACCACGGTGGAGCCCTCATCCTCTCAACATCAACAAACCCCATCTCTTGAAGCTAATGATGCACCAACCCAAGAACAAGAAGAAAACCCTCTCTCTCATGAACAAGATCAAGGACAAGATCAACCAAGCATTCAAGATCAACCATTTGATATTTGCACTTCACCAAACATTGTCCAAGATCAAGCTCATGAGGTTGAGCATTCTCAAGAAATTGAGGAAGCTCAAATTGAAGGTCAAGACGGGGACCCAAATGATCAAGTTGATCAAGTGATACCTCCAAGGCCTACCAAGGAGGAGATCGAGGCCCGTCGTCTAGCAAGAAGAGAAAGGCAACTTGAACGTCTTGAACACACACATGACAAGGTTCTTGGTGATGTAAGGGCAAAGGTCTCCACAAGAAGGCAATTGGCTAACTTTAGCAATCATCATGCTTATATCTCCGTTGTGGAACCCAAGAAAGTATTTGAAGCCCTTGAAGATTCGGATTGGGTGGAAGCCATGCATGAGGAACTCAACAACTTCAAGCGCAACAAAGTATGGACCTTAGTAGAGAAGCCAAAGGAGTGCCGCAATGTTATAGGCACTAAGTGGATATTCAAGAACAAGCAAGATGAGTTTGGAAATATTGTGAGGAACAAGGCAAGATTGGTGGCTCAAGGTTTCTCTCAAGTTGAAGGAATTGACTTTGGAGAGACCTATGCTCCCGTGGCTCGTCTTGAGTCCATCCGTATCCTTCTTGCTTATGCATCGCATCATAACTTTAAGTTACAACAAATGGATGTTAAAAGTGCATTTCTTAATGGTCCTTTGCATGAAGAGGTTTATGTTAAGCAACCCCGGGGTTTGAGGATCTCAACTTTCCTAACCATGTCTACAAGCTTGATAAAGCACTTTATGGTCTCAAACACGCTCCTAGAGCTTGGTACGAGCACCTTAAAGAATTGTTGGTAGACCGTGGGTTTGATGTTGGGCTAATCGATCCCACTCTTTTTACTAAGAGGGTTAATGGGGAGCTTTTCGTTTGCCAATTATATGTTGATGATATCATCTTTGGCTCTACTAACAAAGCTTTCAATGATGAATTTTCAAAGCTTATGACCGATAGGTTTGAGATGTCTATGATGGGAGAGATGAAGTTTTTCCTTGGTTTTGAGATCAAGCAATTGAGAGAGGGAACCTTCATCAATCAAGCAAAATATCTCCAAGACATGCTCAAGAGGTTCAAGATGACCGAGTTGAAGGGTGTGGCCACTCCTATGGTCACCAAATGTCATCTTGCACTTGATCCCAATGGTAAAGAGGTGGATCAAAAGGTATACCGCTCCATGATTGGATCCTTGCTTTACCTTTGTGCATCTAGACCGGACATAGTGTTGAGTGTTGTGTGTGTGCAAGGTATCAAGCTTCTCCTAAGGAGAGCCACATGATGGCTCTCAAAAGAATCTTTCGATATTTGGTTGATACCCCAAGATATGGTATTTGGTACCCCAAGGGCTCAAGCTTTATTCTCAATGGATATACCGATGCGGATTGGGCGGGTGACAAGGATGATAGGAAATCAACTTCCGGGGCTTGCCAATTCCTTGGTAGGTCCTTGGTGTGTTGGTCTTCTAAGAAGCAAAATTGTATATCTCTCTCCACCGCCGAAGCCGAATATGTTGCCGCCGCAAGTGGATGCACTCAATTGTTATGGATGAGGCAAACTTTAAAGGAATACGGTGTCATTTGTGACAAAGTGCCTCTATTATGTGACAATGAAAGTGCCATCAAGATTGCCTATAATCCGGTGCAACATTCAAGAACGAAGCATATTGAGATCCGGAATCATTTCATTAGGGATCATGTTGCCCGTGGTGATATTGAGCTCATCTATGTTCCTACCAAAGATCAACTTGCCGATATATTCACGAAGCCTCTTGATGAAGCAAGGTTCTCTTATTTGAGGAATGAGCTAAATATCATAGATTCAAGGAGTATAGCTTGACCATCTTGCAAACACACCTTTGTCTCAAAACTTTATTTGGTTTAGATGTGGGCATGGAAATAGGGGAGTGCGGTTTAAACTATTGAGCTATCCCTCCCCCCATAATGCCAACATTAAAAGAAATCATTCTCTTTATATCATATAATGATATGTGAGCTTCAATGATGAGTAGTGGTTTTGGGCCCAAGATACATCTTCGCGGTGCCATGCCACAACACTCATATATGGTGGCCTAGGCCACCACACTCTTCTTTGTGAAGAGTTGGAGTTATTTGGGTCTTATTGCCTCTTATTTGACAACTCCATGTTCTTATGGGAAATCACTCAAGTTTGGCTTTATTTGCTCATATCTTGCAAACTTAAGTGATCATGTACCATTAACAGTTTGAACTCTCTAAACCTAAGCCTACCTCTCCAACAAACCACTTCCATCTTGCTCATTTGTCATGTTTGGTAAAAACTTGGAGTTTGAGGTTTCTCGGTCGGATGATCTAGGTTGCCCCATCTTATTGGTAAATATGCATCTCATATATGACGTGATAGTATATTGCATCACATATGGGTTCGCAAATATCCAACTAAAGATAAGCTGGATTTTATTCGGAATTTTCCAGAACACCGGATAATCCGCCCCGTGCCCGGATTATCCGGCGGGCCGGATTATCCGCCCTCACTTTGGGCCGGATTATCCGGCCTGGCGGGCGGGAGGACTAAGGGAGGCCGCGGGGGGTTGGTTCATCACCAGTTCCCCCCCACGCCCCTCTCTCTCCTCAAGCCGTCGGAGTTCCTCCTCCTCGCCGGAGCGCTCCGTCCGCCCCCTCTCGGAGTTCTTGGGTGGATCGGGTGGATCTCCTCCCTAGCTACCTTCTCCTCCAAGCGGTTTCCACAATGGATGTGGGTATGATTCACAATCTCTAACCCTAGATGTTGTGTTTTATATGTGCTATTTTCTTGGTGGAATTGGTGTCTAGTTGTTCCAAATCGTGTGTAGTGTACTCCTCTTGCATGCTATGAGGCCGATCTAGTTTTAGACATGTTTTTGATTGAAAAACTGCACATCTCGAAGGGCCGGATTTTCCGCCCCTCGAGCCGGCCGGATTATCCGGCCCGGCCGGATTATCCGCCCCCAGGGGACCCCGGATTATCCGGCCTGGAGCTTCATCGCCGCTGCAGTTTGCTTCAATCTATCATGTCTAGATGTGTACCGACTTGTTTGCATGCTTCTCGAGTATATTACCGTATCTTACATGACTTATGAGCATTACCTTTCCTTTGCTACCCGCCTTTGCTTCTCACAGGTGGTGCTTCGGGGTGGTCGGAGACGCCCAAGGCATGATCGATCTAGTGATGAGTTTGCCACCAATGCACCTCGCAAGTCCGTCACTTCAAGGCGGAAGAACAAGGAAGTGAGGGAGAACTACAAGACCATGGACCCAGTTTCTTACTCCGCTATCCGTTGAAGAACTGGTATGATGATGTCCCAAGGGATGAAGACATAGCGGGCAGGAGATATTGGTGCGCTGAGCAGGAGTTCATCTTCATGGACATCTATGAGCCCATGAAGAATCTGAGACCCATGCAAGCTATCAATGTGGACATTCTGGCGTCAACGATCACTTTGAAGATGCTATCTGGGTAGCTGGAAAGTTGGGCCTGCATGATATCATGAAGATTCAGTGTGACTTTAGCCCAGCTTTGGTGAAGCAGTTCTTTGCCACTTTGGCAGGAAAGATGAGGAACACACCATGGAATGGATGACTGGCTCCACTCACTGCAGTGCCACTCTGCGTCTTTGCTGGTGTTCTTGGAGTTCCTGTTGATGGGGGTCGTCGACTTCATGGACCACAACAGACAGATAAGAATGCTCTTGTGCATCTCTACACCTCAGCGGGAAAGATTGGTCAAGCTAAGGGGCTGCTTCCCATATACAGTCAGTTGCTTCGGTTCTTTCGGGCCACCATTTGCCCAAGTGGTGGCAACAATGATGCTCTTCGGGGAACCCTTGTGGACCTTATGCACCTCAGCTATAAGTGTGCTCGTGATGATAATGAAGAACGGGACTACACTCTTGATATCATGGACTTTATCTTCCATGAGATCCATGATGCCATGGTCTCCGGACCACCATACCCTATGCTCCCTACATTCAGCTTCTCATCAACAACTCTGTTGCTAAGGTTGGTGAAGACATAAGTGGGTATCCTTTGGTGAAGCACCATGTCAAGAAGCCCTACAAGCTTCTTCTTCACCGTACCCTGACACTTTCATGTGTGATGCTCGCTCCAGTGGCTTTGCTCCCGCACCACCGATGTCCCGGCTATGAAGAAGCAAGTGAGCCGGCTTAGTTGGTTTCAGCGTCACATCTTGTGCATGAACATCGAGATACACAAGGAAAACTATGTGCTAGCCGAGCGTTCAAATTAAGCACACTCAGGCGGTTATTCTTCACAAGCTCATCAAGGACCCCGCCTCAGCCTCCAGCTCACCAGGGTTACAGTGCATGGCACTCGCATGTTCCATGGAGTGAACTTGATGACTGCCTTCAAAGGACCAACACCTCTCGCCGCTCCCGGATGCTCCCGACACTGATGAGGATGAGGATGAAGAGGTAGCGGCAGACGAGTCCGATGATGATTATGCCTCCGAGTGATTCCCATGGGACGAGTAGCATCGCGCTTGTCCCCTTTTTGGCATTTCGATGCCAAAGGGGGAGAAGTGTTCTATTAGGAACTATCTCGGGGATTTGCATGGTTTGGGCACAAGCATATGCGTTTACCATTCCTTTATTGCTTGTGTTCCCTCTTATTTGAACTATTTGCTTTGGTTGTGTTCCGTTTAAAACTATGTGTTATGTGGTGTGAGACATTGTTATGGTTTTCGGATTTCTATATGTTGAGATCAAGGATGCTATATTATGTGTGATGTTATATCTCCGTATCTTATATCTACACATGGGTATGATTTCTTGCATCCTATCTCAACTTCATATGTGTCAATGTCTTTTGTTAGAGCTCATGTTGGATATCTCTTGTGTTGAGGCACCATACTCCTATGTGTTGTGTATTTGTATTCAAATGCAAACTACTTATATGCACACATGTAGGGGGAGTGCCTCTATGTTTTGCCATCATGCTTGTCTCTATAGTGATTCCTTTGCAAATCCGTATATTGTCATCAAACACCAAAAAGGGGGAGATTGAAAGAACATCTCTCACATTATGTTTTGTATGTTTGATGTCAATATATGTGATACACTAATGTTTGATTAAGTGGTACAGATTACATAGTTTCATATTTGCGTGTGTTGGATTTGGTCGATCTGTCAAAAGGCAACAGGAAAAGTTTGGCAGGCCGGATAATCCGGCCGGATATTCTTGAAATATCCCCCCCGATTTTGGCTAAGTCTTCGACTAGCAGCAAAGGGGGCCGGACATTTGCCCGGATAATGTCCCGATATTGTACGGGCCGGATTATCCGGGCCGGATATTTTGGAAATATCCGGCCCCCTCGATTTTGGCTAAGGACTGGAAGAAATGTGTCTCTCGTACGTGGCCGGATATTTGGCCGGACTTTGTCACGGTTTTGTTCAAGGCCGGATTATCCGGGTGGGGCGGATTATCCCCTACTTGGACCGGATTATCCGGCCCCCGGAAAGAACGGCTCAATTTTGGGAGGGGTATAAACCCCCCTTCTTCTACCTTGGTTGCTTGCTCAATCATTGCACAAGAACTCTGCCAAGCTACACCACCATTAGAGCCACCTCAAGAAACACAAGATTTGCAAGATCTCCTTCCTCCCCCAACCAAAGCTCTTGATCTTTGGGGATTCGAAGGAGAAGCCACCGATCTACATCCTCACCGAAGCGTTCTTCATTTCCCCTCACTTGTTTGAGGGATCTCATGCTAGTGTTCCTATTTGGTTCCCTAGTTGACTTGTTGTTGATGTGTTGTTGTTGATTGTTGTATTGTTACAGATTTGGGAGCCTCCAATTCAGTTGTGGATGTGTGCCCCAAGAACCTTGTAAAGGCCCGGTTTCCGCCTCGAGGAAATCCCTTAGTGGAAGTGGGCTAGGCCTTCGTGGCGTTGCTCACAGGAGATCTGAGTGAAGCCTTCGTGGCTGTTGGTTTGGCTTGCGTAGCAACCACTCCTCCAAACGTAGACGTACCTTCTTGCAAAGGAAGGGAACTACGGGAATCATCTCCGTGTCAACGCGTGCTACACTCTCGGTTACCTCTATCCCACTCTATCTCCTATATATTGCGTAGCTATATCTTGCCTAGTTGATAACCTTGTCATATAGGTAAATTCACTTAGTTGCATATCTAGAGAATTTACCTTTGTGTCAAACCTAAATTGAAAAAGAACTAAAAATTGGTTAGCACCTATTCACCCCCCCCTCTAGGTGCGGCATACGATCCTTTCACTCGTGCAACCGCACCTTCAAACTAAAATACTACATGGGCCAAATGATTTAGCCTATTTATTTCAACACTATCAGTATTCATTTACATCAATTTGTTCTTTTGTGTCAGGTTTCCTCGGTCTTTGGAGCAGGACAACATCACTTGTCCGCCCAGACGAACGTCACAACTCTGCATCTTGTTCTTCAGGATGGACAAACTGGAGGCTTGTCGCTGAAAAATCCTTGCATTTCTTTCTTTCCTGGTGGGTTAGGGTCGTCCATCCTTTTATGTCGCGCTTAGTTGTCATTATTTGCCTTGTGTCCGCAATCCAGTTTGCCAATGGTTGATGAGCTTGCACGAGGTAGCATGGCAGCAACCTCGCCATGGACATAATGGGGCACCATATCTTAACCAACATAGGGCAACTTGCAAACAGATGTTGTGCCGTCTCCTCGATAATCAGGTAGAGAGGGCACTCATCATTGTGTGGCCATCCTCGACGCGTGAGCACGTCGTCGGCCAGGCAACGACCTTGCACTGCCAACCAAGTGAAGATTCGGTAGCGTAGAGGAGCGTCAAAAGACCAGATTATCACGTTGTAATCTCGTCTAGCCGCACATTCAAACTGGATTCCATATGCTGAAACTGCAGTGTATTCGCCTGATTCAGTCCATCTCCAGGTGACGGTGTCCTCAACATTGTTCTGCAGGTCAACTATTTCAATGTCTTGTTACCTTTTGGAAACATGTCCATTTTCTTGTGTGATGTGGTTAAAGATGTACTTCCTCCATCCCATAGAAGTTGTCTAAGATTTTTCTGAATTTGCATGTATCTAGATGCTAAATGACACATAAATACATCTAAAATTTAATAAATCTCAGCCAAATTTACGAGATGGAGAGAGTATTTTACTTCATTATACATGTACTTATTAGAAAGTATACTCACCGATTTCTTTCTTTCAGTTTCTTTCCAAGCTTTGAAGTCATGTACGTGGAGAAAATAATTAGAACAGAAAAAAACATATTTAGGATTACAAAAGGTATTGATTAAATAATTTGAAGAGAATAGATTTTTTTAAGGAAAAATTGAAGAAAATAATAGATTACACTTTTTTTGTTGATCTAATCTCCTACGTGGGCCATCTTGTTTAGTCGGCCCAGCCCAAGTATCACTGCCGGCCTAACCCTCCAGGAAGGGCCGCCAGCCAGCCACACTCCCTCACTCCCGACGGTTCACATGGAGGTGGCGGCGGCGGCGGATCAGATCACCTAGCTCGTCTCCCAGCCGCCGCCGCTCCTCCGTCCCGCCGCCGCATCCCGTTCTCCTGCTCCCGTCCGTCGCCTTCCACTTACGCCGCCACCATTTCCAGACGGAATCCGCCATGCCGCCCTTCCGGCTCTGGGAGGAGCTGCCGCCGGAGCTCATCTGCCGCATCGGCGACAGCCTCGACCTCAAGGGCTACGCCAGCGCGCGGGGGGCCTGCACCGCGTGGCGATGCGCGCTCGCGCAGCCGTTCCCGCTGCTCCTCGTCGTCCCCGACCACGACCGGTGCCGCCCGTCCGCCGCGCGCCTCGGCCCCCCCACGCGCCGCTCCTTCGACCTCAAGGCCGTCCCCTTCGGGGCACATTGCGTAGGCTCCAGCTACGGATGGCTCGCCCTCTCCTTCTGCATCTACGGCGGCCAGAGCTTGTTCAGCCTCTTCAACCCTATCACCGCCGCCGAGATCCTCCTGCCGCCACTGATATACAGCAGCAGGTGGGTGTCCAAGTCCAAGCTCGTCTTCGCGCGCAGCCCCGCCAGCGACGACTTCACCGCCGTCGCCATCTGCGACCTCGACAGGCTCGCCTATGTCACCGCCGGGGCCAGGAGGTGGGCAATCCTCGACCCTGTCCGCCTCCCCCACGGAGACCAGCTCGCTGACATCGTCTACCATGATGAAAAGAACAGAGTCTACTGCCTCACAAGCTATGGAGACGTCCACGTGCTGCTCCTACCTAAGCGCCGCCGCAGGGCCGACAACCCATCATCGCTGCCGGCGATACCAACTACACTCTCGGGTCCGGCGAATCATGCTGAGTTTGCTCGGTGGCCGATCAAACAACAACATGATTTCATTCGTAGGAGATCTTTGGGGCCAGACTTGAATGCGCCGGCCAAGGTCCAGGCCCTCCCGTTTGATCCTGCAACCAGTTTCGCCCCGCCATACAGCACGGTCTCTGCTTTCGCTGGTGCCAAGAATCTGGTGTTCTGCGAGGGTAATCTGTACCAGATATGGAGGAACTCGAGCTGCACAGTTACCGTGCGGCTGCCAGGAGGCGGTCGTCGTCGTGTAGCAGAGAATGAAGTATTTGTCTTTAGGTGTTTTCCGCAGCGCCAACCATGCTGGGACGCTGTGACCGACTTGGGGGGCTACTCGGTGTTTCTCGGGAGGAACAACGCGGTGTCCATGCCCCCTGCTGAAGGTGTTCCGGGGTTCAAGGGTAACTGTGTCTACTGGATCGGCGGGAGGGGTAGGGATCAGGGCATGGTCTTTGACATGGCAACCGGGAGGTCTACACCTTGCCTTCCCGCTGCTGCTGCTGGGGTCGCTCCGCAAAGCACAGTTTGCTGGTACTTTCTCAACGACATGGTGAATAACTGCAACAATATTAATGGGCCAAATGAGTTTATCAGACCTGTGCGGGAAGTCTAGGCTGATCGAGAAAAAACAACAAGAGTGATGCGTCACCAAACTTGTTCAGTGAGCTCCACCAGCTATGTCTGCAAGTTATGTGTATGGTGCCTGAGAAAGAGCCTGATCTGAAGGTGCTGAAGATATATGTAGCCAATAGTTATGCTAGATGTAGCCAATAGTTTGTTCTAAGTTATCTGTTCCCTAAGATAATTTGCTTCAATCTTTTGTTGTTGGTTTGTAGTAGTCCAAATCATCTGACTTTCTATGTTTATGTCATGTAATGGAAAAGTCGTTTATATTCATCACAGTATGATGGAATATACTGGTGTATATCCGGTTTATCCTACCATCGTGAGGTCTTGGTCTCTGGGTCCAATGGGTTCCTAGGTGCTCGCCGCCGGCGCTGACATGTCCATTATTGGGCAGTTTGGTGTCGGGCTCTACTGTACCTACCTTGTGATTGAGAGGGTTGTGGTGACCACCAAGCACACCGGTGACAAGCAGTACATCTGGGAAAGTGGGACCCCAGGCTGGTCGCTCCTTCATCGTTCCTTGTCATGCGTCTGGGTATTTGGATGGTCCTGTACCTCAAGGATGACCAGGTATGAAGTCCAAGCGTTCTATATTGTGATTATTGTACCATCAATTCTTTGATGTCTTGTTTGTGCTTAGCTTGGCTGCACTAAACAGCTATAGATGTGCTTATGCTTGATCTAAACTGTATTGTTTTGTGGCCGGTAGATCCTTCACTTTAGGTAGATACTTGGTTTATTAGGTGTCTATTTTTACTTTTTAGATAGTGGAAAAAACTCTCTTTATGTGTTATAAATATGTGCAATATCATAACTTGATACTGATAGACCTTCTCTAGCTCCTGTCAAATGTTAGTTCATTGTGTTGTCAACCTGTAGTGCCTGCAATTGAATTCGTATCGTAGCCTTACTTAACTAGCTTACTCTCCAGATGTGGGATAATAGTTCCTTGATATATGTCAGTACGCCGGCTCTCTAACACCTTCTTATGCCCCGACAAGTCCATCACAGCCGCCAAAATGCATATGCAGCGAGTCAAAGGGGCTTATGTCTTTTTTATTATATAAGCCATATAAGCTTATGGCTTATATAAATCGAGCATATGTGGACCCCATTTGAATCAAACCATAGGATCTCACTGTTCTGTCTCATGTTCTTCTCTAGCTACTGCTTCATATTATATATTTGATTTCCCTGCAACATCAGTCCATCATCATGTTATTGCTTTTAGCAGTTCCTGGAATTTGAATCTATAAATAGGGCAGTACGAATTAGGGATCACATGCTTTGTGTGTGTCTTCTCTTGATTAACTCAAACTAGAAAACCTTTTCATTCAGGGGCTTGCTGACCACAAGGATACCCTTGTAGCTCCTTGCTGCCCTTGCAGGTAAGGTAAATCAATTGTCTCATCAGTTTCTTAAAAAAGATTTATCCTCTAGTTGGATGTAATAGCAATTGTTTACTTGCGCTGGGGCGGCGCAAGGGTTCTGGAACTGCCTGAGCTTTCTCATGAGAGAGGTGAGGCTTGGTTTTACAATCTTGTTTTTGTTATCTTTTATGGCAATGTGTACGAAAAGGCTGGGATGCTCTTTAAATACATTGTAGAGGTGTACAAGAGTGCCACGCTTCCCTGTTACTTGCAATACATGGTAGGGTTATTGTCATTCTCCAACATATGAATTTCTGTCACGGTTCCATTCTGTATTAGCTATGGAGGCATATGATTTGCTGGGGGACCAAAAATTTGCCTGATGATATGTTGATAAATACTTATGTATGGTTAGCAGCAATTTAACGTAGTTTGTGCTAGCTTTCCGCACCGAAAGGGATATTAAAGTGAAAGATCGGCTAAAACCATCTGTTGGAAACCCACTAATGTATGGTAAACAACCGTGGGATATAAGTGACGTGAAGTGAAAGATGCGTTTGAATCATCTGCATATCACTCACTGATGTATGCTAAATAACCGTGGAATGTATGTGATACTGTATAAAGTAAAAGCTCGGTTTGAAATTCCAAAAGGGGGCTTCAAGTGGATTGTAAACTTTGTGTCTTTTTCTTCTGAACCTTGAGACCAAACAACTTTATTTCTTTACCATGAACAACGCGAATGAATGGTGTCAAAAAAAGAAATTTTCCTATGTGTATGTTTTTCCTCTACTCTTCCCATGAACCGGAGAGGCCTGAAATTTGGATCATGATATGGAATCTTCACTGCAGATGAATGAAGGATCAGGTTTAAAGCTTAGAACCCTCACGACCACGATGCAGGGGCCAGGTAGATTTTGACCTGACCTGTGCTCTTTTACATGGCAAACTCTAGAGAGAGAGAGAGAGGGAGAGAGAGAGAGAGAGAGAGGGAGAGAGGGAGGGAGAGAGAGAGAGAGGGAGAGAGGGAGAGAGGGAGAGAGGGAGAGAGAGAGGGAGGGAGGGAGGGAGGGGGAGGGGGGCGAGGGAGAGGGGGAGAGGGAGCGTGAGGGAGAGAGGGAGAGAGAGGGGGAGAGAGGGAGGGGGAGAGAGAGAGAGAGAGAGAGATGATATCATTCTAACCACCTCCTCTCAAACATTCCTACATCATATCATGTTTTCTATGACTAGTCTTGCTTTTCTTCATTATTTTTTGGGCATTGATGTTCTTCGTGATGCTTCTGGTATCTTTCTGTCTCAATGCCAATACATTCTCGATCTTCTATCTCATGTTGGTATGCTCAATTGTCAACCTTCTCGCGCTCGTGTTGAGACTAGTTCAAAACTTTCTGCTGATGGTGAACATTAATATGATACTTGTTTTTATTGTAGTCTCACTGGTGTGGTTCAATATCTTACCATTACTCGTTTTGAAATATCTTTTGATGTTCAACAAGCTAGTTTATACATACATGATCCTCGTCTTCCCCACTATAATTATGTCAAACACGTTCTTCATTCTCTAAAAGGAACGCTTGATCATGGTCTTCATATGAACAATTCTCCTCCTACTTCGCGACAGCATTCTGATGCAGATTGTACTGGTTGTCCAGATATTGTGTTTTTCTTGGTAACAATTTTATTTATTGGTCCTCGAAAAGACATGTTATGGTCCCATGCTCGTCTGCTGAAGTGAGTACCGCGTCGTGGCACACGTTGTTGCTGACACTATTTTGCTCCGTCAGTTATTATCGGAGTTGCATCGTCCTCTCCATCATGCTACTTTTGTTTATTGTGACAACATATCCAACGTTTACATGTCTGGCAATCTTGTGTAACGTCGATGAAGCAAATACATCGAGATTCATATTCACTTTTTTCGTGAGAAGGTGACTCTAGAAGATGTTCGAGTTCTTCACATCTTGACCACTGCTCAATCTGTTGATATCTTCACAAAAGGACTTGCTACTACACCATTTATAGACATACGTTTCAGTCTTAACATCGTCGATCCTTCCATTGATAATATGGGGCGGTGTTAGCTTGTTGTGCAAGTTAGCCTAGCCGAGTCAGTTATATACCTATGTATAAACTCTTGTATTTTGACTCAATTAATCCATCAACTATGAAGTTGTCTTAGTTTGCAATGTTGAATGTATCGTACTATACAGAAGGGAGTGATCCGTGTACATTTCCGATTTTAAGTTAAGCTTGGCGCGTCAGAGCACGTATAGTAGTTGCGTAGACAATAAGAAAATGTATCGATGCGACAACAAACAGTGACATTAGCATACAGGCAGGGTCGAGTTCACTTAATTAATTCATAGCACTCAACTTGATCATGATTATGTAAGAGCGTAATAATATTATATTTGGATGTCAGCTCTTCTCCATCAATTTATTATGTAGTACTTCGTATGAAGGTGATGTATCTGCAATTATACAAGCGAAATTTATTGAGATACAAGAGGCAGCGTCAATGGTTTTGCACCGGCTGATTCAGGCAACAGGGTATTTGTAATCACTACCTCACCCCTTCCACGCATTCTGTAGGGAAACTGAGCAAGTTAAAGGCGTCTGGCGTGGCGGACGTCCTACTTTTTTGTGTTCTATTTTGAAATCCTTTTGGTCTGCATTTTAATTTATGTTTGTCATGGCTTTGCCTTCTTTCTATTTTTCACGTACCTTTGCAATGCCACAGTATATTTTCTAACAGAAAAACTAGCTAGTGCGGGGGAGCTAGCAATTTGCAGTACAGTATGATTTATTGCATGAAACTTGAGGTTTTTTAACGCAAATCGACGAGGGGAAGCTGGTTGGGTTAACAAAAATATTACAAATATACAATAAATAGAAGATTTCACATGTTGAACCCAAGACCCACTGAATTTTTTTCTTTTCTGACAGATGATCTAAGCCTACACTGGATATCCGCCAGGCCAAGCAGTTCATTGGGAGATCAAAACGACACACAAACAAATTAATACTCCAACAACACACAAACAAATACTCCAACTACAATTTGGTAGTGGAACTAAAATTGCACACAATGATCGATTTGATACAAAGCGGCGTCAAGCAGAAGAGTTAGTTGAGTGGGCAGATATAATGTTTGTTGCTCAGCGTCAGTTCACTATCTGGCTTCCACCACTGCCGAAGCCCGTGCGCCCCCGTCTCGTGGCTCGAGTTCGTCCACAGCCTCGCCGACGGCAGGAGGTGCGACCGCAATGTCCTGAAGAAGAGGATATCACGGTATGACGTTCTCGTCGCGGTACTGGCGAAGCGAGGGTGCTTCTCATAAACCAGCTGCCTCTGCACGAAGTAGTCGATATACCCCCGGCAGATGGCGTCGTCGGGATTGACGTACAGCTCCGGCACCCACGGGGCCAGCTGCCGGAACAGCTTCTTGGTGCGCTTGCGGTGCCCGGGCACCACGTTCGAGAGCGCGAACTTCACCGCGTAGCTTCCGGTGTACAGCTCAGTCTTGTGTTCCTCCGTGAGGACCTTGTTGATCACCGGCGCCGGCGACACGTGCGGCGGGTTGAAGAGGAAGGTCGGGACGCTTAGCCCCTTCTCCAACATGATTTTTCGCCCAATTTCCAGCGCCAGCGACGCGCCGAGGGAGTGCCCTGCGAGCCAGACAAGGCCGGTGGGGTTACTCCTGATGAGTGTTTCGACATCCATGTGTGTGCGCTTGAATCGCCTGTTGTCGGCCAGTGTGTTGAGCAGCACCAAGGCGTCCTGCATCAGGTCTTGCAAGACCTTGGGATGGAACAGCATGGTGCCTCGGAAGGCCACCACGTACTTTGGGGCATAGGGACACCGAGATGGCTTCTTGGGCTTGAAGATGGCACCGTAGGTGAAATGGTCGTTCATGATGGACTCGGTTCTGAACACTTTGTTCCTGATGAAACCGAAACTCTCCCACCATGCCGGCGCCCGCGCCTCGGTGTCCGTCCTGCACTTGATTCTGTCCCTCTCCATCACGCCCGTGCCTTTGACAAGGCAGGCAACAACGCACCGGCGGTGTTCCGGGTTGTTCCTATCATTTTGGCATGCATGAGTTTGATCAGCTCCTTAATACTACCAAACATGCCAGTCAATAATACATGTAGCTAGCTAGCCCCAAACATGACACCAACAGATTACGATGCATAGAAACTAGATAAGTACTTCGTCTCCTTGAACTAATGAATGAACACATGAATTCATGGTCCAACAGGTACAAACATACCAGTCGATAACAATCTTCCAACGGCCGCTAAAACGAGATCTGGTCCTCATATGCTCGGGGCCCGAGACTTCGAAGCGTCTTCATCGTCCGTCGGCTGATCCATGCAACCTACGACATGATATGTAATTAGATCATTCGTTTTGTTAACTTTCCAGCAGTCTCCGTATTGCAGCTGAAACTCACCAAACATACATCAAGCAAAAAAGAAAAATTAAGACAACTTACCTCTAGGAAGCCCCCCCGGTGGAAACTTGCCTCGCGGTCGCAGGAAGAGATAGGGGAGAAAAATGGTTGAGAGAGAGAGGGAGAGAGAAATTGAGGTAGGGAATTATTTGTTTTAATCGAAAAATATTTTTTAGGGAAAGAAGACGAGGACGGGGGGGTTGGCCGAGCCCCACTGGAGTATCATTTCACGCGTGTGCTCGTCTGTTCGAGCTCGACCGGAGTTTCTTCCTCATTTCAGGCAAGGGGGGCTGTATTTAATTTGGAGAAGACTTGTACTCTTATTGCAGCCTTCAACTGGTCTAATTCTTCCGAGAAATAACTCACGCTTTCCATGGCTACTCCTCCTCCACGTCTCTCCTCCTTCCTCGATCGCCTTCACAGCTTTACTATTCATCATGCCTAGCTTTTTTTTTGCGGGGAAACTCAGGGCTTTATTAAACTAAAACAGCTGCTCCTCCGCTGTCAGCCTGAAGACTGGCAACAAGGAAGCTCGGAGGATGTTCCATCCAAACACTCGTCAACTCCAAAGTGCAAGCATGTTTAGCACATATGTGAGCGACTGTGTTGGATGATCTTATTACATGTTGAACAACAAAACTAGAAAACGAACTAGAGAGCCCTGCGATATCTTGTAAGATCGGTGCAATGACTGCACGAGAACCAGCGCGCGAGTCCCAGAGATTGACAATCTCTAAGCAATCCACTTCAACAACCACTCGCGAATAACCACGCAGCTTGGCAAAAATCACACCCTCCCTCAGAGCCATTGCCTCGGCAATCATCGGATCAGTAATTCCTGGGAGCGGTTTACTCCAAGCCGCAATGAAGCCGGTGAGGTCCCTAACAACACCTCCCGCTCCACCCTTCCTTTCCTCGAAAGCCAGACCAGCATCAGTATTAATCTTGATACATCTTTCATCTGGTGGTCGCCAACCAAAACCTGGCAACATGAGAGCTTGTTGCCGTGGTATATCTAGCAAAGCTAGGTCATTTCTCATCCTCACCATGGACTGAATAGGATCCCATCCTTCCCGATCATGAGTGATGTTGTTTCTTGAGGTCCAAATAGCCCACATGATTGTAATGATCTTTCCCCTATCACATGTAGGGATAATCGGATCACACAACACATCCTTTGCCCAGGTACTAGGATGCAGATTGGGGACTTTAACATCGAGTACAACTCGCGCCTCCGCCCAGAACCTCATCGCATGTGTGCACCGCAGTAGTGCATGTCTCATATCTTCATCTGCGCCAAGGCAGATTTTGCATCTTGCAAGCGTGGCTATATGACGGTATTGCAGCGTTTGTTCCACCGGTAGAATACCACGAAGAACACGCCACCAGAAGACCCTCACCTTTGGCACCACCTTCAACTTCCACAGCTATTCCCACATCTGTTTTTCAGAAAACGAGGATCCCGTAGCCGTCCCTTCCGCTAGAGCTAGATGCTCGTTGCGCGTCATTAGAGCACGATACGCTGTTTTAACAGTGTAGATACCAGACTTTTCTAAGTTCCAAGCCCAAAAATCATCCCCCCCCTTCTCGCCTCAAAGGAATATTTAGAACTGCATCCGCATCAGGGGCTATGAAGTTATTTCTGATCACCTCCTCCTTCCATGTCCAGCTTCCCACATCAATCAGCTCTGATACTTTACACAGGGGCATGGTACCAATCTGAATTGACGGTGTCATCATCCGAATACCTGGGATCCACTTATCAGTCCAAATGGAAACTGACGAGCCATCCCCAATCCGCTTGATCAAACCAAGCGACAACGCCTCCCGTCCAGCCACAATCGCTCGCCAGGTAGCAGATGCGTGGCGTGGAACAGTAGCTTGCATAAAATCCGAGTCTGGAAAATATTTAGTTTTTAGAATTCTGCAACAGAGAGACTCGGGCTGAGTAATAAACCTCCATCCATGTTTGCCAAGAAGTGCCAGATTAAAAAATTCCAAATCTCGAAAGCCCATTCCTCCTTGACATTTTGGTTTAACCAGTTGATCCCATGACAGCCAGTGCATAGATCGCCGGTCAATAGAGCTGCTCCACCAGTAGCGCCCCATATAAGAAATAAATTTCTTGAGTACAACCTTCGTCAACTTGAAGCAACCCATGCTGAATGTAGGGATCGCCTGAATGACTGCCTTCAGGAAAATCTCCCGCCCTGCACAGGACATCATACGCTCAGATCCACCATTAAGTTTGCTGCGAATGCGTTCCCCAAGGTGATCAAATGTACCACTCGATATGCGACCAATAGCAGTAGGAAGACCCAGATATCTTTCAGAGAATGCTTCCACCGCAATGCCCATTAAAAGTTTCAGAGACTGCCGCGTTGCCAGAGGGGTATTAGGACTGAAATAAATTGAGCTCTTCTCTTTATTTACCCTCTGTCCCGAGCAGTCTTCATAAATCCTCAATATCTCATTCATTCTAGTAGCACTCTCCACTGTTGCTTTCATAAAAAGAAGACTATCATCTGCAAACAACAAGTGGTTCACCCATGGTGATCGAAAGCTCACTCTTATTCCTCTATCAACAATAGCACCGTTAAAGAAATTCAGAAGAGATGTGAAGCCCTCACCACACAATAGAAACAGATACGGAGACATAGGGTCACCTTGTCGTAGTCCTCTGGTAGGTGCAAAGAAAGGTAATAATTCCCCATTTACCCGTACTGTAAACCGTACCGAAGTTACACATTTCATCACCAACCTCACAAAATCTGAGCTAAAACCGAGCTTGAGCATAATAGCCTGTAGATAGTGCCATTCTACCCGATCATAAGCCTTCATCATGTCTAATTTGACAGCACACACACTGTTCTTCCCTTTCTTCCGTTTCTTCATTGCATGCACACTCTCATATGCAATCAGCACATTATCAGTAATCAAACGACCCGGAACAAAGGCACTCTGCTCCTCCCCAATTATATCACCCAGAAAAACTCGTGCACGATTAGCAATACATTTTGCCGCAACTTTGTACAAAACAGGGCACAAAGAAATGGGCCTATACTGGGAGATTCGTTGTGGATGATGCACCTTAGAAAATTAACGTAATAGACGTATCATTCATACCTGAAGGTAGCTCTCCACCATTAAGAAAGCCGAGAATTGCCGGTACAATATCATCCTTGAGGACCGACCAATGTCTCTGGAAAAACCCGGCCGTAAAGCCATCAATGCCAGGTGCTTTTGATGGTGCCATTTGAAATAACGCCGCCCTCACATCCTCAGCATTATACTCCTTGTCCAAAACCCCATTCATGTCATCAGTCACCCTTACAGGGACCAAATCGATCAATTCCTCCATCGGACGGTATCCCTGAGATGTGTACAGGGCTTGATAAAACCCCTGAACTTCCTCACAATTTTCCTCCCAGGAAGCGCATTTGGAACCATCCTCACGCTCAAGATTATCAATCTTATTTGTGCGCTTTCTTTGGGCAGCTTGAGAATGAAAATATGCAGTATTACGATCACCATCACGTAACCACTGTACCCTGGATCGCTGACGCATCCATATTTCCTCCTGACGAAGAGCCTCACGGAGCTGCTGTACAACTGCTCTTTCCTCGTCATTTGGTCCCCAGCCCACAGAGCGACAACGAAGATTATTTAGCCTCCCACGAAGCTTTCTTACTTTGCGCGCTAAGCAGCCAAATTCTTTTGAGCCCCAGATACTAAGCTTCTCTTGAACAGTCTTGAGTGCTTGTACCACTCCCCTAAGACCCTGCATGTCTGATCCCTTTCTCCATGTGTCGAGGATTATACGATCATAGTCTGCATGCGTCTGCCATACATCTTCATATCTGAATTGTTTTTCTCCTCTTACTCGTTCTTCAACCATACTCTCTCCAAATTCCACTAGCACAAAGCAGTGATCTGATTCTGTAGAGACGATATGGCGAACCCTATAGTGTGCAAATTTATTCACAAAAGCCTCATCACCGAAGGCTCTATCCAATCTAGCCTTAACATTTGCATCACCCAACTGACCATTGTCCCAAGTGTATTCAACACCCGACCATCCTAGGTCGTGGAAAAAACAATCCTCCACCACCTCCCTGAATGCCCGCATCTGCCACTCAGGCCTTACAGCACGAGAGAAATGCTCCGAAGCATACAACGTCTCATTAAAATCTCCAACACAAAGCCAGGCTGGGTGAGTAATCGAATTCAAATTCCTCATAGCTCTCCAGCTATGATGTCTATCAACCGCCTTTGGCGCTCCATAAAAACCAGTAAATCTCCAAAGATCATTACTACTCTTTTTCCTCACCATAGCATCAATATGGCCGGAACTATAATTCTTTACATCAACAACTAACTCAGTTTTCCAGAACAAAGCTAACCCTCCACTTAGGTCATCACTGTTAACTGCGAAGCAACCTGCAAACCCCAAGGTGTGTTGCAGATCCTCCATTCTTTTTGCTGAGATTTTCGTCTCCATAATAAACAGGAGACTGGGCGCTTCTTGCTTCAGAACATTCCGAAGCTCTCGAACGGTCACGGGGTTCCCAAGCCCCTGCCGTTCCAACTCAGGCAACTCATTGCTCTAGGCAGGGCTGCAGAGCAGCCACTGCCGAATCTTCAGAACTCTTGGGAGTAGGTTTCTTCTTCTTTGAATCCCGCTCCCCCTCCTCACCTTCATCATCACCGACCGCTCCAACCTCTGTTGGAGTTTCATATAGCACCATAGCTCTATTGTCCACTACTGGCCTATAAACTTTTGTATTTGCACCTTTTCGTTTATTAACATTGCTGTTCTTCAGAGGTGAAGTCACCACGGGGCCCTTCTCTGTTGCGTTACTTGAGTTGCGCGTTTCCACTTTAGAATTCTTGGACCATCCCTGTCCCGAAGAGCCCTCACTGTATGATGTACGTTTCCAATCGTCTGAAGCCCTTAGACCCTTCCCAAATGGAAGGTTTCCATCTGCATCCCGCGTTCCAGGAGTCAGACACACAAGATCAGAGTGCCCAAACCTACCACAGGAGAAACAGAAGTGTGGCACATGTTCATACTGAACCTCATACAGGTCCATACCTTTTCTCCTAGCCGATTCTATCAGGACCCATCTCCTCAAAGGATTGGCAACATTGATTGTTACCCTGGCCCTTAGGTATCCTCCCACATGATCAAACTGAACCTCCTCAACCTGCTTATCAATTTGTTGCGCTATCGGTTTCCACCACTTCTTATCACGCAAGTTGAACGGCAGATTCAGAACTCGCGCCCATAGGGACAGCCGATCAAACTTCAACTCAGATGGCTTCATACAATCTTCAAATTTGGATAAAATCACCGCATTATTGCTCACATGCCACGGCGAACCCTCCCAAACTCTTCCCCGATCACGTTGAGTAGCAAACTCTGCCACAAACATGTTGGAACCCACTGATCGGAAAAGCAAGCCCTTAGGATTTCCCCACGCTGGGCGCAAGGCACCTGCGATTGTCTGGATATGGAAGGGAGTGCGGTGCAGTACCTTCCCAGCCAACATCCACTTCTGATTCGCCTCTTCTTCACGATCATCAAGGATCAAAGGAGTAGCCTCCTCATCTGTAATATCCAGTTTTCCCAGCTGCTCCTCCAGCCTAGCCCGCGCCGCCCTCGGCGACACAGCCTCCTTCGCTTTCTCCCCGACGCGCTCCGACGAAGACATGTCGAGCCGTCGAACCCAAATCCTTCCCGCCGATGAGATCGAAGGGCGCCGCCAAGATCCACAAAACCCTAATCGCCACAGGGGCTCCGAGAGTTACGGTTTGTATTAGGTAACCGTACGGTTTGTGTACGTGTACATACCATGTATTGTATCCTGCTGAAGTCTATATAAACTGAACACCGTGGAGTCTAGACCCCACGAAACCCTAAACACCTGTTTCAACTTGGTATCAAAGCCGCCGCTCCAAACCCTAGCCAGCCGCCGCCCTAAACCCTAGGAGCCACCGCCGCCTGGAGATCGCTGGCCGCTGCTGCCGATCCTCTCAGCCGGAGCAACTTCATGCTTTGGCGCTCCCTCACCTTGCCAAATTTCGTCGGTGCAGGGTTTCATGGACACCTTGACGGCACGTCATCGCTGCCTAAGAAGACCATCACCCAGGGCACGGGTGACGCCGCCACCTCCGTCCCCAACCCCAAGTACGCCACGTGGTGGACGCGTGATCAACGCGTGCTCGGGCTGCTTCTCGGCTCCATCGGGCCGGACATCGCCCAACAGATGATCGGGAAGACCACGGCTGCCTCGGTGTGGAAGGCCATCCACACCATGTTTGGCACCCAGAACCGTGCCAATGTTTGGCACATCCGGCGACAGTTCCAGTTGCCGAGGAAGCTCGACGCGTCGGCCGGCGCATACATGGACCAGGTGAAGGTCCTCGCGGATCAGATGGCCGCCGTTGGATCGCCTCTCTCCGACGAAGAGATCGTCGATCATATGCTCACGGGGCTCGGCCCCGAGTTTAACCCTGTCGCAGCCTCCATGCTCTGCGACACTAACAAGGTCTCCCTCAATGAGTTCTACTCCCATGTCCTCAGCTACGAGGTCCTGCGCGCACAGCAGACTCAGGCCCCCGACGAGTGGGTCTCCTCGGCGAACGCCGCTTCACGGCCTGGCTCCTTTAGCACCTCGGGCCAGGCGCACCCCTAGTACCCGCCGACCAACCAGGGCACCGGTGGGCGCCCCCTACTGGCTATCCTCCGCGGGGCCAGGGTAGTGCACCGCGTCCCAACTCAGGTGGCGGTGAACGCTGCCCGAACAACGGCTGCAACAACGACTACAAACTCAATGGCGGCGGTGGTTGCAACGGCCGCATGAAGGAGCGTCCTCGCTGCCAGATATGCGACTACTGGGGGCATGAAGCGGGCGACTGTCGCAACCGCTGCAACCCCGAGTTCCAGCCGAACGCGCAGCGCTCAGGCAACGCAGCGTCGACAAGCTCCAGGGACACCCCTCCACCTGGCTGATGGACACAGGGGCGACGGATCACCTGAGCCATCTTGAACACCTCCACGTTCATGATCGCTACGACGGGAAGGATCAAGTGCAAGTGCCCAATGGTGCAGGTTTGTCAATTTCGCATATTGGTCATTCAATTTTAGTCGGCTCTTCCCTTTGCTTGAACAATATTCTTCATGTTCCTCATCTTCGACAACATCTTTTGTTAGTTTACCGCCTTGTTTGTGATAATGATGTGTTTGTTGAGTTGCACCATCGTTTTTTTCCTGTGTCAAGGACAAGGTCACGAAGCGAATACTTCTTCATGGTAGAAGCTGCGGAGGTCTCTACCCAATTCCTTTTAGCCGAGCCACATCATCTCGCCATGCTCTCTCCGCCGGCAAAGCAAACTTGACGCAGTGGTACCAGCGTCTAGGTCATCCTACGAATAAAGTAGTTCAATCAATTGTTAGCCAAAATAATATTTCGTGTTCTTCTGAGTCAGGCAATCATGTTTTAGTCTGTGATGCTTGTTAGTGTGACAAAAGTTGCCAGTTGTTGTATCTGCTTCAAATCGTGTGTCTACTATGCCTCTTGAGTTAATTCACTCCGATGTTTGGAGCCCTGCTATTGTCTCCTATGGAGGTTTCAAATATTACGTCAGTTTTATCGATGATTACACGTGTTTTTGTTGGATTTATCTTCTTAAACACAAGTTTGACGTTGAGCATGTGTTTTATGCCTTCCAGGCCTATGTTGAGCGCCTTTTGAGTTCGAAGATCAAGGCAGTTCAGTCTGATTGGGGTGGTGAATATCACAAACTCCATTGATATTTTCAGCGCACGGGCATTGTTCATCGCGTGTCCTACCCTCATACGTCGCAACAAAACGGTGTTGCAGAATGTAAACATCGGCATCTTGTCGAAACAGGACTAGCCCTCCTCGCGCATGCCTCCCTTCTGCTTTGGTATTGGGATGAGGCCTTCCTGACCGCCAGCTACCTCATAAATCGCATGCCTACTCCTGTTCTTCAACAGGAAGCACCCATCACCCGCCATTCAAAGTTCCTCCCAATTACTCCTTCCTTCGCATTATCGGTTGTTGTTGTGGGTATACTTTATGGGTATATTGTAACACCCCAACTTTTGCAACCTTGATTTGTTGTCCTTAGTGCAAAAATTAGGGGGAACAAAAATTTGGAGGTCAGCTCTTCTCCATCAATTTATTATCTTTGAAGGTGATGTATCTGCAATTATACAAGCGAAATGTCTTGAGATACAAGAGGCAGCGTAACAATACTCGTATTATATTTTATTTGGAGGTCAGCTCTCCTCCATCAATTTATTATCTTTGAAGGTGATGTATCTGCAATTATACAAGCGAAATGTCTTGAGATACAAGAGGCAGCGTCAAGGGCTTTTGCACCAGCTGATTCAGCAACCGGGTATTTATAATCAGTACCTCACCCCTTCCACGCATTCTGTAGGGAAACTGAGCAAGTTAAAGGCGTCTGGCGTGGCAGACGTCCGACTTTTTTGTGTTCTATTTTGAAATCCTTTTGTTCTGCATTTTAATTTATGTTTGGCATGACTTGCCTTCTTTCTATTTTTCACGCAGCTTTGCAATGCCACAGTATCTGTTCTAACAGAAAAACTAGCTAGTGCGGGGGAGATATCGATTTGCAGTATGATTTATTGCAAGAAACTTGAGGTTTTTTAACGCAAATCGATGAGGGGAAGCTGGTTGGGTTAACAAAAATATTACGAATTTACGACAGATAGAAGATTTCACATGTTGAACACAAGACCCACTGAATTTTTTTTTTCTTTTCTACAGATGATCTAGGCCTACACTGGATATCCGCCAGGCCAAGCAGTTCATTGGGAGATCAAAACGACACACAAACAAATTAATACTCCAACAACACACAAACAAATACTCCAACTACAATTTGGTAGTGGAACTAAAATTGCACACAATGATCGATTTGATACAAAGCGGCGTCAAGCAGAAGAGTTAGTTGAGTGGGCAGACATAACACGTGTTGCTCAGCGCCAGTTCACTATCTGGCTTCCACCACTGCCGAAGGCCGTGCGCCCCCGTCTTGTGTCTCGAGTTCGTCCACAGCCTCGCCGACGGCAGGAGGTGCGACCGCAATGTCCTGAAGAAGAGGATATCACGGTATGACGTTCTCGTCGCGGTACTGGCGAAGCGAGGGTGCTTCTGATAGACCAGCTCCCTCTGCACGAAGTAGTCGATATACCCCCGGCAGATGGCGTCGTCGGGATTGACGTACAGCTCCGGCACCCACGGGGCCAGCTGCCGGAACAGCTTCTTGGTGCGCTTGCGGTGCCCGGGCACAACATTCGCGAGTGCGAACTTCACCGCGTAGCTTCCGGTGTAGAGCCCAGTCTTGTGCTCCTCCGAGAGGACCTTGTTGATCACCGGCGACGGCGACACGTGCGGCGGGTTGAAGAGGAAGGTCGGGACGCTCAGCCCCTTCTCCAGCATGATGTTTCGCCCAATTTCCAGCGCGAGCGACGCGCCGAGGGAGTGCCCTGCGAGCCAGACAGAGCCGGTGGGGTTACTACAGATGAGTTTTTCGACATCCATGTGTGTGCGCTTGAATCGCCTGTTGTCGGCCAGTGTGTTGAACAGCACCAAGGCGTCCTGCATCAGATCTTGCAAGACCTTGGGATGGAACAGCATGGTGCCTCGGAAGGCCACCACGTACTTTGGGGCATACCCACACCGAGATGGCTCCTTGGGCTGGAAGATGGCACCATAGGTGAAATGGTCGTTGATGATGGACTCGGTTTTGAACACTTTGTGCCTGATGAAACCCAAACTCTCCCACCATGCCGGCGCCAGCGCCTCATTGTCCGTCCTGCACTTGATTCTGTCCCTCTCCATCACGGCCGTGCCTTTGACAAGGCAGGCAGCAACGCATCGGCGGTGTTCCAGGTTGTTCCTATCATGCATGATTTTGATCAGCTCCTTAATACTACCAAATTAACATGCCAGTCAATAATATACATGTAGCTAGCCCCAAACATGACACCAACAGATTACGTGCAAAACGATGCATAGAAACTAGACAAGTTCTTCTCCATGAATACAAGAATGAACACATGAATTCATGGTCCGTCTGGTACAAACATACCAGTCAATAACAATCTTCCAACCGCGGCCAAAACGAGATCTGGACCTCAGATGCTTGGGGCCTGAGACTTCAAAGTCGTCTTCCTCATCCGTCGGCTGACCCATGCGATTGAACCTACGGCATGATATGCAATTAGATCATTCGTTTTGTTAACTTTCCAACAGTCTCCGTATTGCAGCTGAAACTCGCCAAACATACATCAAGCTAAAGAAAATTAAGACAACTTACCTCTAGGAAGCCCGTCGGTGGAAACTCGGCTCGCGGTCGCAGCAAGAGATAGGGGAGAAAAATGGTTGAGAGAGAGAGAGAGGATAGAGAAATTGGGGGAGGGAGTTGCTTGTATTAATCAAAAAATATTTTCTTGGCCGGGGGTTTGGGCGAGGCCGACCGGAGTATTAGAGCATGTCTAGGGCCCCTTACTTTTCTGCCCCGTATTTCACGACTATTTCGCCCCGTATAAAAAAGTGCTCGTAGATACGCCGTTTCGTCTAGCAGACCCCGTATTTCATCCCGTAAATTCGTAAATTTAAACCCCGGGAAACTTGTTCATATTCATAGTTCGTCGATCATATATACGGATCAACGTATATACATACAAAATACGTGATCCTAAATGGATCGCGACTTCTAGTCGGAGAGGTCGACGATGTACGCGTCCGCCTTCGCCTCCTTCACGGCGGCGATGGCCGCCGCCTTATCTTCCTCCTCCGCCCTCTTCTTCTCAGCGTCGTCCTTGAGGGACTCTTCTATCGTCTTCAAGAAGTCCGGGTCCTCCTCCTCCTCCTCCTCCTCGCCGGCGAGCGGAGCTCCTCCGCCGCTGGTGCTCCCGATGCTCGCGTCCCATGCCGCCTTCGCTCGGCGGTGGCGCTCGCGCCACTCCTCGAACTTGGGGCCGCTCATCGGCTTGACCGGCGGATCCTCCTTGTACCAGAGGCCGCCCGGCGCGAACTCACGGAGCTTCGGCGGGACGAAGGAGGCGCCGGCGTACCTGCAGGCCGCACGGCGGCTCCCGGCGGCGAAGCGCTTGCATTGGAGACGCCACGCCTCGTCGACGGTGTCCGGCGAGCGGGATCGCTTCGATCCGCTCGCCGGCGAGGCGGTACTGCGGTTGTGTGCGGACATGCCGACCGGCGGTTGAAATGCGGAGCTGGGGTGGGCGGGATTTCTCGCCGGAGCTAACTGGGGAGGCGGCGGCGCACGGCGGAGCTAGGGTTGCGACCCCTCACTCGCACCTTCGCCCGGTATAAGTAGGGGGCGGCGATGCGGATTTCCTGGGCCCCGTATTCCGCCGAAACGGGCCGGCCCGAATACGGCCGGCCCGAATACGGGCCTGCTAGACGGCCTAAACCGCGTCTGCCTCGTATCCCGCCGAAATTTTACGGGATGGGCGGGATATAAGGGGCCTGTTAGACATGCTCTTAGAGCATGTCTAACAGGCCCCATATTTTTCTGCCCCTTAAAACGCGAGAAAATGGCCCCGTATTCACTTTTTGCTGGCCGAAATCTCGTCCGAGCTAGCAGACCCCGTATCCCCACCCCGTAAAACAGAATCTTACGAAATATTCTGTTTTGCGGCGCGCGGGTGACTATGGCGGCGGCGGGGAAAACGGTTGGGAATTCTGAAATATCCGCGCCCTAGTGAAATGGGATGAGGGGTTGGCCCTGTATTCAGCCTCCCGCCCTTACAAGGCGAAGAGCCGCCCGTAGCCAAAACTGTAAAAAATCGATGGGTTTTACGGTCTAGATAAAGCCCAACCCCTTATTTTCGATTTGGCCCTTTTAAGGGGTCTGTTAGACCTGCTCTTAGCTTTTAGCGAGCAGTATCATTTCACGTGTGTGCTCGACCGGAGTGCGGAGTTTCTTCCTCATTTCCACGCTCAGGGCAAGGGGGGCTGGTATTTAATTTGGGGAAGACTTGCATCGGACGCGGCAAGACCATCAGGCGCGTATGAACAAGTCACGGTTCGTAGTCGGGCTCCATGAGAAGTGGACTGCTCTTCTTCAATCATCTGGTGGTGCGTCATACATACAGTACACTCTTATTGCACCGTCGAACTAGTCTAGTTCTTCCGAGGAATAACTCACGCTTTCCATGGCTACTCCTCCTCCACGTCCCTCCTTCCCTGCCATACATCATTTGGCGCCCTTCTTCTCCGCCCATATTCCTCGATCGCTTTCGCAGTTTTACTATTCATCATGCCTAGCTTAATCTGTGTACTAGTCCGTGTACTAGGTTGAAATAAGCGTGAACGTTTGGTTAGTTTCCTAATAGTACTAGTCATTGCCCTAGTTCATGTCGGACATGATCGAGTTGGTCGGGCTGTGTATACAAGCACAGCCCATGGCGTGAGTTTTGTCCTGCGAGATTTCAGAGAAACAAAGACAAAAAGAACAGGTGTGACATGCGTCCTTGGCAATAGTTGTGTGTTCGTGTGTCGTGATATTTTTGATGTGATCCATTCGTGAGCAAATTCCAATAGTGAGGATGGAAATAATAAATAATAATACTGCATGGAAAGGAAACTGTCGATCAATAGACGTTGACGTTCCAAAAGAAAGCCATACACCGGAGCATGGTCACTCATGTATGCATATAATGATTTGTTCTTCATATCTCCATTGACGTCGCCCATGAATTATTACATGAACTTGTTGAATGATGCTTCTTTCAGCCTTTGGGAAGATATGTCATTCACAATATGATGCAGAAGCTATCGCAAAAGGTCTCGGCGAGTTCTGCAGCTCTAGTGACACGGGTGTTGCCGTGTCACCTACGTCCCACGCCATCACGCTTGCCCGGCGCAACCTTACCCTTCACCGACGACATACTCGTCGCCAGGCACAACGCTGGCAGGTTCGTTCTCCTCGACGAGAATGAGGAGGTGGTGATCGATGGGCGATCTTTCCAGGAGGGGGAATCTATAGATGCATGATATTTGTGGAGTTTCCTTGTCACTTTGCTCCGATTTCAGCGCCACCAATAGACTTGGATAAGGCAGGGACGCGGCCTCTAGCGAAGAGCTCCGTGTTGAGATCGCTACAATAGGAGCCGTCATGACAAGGAAGACACGGGCCCGGGTTTGGAGGGACGGAGAACGAAGCATGTTACCACCTCAAATGGCAGAATGCCGGTGACCGCGGAAGGGCCTCCATGGCGGTGAGGTGAGGGTGGATCTGACCTATTTATCCCATCCTCTTGTCTCGATCTGAATGCGCTCTTTTTCCATTTATGGGGAGCATGGGTTTCTCTGCCAGTTCATACACATGTGTCGTTTCATTGGTGGTGGGGGAAGTTGCCAACAACCATATATCATTCTCACATGTGGTTGCTTCGTGTCCACAAGGCGTGAATCCTCTACCAGTCAAATCCTTCGAGGCCGATGGGTGGCATATAAGTGGTTGTGCGATGGGGAATCTGATAGGTGGTGGAGGAGGCGGCGGTAGAAGCCGTGGCAATGACTAGTGGAAGCAGCCCAAACCTAAGCCCACGCATGAGCAGAAGGAGGAGGCGTTGGCGCCATCTCGATCCACAACGAAATCCCCAGGAACACTCGGCATAACCCATTTAAAAAAAAATGGTGATGGAAGGAAAATGCTAGGATCTCAGGTTGCCACGGGACAACATGTGATTGGTCCATTCCGCAAAACGTAAGCACACTATATTGGAAAATACTATTATACGCTCCTTGCGTCCGCTATCGTCAAAACATGCACCCATCGACATGTTAAGGGCATGATAGTGGGGCGACCCTGTTAGGCGATCGTCGGGAGCAAGAAGATGATCGGAGGAATAACAAGAACGGGAAGAGGAAGAAGAAGATCATAGCCACCTTGTCAGAGAAAAGGCCTAGACCTCACTGGAGACATGAACGAAGCGGCTAGCCGCTGCCACCGACGGAGTTTAGGTAAAAAAACATAGGGTTTACGCTGGGGTGCATGTGTGGTGGCGCTCTAATGACTTAGGGTTCAGGGTGGTCGTGGTGCAAAAATCTCAATGGAGTTGGAGAACGGGGAGATTTAGAGGAATACCGGGGCGGTGGAGGACCGGTACGTGACGGCTCGAGCAGGGTGGGGTGGTGAGGCCGCGTGGGAGAGCCGACAGCCACGGGTGGAGGCAAATGCCGGTAAGGCCAGCGGTGGTGGTGGGTGAATGGTGGCGACAATGATGGTGTCACTACAAAAATGTATCCCCATACTTGGCGGATTTTTTGGATAGTACAAGTCATAGTTGCATGCGAAAGTTTTTTGATTGGCAGATGGGGAATCTTGGCGGCCACCAAAGCTGGCGCATAGATTTTCGGCATGGTTGATCGCATACCAGCGGATATATACACCATGGTTGGTGGCCGGCAAAGCCCGTCACCATTTAATGTTGTGGTAGATTGAGGGAGGCACATGTAATATCCCAGAACATAGGACCAACGAAGGGTAGATTTAGAAATGGGATGTGCATTTCATCACAAAACGGGGGAAATTTTCGCGCCTTATTGCATAAAACCTAAGAGGGATCGAGGTTTCTCTCTCGTTGCTATTAGGGTTAGAGCAATGTGAGTGTTATGAATTTCGACATGACCTCTTTTGAAATTTAGAGTTCTGGGAGATATTTGATTTGGCATTTCAAATTGATTTCAAAACAAAAGAAGAATTAAGTAAACAACATATAAATGAATTATGAATTCATAAGTCAAAACCACATCACATATACATAAATAATTCATAAGTGAATATTAAATTTACACAAAAGCTCATAAGTAAAACCTTGAGATTTATTGATCATACACACATAATTACATTATCTTTTCATTATTCAATATACAAGAATGAGCAGAATAATAAATAAATAAAATAAGATTACAAGTATTGGACCATATACAAAAATCCTAAACTATTAGTCTTGAATCCTTTGTCTCTGGATCAGATTAAGCTTGAAACCTGTAAAGGAAAAGAAACTAGCCAGGGGGTTAAAATACAAGTGTCAATGACACTTGCCAATGTCCAAAACCTTGCCAGAAGCAAGATAGGCATCAACAGACCAGGAATTTGAGCAATGATGGGCTTAAGTTCCACCACAAGCATACACACAGCTCACAAGCTGTTGTGCATGCTCAACAGCAAGACCACCATGGCATAGTCACCCAAAGTGCACATGCATGTGTGTCAAGGCCACAGAGAACCATCGGGAAGTATAAATAGGCAGAACCAGCTGGATAGATCAAACCAGTCGACCAGATAGACATTCACCAGCAACGAGCAGTGAACAATAGCAAGTTCATCCCTGTTCTTGCTCAAGAACACCAAAACCAACCATAGAAACCATCCAGTGATCCAAACCAGCCAACCAAAACCACCCAGAGACATGGGAACATAAGCAAGATCATCCAGGAGCTAGGAGGAGAAGGACAAGTGATCAAAACCATCAAGAAAAAGTTCAACAGCAACCAAACATGACCATCTAGGAGCTGGCCAGAGCAAGGTATAACTGATACCTGGAGTGGATCCAATGGATCCAATCCATCTCATAGCATGACACAAAGCATAAGCATGAGCAGATGCTCATGGGGGTTAACATCACTTGGTTTTGACCAAGGATTGCTGGCAGAAATTGAGCAGCTAGATCCAACTATCATCCAGATACTATTCTTGTGCAAATAGACAAGTATAGAGCACATATAGCAACCAGTAGATTAATAAATAGATACTAGAAGCTACAGAGACTACATAGCAATTCCTAGCCAAATAAACCATCAGATTATGCATATTCTCTTCACAGGCAAACACAGTGGCATTCATATGAACTATGATACCCTACTGTGCAAGCAAAGATGAGTGTAGCCAACAAGAAATGATCCAATAGTGAGAGCAACCCAAGCAGTAGCAAGGCTACTGTGGTCACATCAACCACAAGCCATCTAGTAAACCAAATTCATAAGTCATCATTATCCAGGATTGGATTCAGACTTTGTTTATCTCCCAATTGACATTGGAGATACTATTTCATACAAATCCATGCATATAATCAACATTGCATAAGCAGTTCATATATAATAATTCACCAAGGCATGAATACAAGATAATCCATCCAATTACAAGCAACAACATCACTGAGAGGCAACCAATTGCATCCTAGCCATTGAATCTTGTTCAATGTGCTATGGACAGCAACAGCAGCTCACCAACAAATGAGCAGCAGCTAGAGCAAGCCTAAACCATGACAATAGCTAGGGCAAGCACACAAATCATCTAAGAATAGAACCTGTAACCAGCCACTATCATGCATTGATCCAAATGGACCAAATTGATCATACACAGGGCACAAGAGAACACCACTGGCATCACAAGTGTCAGAATTGATAGTCACTGTCAATAGTAAAGGCCACTAGTAAGCATTTGAGTAGAACAGGAGCATCAATAGATAGGATAGGAGTAACACAAGCAACCAGTAAGAATTTGAGCAGCACCAGAGCATGAATAGATAGGATAGACCTAGCTCAATCGACCAGTAGGAATCAAACAAGCATAAGCATAGCACCAGTAGGCATAGACAGGCAAGAGCATGGCTGCAGTAGGTGATGCGCGTAGATGTACACGTCCGTTGGGAACCCCAAGAGGAAGGTATGATGCGCACAGCAGCAAGTTTCCCTCAGTATGAAACCAAGGTTATCGAACCAGTAGGAGCCAAGAAGCACGTGAAGGTTGTTGGTGGAGGAATGTAGTGCGGCGCAACACCGTGAAACCGGCGCCAACGTGGAACCTGCACAACACAATCAAAGTACTTTGCCCCAACGTAACAGTGATGTTGTCAATCTCACCGCTTTGCAAAACAAAGGATTAAGCGTATCGAGTGGAAAATGGTGTTTGTTTGCAAAGAACAAAAAGAGAATGTATTCAGATGTAAAAGAATGGACCGGGGTCCACAGCTCACTAGAGGTGTCTCTCCAATAAGATAACTAACATGTGGGTGAACAAATTACAGGTGGGCAATTGACAAATAAAGATTCAATACATATCAATGATGATTACTATGTGATTTAATCGGGGCATTACGACAAAGTACATAGACCGCTATCCAGCATGCATCTATGCCTAAATAATCCACCTTCAGGTTATCATTCGAACCCCTTCCAGTATTAAGTTGTAAACAACAGATAATTGCATTAAGTATGTGTTATCACCAGATTTTGGCCAAATCAGGAGATGGGCCGTAAGTGAAGATGGGCTTGAAGTATATACGCGTGGAGCATCTTTGAAGCGGCCTTGCACGAAGAGTTTGGGCTAGATTGCCTGTGTATCTGTAAATATAGTAGATCGCATCTTAGTTTAGAATTAAAAGATAGAGTTTAACCCGTGCATGGTTAGGTGCACGCCTCAATTAGAAAGTCCCTTGGACTATAAATATGTATCTAGGGTTATCGAAAAAGGACAATCACGTTCACAACAAACACAAATCGGCGCATCGCCACCCCTTCTTTCGAGGGTTTCTCCCGGTAAGCATCATGCTGCCTAGATCGCATCTTGCGATCTAGGCAGACGCGTTTATTCGTTATCTTGTGTTGCTCGTGAAGCGTTGTTGATGGCGAGTAGCACTATTTATCATAGGTGTTTTGGGGCTTGCATGGATGCTTTTCTTATACATGCTTGCTTAGCTATGCTGCCCCACGATATCTAGCTGCCCTTATACCTATCTAGGTGTAAGGGCAACACCTTGCTTGTTCGTTATTTAGTAGATCCGATCTGTTATAGTTGCTCCTTGATTCTTCACGGATTGGTTTAATATCTGTATGGTTAGGCCTTGCAAATGGGTTGAACGATCCGGTAGTACGTAAGGTACGGTTTGCTAGTCCTAAGAGGGATGTTCCGGGAATTAACTTAATGTTGGTTTTTAGGCCTCTTTTAGGATTAGCTTTCCATTATCTTTCGTGTCTATTAGGCTCAACTACGCGTAGGATGTTCCGATCATGCGGTGAAAACCCTAAACTGTCGTAGATTAGATTAACTTTATATTGATCAAGCAGGAGCCTCATGTCATCGTTAACCCGACGTGAACCATGGGGAGATCGGCTCTTTGAGCCGATCCACGGCAACCCGAGAGCCGATCGGGCTCGTATTTAATGTTTACGTGTTCCGCCATGCAGAAACTAATCGAAGCAATCCAACACCTTCCCGACCAGGTATAGGTCAGGTGGCACGCCCTTGCAACCGCTAGGACGTGTGCGGAACATTTGCGGGACGACGTCGAGGGACCAGGGCCCCTAGCCTTGAAGCCTCCGGCTCTTCGTGTTGCTTAACCATTGCTCGGTGGGTTTTGGCAGGCAACACATTCTCGGCACGCCGGTGGGACCATCGGGACAATCTTCCGCAACAACCATGTCAACATCCGAGATGGCGGAAGAACCGATCAAGTACGAAGATCTGCCCTGAGCATAAGAAGAAATATGATGATCTCAAGGCCACCTTCGAAGCCGATCTCATCGCTTTCGAGAAGACCCGTTCGCACGGGATTAAGTTCAAAGGGTTCCAGCCCGAAGGCGCGTTAGAGGGACTAGATCTATCTCTCCCTTCGGAGGAACGTACCAGAGCCCTGCGACAGGAAATTAACTATGCCGTTGCTCATTCTCTTCATTGGCATTCTGTGAGCCTGGTGAACACTCTGGAGCGTGTTGCGCTTCACGTGGTAGAAGAAATCATGAAGCATCGGTATTCTCCGTCAGGACCTGCTCTAGGAACTCATCGGGGAGAGATACCGTTCTACACTAGACCACCACTATACACGGTTGCCTCCACAGCAACAAGGTTCACCGGCGTACGTCGTCTACAAGGTTGGAGGTGATCTGGCGATTACCAACCTGTATGAGCCACCCAAGGAGATTCCACATGGATATGTGTGCACATACGTGCCGGACTGCAACAACCGGATGAGCCAGGTTACGCAGGAGGGACGCCACGGCAGAGGGGTCGCCGGAACAGAGTAGTTGCGGAGCAAGAAACATCCCGGAGCAGATGCTGAGAACAAAGCGTGGCTAGCTAAATATGCCACCGGAACAAGTCACGAACGCTCAACCTCTGCAGCTCCTACGGTGGATGAGATCACTGCAATCTTGAGAGATCAGTTCGGCATCTTGCCGAAGAAGAGAATGATCGGCTATTCCAAGCCGTATCCCAACGAGTATGACCTAATCCCACTACCTCCTAAGTATCGGCTCCCTGACTTCACAAAATTCAGTGGATCAGAAGGAACCAGCTCAATTGAGCACGTGAGCCGATATTTGGCACTTGGGCATGGTCTCAGCTTCAGACGAGATACGTGTGAGGTTCTTTTCACAATCTCTCACAGTCCGGCCTTTGGGTGGTACACCTCGTTGCCACATTCGGTTCGAACGTGGAAGCCGGAGGAGCAGTTTCACATACATTATCATTCGAAACTATCGAAGCCGGCATTGCCGATCCGACCTGGTTCGGCAAAGGCGAGGAGAGACGGTGTCCGAATACATTCAGCCGCTCAGACCGTCGAAACCGATGTTATTCGGTTCGTTTATCCGAGAAGGAAGCAGTCGAGCTGGATAGCAGGCCTGTCAGCACCGCTCAAAGATGTGACCTTCCAAGCAGACTACACCACCGGCGATATGGTTCAGAAATTGACATCGTATGAACAGCGCCACCCAGAATTGTACCAGGACAAGTTCAAACGCGTCGCCCTGATCGAGATGGAACAAGATGAAGATTCTTTAAGATCGAAGTCGTAGCTGAATGGACCGGGGCAAAACCCGTGTCCTGCAAGTGGGTGAAACAACCAGGGCCTGCAAAAGGGTTTGACTTTGATTTAAGCAAAACAGCAAATTTTTGATTTGTGAAGTCAAAACAATGTTACCCGGGCCACAAAATCCCCACGTTGCAAGAGATGAACGGCAAGGCCATACCGCAAATGGCATCACACGTTCACCCATGCCACCAACGACCGCAAAGTCTTGCGCGGACAGATTCAAATGGCGATAGAACAAGGCCGATTACTCGTCAGTTTGCCATGAGAGTTGACACGCAGTTTCGACGTCAACATGGTGGATCTCAGCCATCGCATAAGACGCGAGGTGTTTTCTTTTGATATCAACATGGCAGGCTTGCAGATCGCCATGGCAAGGATAAACCAGAGAGCAAGTCTCCCGTGGCAAAGATAAAGAGGAGGCCGATCCACGCGACCGCCCCAACATGATGACAGACGGTATTTGACGAGGAAGAGGTGATAAGCGTCGGTACCCAACACCACCGCATGGTGTAGTACACAAGTCGTTGACATAACACAAGTGAAACACCGTTCCACTCATATTACATCCCTCAGTGGTACAACAGAAACATATGCGAGTCCAAGGTATGTCTATAGAAGGATACATAAGCTGTTTACAGAAGATCAACACAGCCTCCTACTTTACAGTGAGGTAAAACTTCAAATAATGCTCCAGAAGAATGACTCGTAGTCTAACTAATTGCTAACTCAAGCTTAAGAGCTATTTGGCTTGCTATAGAAATCTAGTTATTTAGGTGCTAGGATTAGGGAAAGACTCCCTTCTATTACTAGTCTAAGTTTTCACTCTAGTTGTTGCAGTTGACTTCATTGACTTCTTTGCTTGGGTTCTTCATCTTGTTGCAGTTGACTCCTTTGTCTTCGAGTTCCACGGTAGATTCCTCCGGTGCCTCCATAGCTAGGATTTAAGAGTGGGATGAGTACGAGCGTACTCAGCAAGTTCATAGTAGGAAATAGGTGTATCATGCACTAGCTACAGCCACCGACCAGAAAGTCATAGGCGAATGCAAGTTTTCATAAACATTTCTTCAAAAGGTTTATTTTATTCTGAAAACTATGCCCATCAGTCTTCACAGGTTGACTAGAACTTCATGGAGTTCCTTTCCCGCTGTCATAGCTCCCTTCCCGAACAGGAGTGACACACACAAGCATCCTCTGCAGAGGTGCTACTTTTCCCATAAGAGAACTTAACCTTGTTGCCAACGGGCAGCTGGCACCGTCCACACTTCCTTTGGTGTGAGGTCGTATAAGAACCAAGCCAATCACCTTCTCCGCGACCCCGCAAACCCACCCTTTTGTCCATCCGTGCACCCCGGTAGACATCTCCCGATCATACGGCTTTACCCACGGTGTACGTCGGACAATCCTTCATAGACGGTAGAGCCTCTCATCCAAACGTCCGGATGGGGATTTTAAAGGCTATCCCAACCTACGGCAGTGCCTCCAACACCCCGCCAGGCTCTATCAAGTCCGTTGGCGTGCAGGAGGGAAAAGATACAGCTGACTTCCCCAGAGCCATTATAGATCTTATGGTCAACGCGTATGTACGGCGCTAGAATCACTGGACGGCATTGGTACTTAGTCCTAGATGAATAGTACCCATGCAATGGAACCTCCACCATATCACACATACCATGGTTCCATTGCCCACCACATAGTCATATTCATAATTGTAAAGTAATATTTTGTTTTCAATGCAGGAGTGATAAGTATAGTACTTTGCATATAATTTGATAAAAATAATCAAATGACATGAGCAAGCGATGAACTTGCCTTTCTTGACTGCAAGATTATGCAGGCAAAAGCTTTGATACGTGAGAACTCCAAATTCTGAAATACCATCATTGTCTGGTAAGGACAATGTTTAAAGAACTGGCAAAGATGCTTATAATGCATAGTATGAGATGCAATCGTCCCGAGTGTAACCTAACCTCGATGATTTAGGATGTATGAGTTGTAAATATTTCTTTAGGGTTTGTTGCACCTTTAGGATGGTTCTCAAACAAGGTTCTTATTAGGGTTGGTGACATTATAGTATAAACAAGTGATATAATGCATCAGAACAATCATATACACAAAGGATAGTAGTGGAATAAATTGTAAAGAACAGTTGTCAATTTTTAGGTTCTACAAGACATGGTTGATGATTACTTAAATAATACTTCAAAAGAATAACTTTTGAAGAACATGTTAATTAAGAAATAATAAGTATAAATAAGAACTAGGGTTTCTATGGTTGGATTGACACTTGTACTTCAAAAGAATAACCTATGAAGAACAGGTTAATAAGTATAAGAATTACTTCAAATGGGAGCTATGGTTTCTAGGGTTTACTATTGGTTTCATTTAGTTCATTATTAGGGACTAGTTAAGTTCTTAAGTTGGATGGATCTATATACAACAAGTATGGGTAGATTTGTTACTAAGGTTGAGCATAGGTATTATATCAAAGAATGATGGTCAAGGTGATGCTATGAGTTAGGGTTTACTATAGCTTCTCATGTTCTTGACTAAGGAATCTCTAATGGCTTCTAAACTATATGGTTTATTACTTTCTAAGTAGGGTTTAGTTGAATAGGAGCATATGATGTGAATTGCTACACAAGGTTGGTACTAGGGTTTATCATTAGGGTTCTACTAGGGTTTGATGGTTTAGGTTGATCTTAATGGTGTGTTATATAGGAGTGGTGATCAATGGTGCTAATATGTGGTTAGCAAGCTAGGGTTTGTTCCTAAGTGGCACTAATGGATCATACAAGTATTAATCAAAAATAAAAACATGAAATGAGGGTCTCATGTGAATTGGTTTTGTCTTAGTGGATCATGAGCATACATTCATTGGTTGCTTATCAAAGTTCTACATGCAAAGTGAGTGGGTATGATCACATGGGCTAAACCCCTAGGGTTTTAGGATTGCAACTATTAAGGATGAGCACATAAAACAATGGGTTCAAGGTCTTACTTATATTAGAACTAGGGTTTCTAATTATGATACAATTCTTAAAGTAATAATTAGTACTAGAATTAATGTGATTAATTACTTTGCACAAAATTAATAATAGCCTTATCATTTAATTATTTTAAAAGGTTTAAGAATTAAGACAAATTTTAGTTAGGGTTTAACTTCCATAATTAGGGTTTTATAATTATGATTAGGTTTTAAAATAATAACTTGTTAATTAAAGAATGTTTACGTTACAAATTTTGAGTTATCAAAATAATATTAGTTGTTGGTATTTTCTTGCTTTATTATTATTTAAAAAAATAGTAAATGGTAATTTGCAAATTAGGGTTTATGAATTACCACTACTATTTTAATTGATGAAAATATGATTAAGTAATTTAATCTTAACATTTTATTTACTTATTACATAGCTAATATTTAATTTTAAAACTTCACTAATTATTGAATTCAAATTGGATTTAAAACAAATGAAAAGAAATAATTAATAAAGTTAAAAATAAATAAATTTTTATTTTGACACACATTTCTATTTTATATTTTATTTGAATAGAGTTTATTTTTGTGAGCATTTTGATATATTACTTATATTTTTCTGAGTTGAAATGAATTTTATATGTTTTTACAAAGTTTCAGCTAGTTTCTGGTTTATAAAATTAAACCTAAATACTAAACGTACCGGTTCAGAACCTAGTTCTAGTCACAGACAGGTGGGCCCTTTGACTAGTCAACTGCCACGCGGGCAGAAGACCAGTCAAAGCTACTGACGTGGCGGTGGACACGTCCCCCTCGCCGTCGGCTCAACGCCGGCGACCAGGCGAGGACGGCGCCGCCGTTATAGTGCCTCCCAGGACGGCCTAGTGATGGATTCCGACTCCCCTCGACACGCAGAAGCGAATGGTGGTGTTGCTTCTCAGAAACGACCACCGGAGCTAGCTCCGGCGAACGCTACCGTGGCAGCGAACTCCGGCGATCCACCAAACTCGATCTACGGTGAACTCTAAGATGCGTAAAGAGATGCAGGAGAGGCGCAAGATCAACCTGAAGGTGATGGTGAGCTCGGTGGGGCTTGAGGTGGTCGGAGACGAGCACGACGTCGTGGATTCCGACGAACTTCCGTGGAAGGGAATGCCGAAATTAGCTCGATTGGTGAAGCTCCTTCTCGATTCCTTCTACCAGAATGATCAGTGAACTTGTGCGCTTCTAGCCGTCCACTTCATAGACGCCGGGGTGGCCTCCATCGATGGCAACGTGATGAACTCCGGCGAGGTGCTGCAGATGATTGCGGGAGATTGAGAGGGATAGAGAGGGAATGGCAGGGCGGCGAGGTTCTAGGGTTTCTTGGAGAAGCTCGTGGTGCTCTTATAGCTCCAGAGGAGGGCGGAATGGTCATCTCGTCGTCGGTGACGGCCGAGATGGGGCGGCGAGGTTGCCATGGCAACAGGGCACGAATCGGGACGCAAGTGGATAGGACGGACGCGGCGAAGCTTGGAGGTGCCTCTGAGATGGTCTCTGGCGTCCGAGATCGTCCATATCCGCAGCGAGGACGTGGCCGGGACATCTCTGTGCGCTGTCGACGCCGGGAAGGAAGACGACGACCTCCCTTTGTCTCCTGCCAGCGACGAACTGGTAAGTGGCCCGGTGGGTTAGCGTTGGGCTGCGTTCTTGGGCCAAGGCTGGGCTCTGTTTTTGGGCTGCGGTGCTGGGCTGCCAGGTATGCTCCTCTCTCTCTCTTTTCTATTTGTTCTATTTATTTTCTGTTTTTATTTACTGATTTGAATTTGCTATTTGAATTTCAAACTGATTTCTATCTTATTTTTCAGGTTTATAAATTATTTGAACATCAATATAATTGGATAATCCTGCTCACTGTATTGTTTTGTTTTCAAACAATCTTTTTAATTGATAAATTTTGTGTTCTTATGAGACACAATTCAAAATTCAAATAGGTATGAATTTTAGGTTCAACTCAATTGCTTTTTAATTTAAAAAAACAAATATGTTTAAGTGCTTTAAAATTTAGTATATTTGCATGGTGAACATATTCTATTTTTCTAATGCTTAACCATAATGATTACTCACATAAAATTTAATTATGGCTAGGGTTTAACAAATGATAAAAGAAATGGAATGGGTTCATGATTTTATGTGAATGATGGTTCTTAGGGTTTAAGAAGAATGGTGATGTAACCTCTCTAATAATCAATCAAGCTTTGACTTCAATTACTTAGGATGAATCCTATATTCCTCATGATTAATTCAATTGCTTATGTGGTGATTCTATTTTATAAACTTCTATTTCATTTGGTTCATAAAGCAAATTCCTAAGGGAACAGAATATAATTGGATATTGGTTTCACTCTACTCACTTAAATAGCATTTGAGCTTAGGTATAGCTAGCTTGGTTTATACTTGTGATCTATGATACACAAGTTGGGACATATTATTTAATATGGAGTGGAACCTATGTGAAAGGGTTTAGGGTTTTGCATAAGCTTCACTAAACTGAAATATAAATAGGCATGAGGTATGGCAGGGTTCTACTTATAATCCAAAGTAATACTTGGATT
Source organism: Lolium multiflorum (assembly GCA_030979885.1). Classification (NCBI taxonomy): domain Eukaryota; kingdom Viridiplantae; phylum Streptophyta; class Magnoliopsida; order Poales; family Poaceae; genus Lolium; species Lolium multiflorum. The sequence continues at coordinate 255,229,885 of CM061752.1, read as the reverse complement.
GGTATTCAGATGTGGTCTAGGATTTTATTAGTGATCACTAATAGAATATGGCTCTCACCTCCAAGATTAAAGGTTGATTTGAACAAGTAGGATTTAATACTACTCTAATATTCTCTATGATAGACATGGATGTGATTAGCATCTATGTTCTCTCTCACTTCTAAATGTCTTCTAATAGCCTAAGGTCCTACTCAAGAGATGATGATATGATCCTACAAATATATGGTTTGCCTAGGAATTCTACCTTGGTATCTTATGTAGCTTGTTCTTCTGGAAATCTGATAAACCTGCATCTTGTGGCATGCCTCCACCTCCTAGCTTCTTCATATTGATCCTAGCTAATGTATGGAGTGGCTCTATGTGTTGATTTCCTTGTATCATGCTACAAGATGATCAAAGGGATGAAGGGTGTGGCTCTATTTATAGGCTTGGACAAGCTCTAGTATCATGACACATAGGTGGGTGACTCTTGTTTTGGTTTGATGAGTAAGGTGCTTGGTTGTCATGCCCTCATCCATGGCAATCCTTTGAGCATGAGGTGGCAAAGCTTGGAATGCAAGTCATGTAGATATTTTCATCCTATGTGACTTGATCATTATCCTCTCATGTGATTTATTTTTGGACAGCCAAGTGGCATTTGTTACTAAATATCTTGTGGATGGTTTTATTATTGTGGATGAGTCACTATATCATATTTGATTGGATTTATATTATAATATTGGTCAAAAAGTCAAGGTTGAAGGTTATTCCTCAATTTTGAATAGTTGGTGTTTGATTGCACCAAGGCATGATCATATGAGTTCCAAAATACTCATGAGTAGTTTTATTCAAATAGTTTGAACTATAATTTGTAATGTAAATGGATTCAGTTTTATGATATTCCATATATTTAATAAGTTATGATTTAAATAAGAATGTGTGGCCTTTATGCACTTTAGACCCTGTGATTTGCCTTATTTAAGTTTAGAAGTGAATTAATTTACACACAAAAGTAGTTGAAGATATACCATGAGAATCATGGTAGAAACATTTATTTAGTAAAATAGATGGAAAAGATAAGTAAAGAATAGTTTCTTAATTCTTTGATTTATGGTTGAATAATTATTATGTGTTGTTGTAAGGAATGTCATGTTGAGATCTTTTATAAGATCTTGTAGTTGACCCTTACTTAAGGTGTTGTTTGTTGTAAAACTACTTCCATTTGATCTAGCCCATAGATCAAATCATCTCTACCCAAAACAGGGTTTTAGTAAAGATCACAGTGAAGTTTATAGCGCTTGACTTGATGATCTACTTCAATTCCAGCAAGTCAAGTGAAACTTCAGCTGTGGTAAGTTTTATTTGAAAGCGCGAAAATTCCCTGGATTTTCTATGCATGAATGCAATGCACACTTTGGTGTTCTCTCATTTTGTAGCCTCTAAACCTGGGATATTACCTCTCCCCCTTAAACTGAACTTCGTCCCCGTTCGAACGCTCTCATGTTTCGAAATGTGGAACGGACTTGAAATATCACAATCCTTCAAACTCCTTGGTGATCTCACTAGATATAATTGGATATATCTCTTGTCCAGATCCTTCCTGACGTCTTCTGATGTCTGGCACTGATACTTTCTTCCATTCTATGATTTCTTTCAACACTTCTAAGCTTATAGTCTTATTCTCCAAAGATCCTTGGATTGGGACATCTTATTATGCTCATGGACTTTATTATTGGTTGTGGTGATAGCTTCCTATCTGAGTACCCAAAGCTTGGTTCTATCAGCTATGGTGTAATATAGCACTACGGGGTACCAGCGGGGGTGCCCAAACCTTAATTCTAAAAGATTTATTAAGGTAGGGTATTGTTTTCCCTTACTACCATAACTATAGTAATGGTATTTGGTAAGGTATTTACAATAGGTATGGTCCTGGTGGTTTATTCCTACGAATGAATTAGACTCATTTAGTCCATCCAATCAGGGCTTCTAGTTTATGCTAATTATCCATCTTTTGGTTTCTTTAGGTTCCATGAAAGGAATCTTGCTAATATGCTTAGGTATGGTCAAACTCCTTTGGTATTTAGTGTTCTTATGGTTTGATTGTCCTCCGACATCTACTTCATCCAACTTCATTATATTAGACTTACTTAAGCTCTTCTGCTTCGGAGTAATTATTAATTACCCACTCAAGTTAGGGTCTAACCCTTACTGATTCGAGATATAAACCTCGGCTTCTAGTCTGACATCCTCCTGAGAGTACTTTGATATGGATACTTCCCAACAACCTTATAAAAATAAGATTGAACTTCCTCTCAGTTCAGACCTTCTTTTTCATACTCCAAATCATATCTTAATACTTCTCCTTCATCCTTCCTCTCCCCCTTGGAGTTTACTAATGATCTTCAAGCTCCTTTTCTTCTAATCATTAAACTCCAAGGTTGGAAGATTGGTCTTGGTCTGGCTTTTAATTTGTACTTTTCTAGAGTCTCACAAAGAATTCTTTGCGGTGTATCCACACAGTTGTGGGTATCCGATGGGAATCCTCCGACTAAATGGTTACCCGCTATGGAATACCAGCTGCGGAATACCAGCTGCGGAATCCCTCTTTCTTTTAGAGTAAAGGAATGTTCAAGCTGCGGACTATCTGGTACCAGCTGCAGACTACCTAGTACCAGAGGTGGCTTTTCGATACTAGTTGTGGACTATTTATGGTTCTAGTCAACATACCTACCTGCACTTTTATAGTTTTAGTTAAGATCTACCTCACTTTCAATGCTTCCTCTCCATGACTATTCTATATCAGCTGCGGTCTTATTATACCAGCTACGACTTCACTCGTCCATTTTCCTTCTTCTAGGGTTTATTTTGCAAGAAAACCACTTGCTGACACCATAAAAATAGTATCGTAAGTGACTTCACTTGCATTCCCTTCTTCCATAATGAATATGGCTCCACTTCTACTACTCCATATTCACTATTTTTCTCACTTTCATGGTACTTCCATATTGAAATACTCCTCAATTGAGGATAAAAATGAGTTTTGATTGGTCCTTACTTTGAAGTATTGTGGTTACTTCCCACAACTTTACTTCCTTCTTCTAATGAACCTTTATCTTCTCTTCAAAATCTTCAGAATTCGTCACTTCCTCACACGAATACCTTTACCCTCTAGACCTATAACATCAAGTAAGAGTTTGATATTGCAACATGCATTTGCATATCAAAGTCAAACTTCATGTATGGATCTAGTCAAACAATGAAAATCCAAGAAAATCTAGCTTTGTGCTTATAATACACATCTTATATGCCTGAATATAGTAGTTGGGTATGACATCCCTAAACATCAGGCTCAGATGTGTAGTATATAACACCACTTAAGATAGGTTTTGGTTGTGATACTTAGCACATATCTAGGGATTTCTACTATTTGTCTCGATATTTACCTCGATTGCTCACTTGCAATCAAATAAACTTGAGCAAATTGGTCCAGAATCGTTGTGGTTGACCTATTTTCCTTGGAAAGTGCTAACTTACCTTCCATTTAATTGAAAACTAACCTCACATGATCTCTCGAGGCTATAACATGGCTACTCTAAACACAAGATTGTTTGAATATACCACCTATGATTCCAGAATTTCTCTATGTGATATGCTCTAATAAAGTCTTCTTCAGACTCTAGACTATAGTTCTAGCATACTTGACATAGTTAACAGGATTTTAAGGCCTAAGTTTTCGAACTATTCCTTAAATCCTACTCCTTATCATACTTCTGTTAATTCACCTACGATGTTCTACTCCATCACATCATGACTCTCAAGTGAATCATATATGATTACCAACTCTACCAAGTAAAAGTAGACTTATATAAGTCCTATCACTCTTCCTTACCTCCCATGATTGACTCATCATAGGTATATATACTACCTCATATTACTTATCTACATTACTTAACATCAATCATTTGACATTTTAAACGACTCTTACTTAACCATAACTTTAGTTGGTATACTTCTTCCAATAGGATATCTTCCTTATGGTTGTATCCTCTCTTTGGACTACCATGTATTGTATACCAACTGTGGTCTACTACCACCCATTATCTTAAGCTCCAATGGTGTTCTACTACTTTGGAATGAAGCAAGATAACTAACTAACTTTACTTAAGAAAGATTGATAAGAAAATTTGACTTAAGTGTGTCAGGATTATTCTCAAGTGAATACCCATCTCAAGTCAAAAGAATAGTTGGTTTAGCTTGGTGGACTTAGCTAATACAACTTCCTATAGACACTACCAAACCTATAGGTCTCCTTTAAAGGGTTTTAATCCTAGGTCAAAGCATTTGCTCTGATACCAGCTGTGGTGACCCAGCGTACCACCGCATGGTGTAGTACACAAGTCGTTGACATAACACAAGTGAAACACCGTTCCACTCATATTACATCCCTCAGAGTGGTACAACAGAAACATATGCGAGTCCAAGGTATGTCTATAGAAGGATACACAAGCTGTTTACAGAAGATCAACACAGCCTCCTACTTTACAGTGAGGTAAAACTTCAAATAATGCTCCAGAAGAATGACTCATAGTCTAACTAATTGCTAACTCAAGCTTAAGAGCTATTTGGCTTGCTATAGAAATCTAGTTATTTAGGTGCTAGGATTAGGGAAAGACTCCCTTCTATTACTAGTCTAAGTTTTCACTCTAGTTGTTGCAGAAGTTGACTTCATTGACTTCTTTGCTTGGGTTCTTCATCTTGTTGCAGTTGACTCCTTTGTCTTCGAGTTCCACGGTAGATTCCTCGTGCCTCCATAGCTAAGCAGGGATTTAAGAGTGGGATGAGTACGAGCGTACTCAGCAAGTTCATAGTAGGAAATAGGTGTATCATGCACTAGCTACAGCCACAGACCAGAAAGTCATAGGCGAATGCAAGTTTTCATAAACATTTCTTCAAAAGGTTTATTTTATTCTGAAAACTATGCCCGTCAGTCTTCACAGGTTTACTAGAACTTCATGGAGTTCCTTTCGTCGCGTCATAGCTCCCTTCCCGGAACAGGAGGACAATCACAACATCTCCGCAGAGGTGCGTTACTTTTCCCATAAGAGAACTTAACCTTGTTGCCAACCGGGCAGCTGGCACCGTCCACACTTCCTTTGGTGTGAGGTCGTATAAAACCAAGCCAATCACCGCCTTCTCCGCGACCCGCAAACCCCTTTTGTCCATCCGTACACCCCTAGACATCTCCCGATCATACGGCTTTACCCACGGTGTACGTCGGACAATCCTTCATAGACGGTAGAGCCTCTCATCCAAACGTCCGGATGGGGATTTTAAAGGCTATCCCAACCTACGGCAGCTCCAAGCACCCGCCAGGCTCTATCAAGTCCGTTACGTGCGGAGGGAAAAGATACAGCTGACTTCCCCAGAGCCATTATAGATCTTATGGTCAACGCGGTATGTACGGCGCTAGAATCACTGGACGGCATTGGTACTTAGTCCTAGATGAATAGTACCCATGCAATGGAACCTCCACCATATCACACATACCATGGTTCCATTGCCCACCACATAGTCATATTCATAATTGTAAAGTAATATTTTGTTTTCAATGCAGGAGTGATAAGTATAGTACTTTGCATATAATTTGATAAAAATAATCAAATGACATGAGCAAGCGATGAACTTGCCTTTCTTGACTGCAAGATTATGCAGGCAAAAGCTTTGATACGTGAGAACTCCAAATTCTGAAATACCATCATTGTCTGGTAAGGACAATGTTTAAAGAACTGGCAAAGATGCTTATAATGCATAGTATGAGATGCAATCGTCCCGAGTGTAACCTAACCTCGATGATTTAGGATGTATGAGTTGTAAATATTTCTTTAGGGTTTGTTGCACCTTTAGGATGGTTCTCAAACAAGGTTCTTATTAGGGTTGGTGACATTATAGTATAAACAAGTGATATAATGCATCAGAACAATCATATACACAAAGGATAGTAGTGGAATAAATGTAAAGAACAGTTGTCAATTTTTAGGTTCTACAAGACATGGTTGATGATTACTTAAATAATACTTCAAAAGAATAACTTTTGAAGAACATGTTAATTAAGAAATAATAAGTATAAATAAGAACTAGGGTTTCTATGGTTGGATTGACACTTGTACTTCAAAAGAATAACCTATGAAGAACAGGTTAATAAGTATAAGAATTACTTCAAATGGGAGCTATGGTTTCTAGGGTTTACTATTGGTTTCATTTAGTTCATTATTAGGGACTAGTTAAGTTCTTAAGTTGGATGGATCTATATACAACAAGTATGGGTAGATTTGTTACTAAGGTTGAGCATAGGTATTATATCAAAGAATGATGGTCAAGGTGATGCTATGAGTTAGGGTTTACTATAGCTTCTCATGTTCTTGACTAAGGAATCTCTAATGGCTTCTAAACTAGATGGTTTATTACTTCCTAAGTAGGGTTTAGTTGAATAGGAGCATATGATGTGAATTGCTACACAAGGTTGGTACTAGGGTTTATCATTAGGGTTCTACTAGGGTTTGATGGTTTAGGTTGATCTTAATGGTGTGTTATATAGGAGTGGTGATCAATGGTGCTAATATGTGGTTAGCAAGCTAGGGTTTGTTCCTAAGTGGCACTAATGGATCATACAAGTATTAATCAAAAATAAAAACATGAAATGAGGGTCTCATGTGAATTGGTTTTGTCTTAGTGGATCATGAGCATACATTCATTGGTTGCTTATCAAAGTTCTACATGCAAAGTGAGTGGGTATGATCACATGGGCTAAACCCCTAGGGTTTTAGGATTGCAACTATTAAGGATGAGCACATAAAATAATGGGTTCAAGGTCTTACTTATATTAGAACTAGGGTTTCTAATTATGATACAATTCTTAAAGTAATAATTAGTACTAGAATTAATGTGATTAATTACTTTGCACAAAATTAATAATAGCCTTATCATTTAATTATTTTAAAAGGTTTAAGAATTAAGACAAATTTTAGTTAGGGTTTAACTTCCATAATTAGGGTTTTATAATTATGATTAGGTTTTAAAATAATAACTTGTTAATTAAAGAATGTTTACGTTACAAATTTTGAGTTATCAAAATAATATTAGTTGTTGGTATTTTCTTGCTTTATTATTATTTAAAGAAATAGTAAATGGTAATTTGCAAATTAGGGTTTATGAATTACCACTACTATTTTAATTGATGAAAATATGATTAAGTAATTTAATCTTAACATTTTATTTACTTATTACATAGCTAATATTTAATTTTAAAACTTCACTAATTATTGAATTCAAATTGGATTTAAAACAAATGAAAAGAAATAATTAATAAAGTTAAAAATAAATAAATTTTTATTTTGACACACATTTCTATTTTATATTTTATTTGAATAGAGTTTATTTTTGTGAGCATTTTGATATATTACTTATATTTTTCTGAGTTGAAATGAATTTTATATGTTTTTACAAAGTTTCAGCTAGTTTCTGGTTTATAAAATTAAACCTAAATACTAAACGTACCGGTTCAGAACCTAGTTCTAGTCACAGACAGGTGGGCCCTTTGACTAGTCAACTGCCACGCGGGCAGAAGACCAGTCAAAGCTACTGACGTGGCGGTGGACACGTCCCCCTCGCCGTCGGCTCAACGCCGGCGACCAGGCGAGGACGGCGCCGCCGTTATAGTGCCTCCCAGGACGGCCTAGTGATGGATTCCGACTCCCCTCGACACGCAGAAGCGAATGGTGGTGTTGCTTCTCAGAAACGACCACCGGAGCTAGCTCCGGCGAACGCTACCGTGGCAGCGAACTCCGGCGATCCACCAAACTCGATCTACGGTGAACTCTAAGATGCGTAAAGAGATGCAGGAGAGGCGCAAGATCAACCTGAAGGTGATGGTGAGCTCGGTGGGGCTTGAGGTGGTCGGAGACGAGCACGACGTCGTGGATTCCGACGAACTTCCGTGGAAGGGAATGCCGAAATTAGCTCGATTGGTGAAGCTCCTTCTCGATTCCTTCTACCAGAATGATCAGTGAACTTGTGCGCTTCTAGCCGTCCACTTCATAGACGCCGGGGTGGCCTCCATCGATGGCAACGTGATGAACTCCGGCGAGGTGCTGCAGATGATTGCGGGAGATTGAGAGGGATAGAGAGGGAATGGCAGGGCGGCGAGGTTCTAGGGTTTCTTGGAGAAGCTCGTGGTGCTCTTATAGCTCCAGAGGAGGGCGGAATGGTCATCTCGTCGTCGGTGACGGCCGAGATGGGGCGGCGAGGTTGCCATGGCAACAGGGCACGAATCGGGACGCAAGTGGATAGGACGGACGCGGCGAAGCTTGGAGGTGCCTCTGAGATGGTCTCTGGCGTCCGAGATCGTCCATATCCGCAGCGAGGACGTGGCCGGGACATCTCTGTGCGCTGTCGACGCCGGGAAGGAAGACGACGACCTCCCTTTGTCTCCTGCCAGCGACGAACTGGTAAGTGGCCCGGTGGGTTAGCGTTGGGCTGCGTTCTTGGGCCAAGGCTGGGCTCTGTTTTTGGGCTGCGGTGCTGGGCTGCCAGGTATGCTCCTCTCTCTCTCTTTTCTATTTGTTCTATTTATTTTCTGTTTTTATTTACTGATTTGAATTTGCTATTTGAATTTCAAACTGATTTCTATCTTATTTTTCAGGTTTATAAATTATTTGAACATCAATATAATTGGATAATCCTGCTCACTGTATTGTTTTGTTTTCAAACAATCTTTTTAATTGATAAATTTTGTGTTCTTATGAGACACAATTCAAAATTCAAATAGGTATGAATTTTAGGTTCAACTCAATTGCTTTTTAATTTAAAAAAACAAATATGTTTAAGTGCTTTAAAATTTAGTATATTTGCATGGTGAACATATTCTATTTTTCTAATGCTTAACCATAATGATTACTCACATAAAATTTAATTATGGCTAGGGTTTAACAAATGATAAAAGAAATGGAATGGGTTCATGATTTTATGTGAATGATGGTTCTTAGGGTTTAAGAAGAATGGTGATGTAACCTCTCTAATAATCAATCAAGCTTTGACTTCAATTACTTAGGATGAATCCTATATTCCTCATGATTAATTCAATTGCTTATGTGGTGATTCTATTTTATAAACTTCTATTTCATTTGGTTCATAAAGCAAATTCCTAAGGGAACAGAATATAATTGGATATTGGTTTCACTCTACTCACTTAAATAGCATTTGAGCTTAGGTATAGCTAGCTTGGTTTATACTTGTGATCTATGATACACAAGTTGGGACATATTATTTAATATGGAGTGGAACCTATGTGAAAGGGTTTAGGGTTTTGCATAAGCTTCACTAAACTGAAATATAAATAGGCATGAGGTATGGCAGGGTTCTACTTATAATCCAAAGTAATACTTGGATTGGTATTCAGATGTGGTCTAGGATTTTATTAGTGATCACTAATAGAATATGGCTCTCACCTCCAAGATTAAAGGTTGATTTGAACAAGTAGGATTTAATACTACTCTAATATTCTCTATGATAGACATGGATGTGATTAGCATCTATGTTCTCTCTCACTTCTAAATGTCTTCTAATAGCCTAAGGTCCTACTCAAGAGATGATGATATGATCCTACAAATATATGGTTTGCCTAGGAATTCTACCTTGGTATCTTATGTAGCTTGTTCTTCTGGAAATCTGATAAACCTGCATCTTGTGGCATGCCTCCACCTCCTAGCTTCTTCATATTGATCCTAGCTAATGTATGGAGTGGCTCTATGTGTTGATTTCCTTGTATCATGCTACAAGATGATCAAAGGGATGAAGGGTGTGGCTCTATTTATAGGCTTGGACAAGCTCTAGTATCATGACACATAGGTGGGTGACTCTTGTTTTGGTTTGATGAGTAAGGTGCTTGGTTGTCATGCCCTCATCCATGGCAATCCTTTGAGCATGAGGTGGCAAAGCTTGGAATGCAAGTCATGTAGATATTTTCATCCTATGTGACTTGATCATTATCCTCTCATGTGATTTATTTTTGGACAGCCAAGTGGCATTTGTTACTAAATATCTTGTGGATGGTTTTATTATTGTGGATGAGTCACTATATCATATTTGATTGGATTTATATTATAATATTGGTCAAAAAGTCAAGGTTGAAGGTTATTCCTCAATTTTGAATAGTTGGTGTTTGATTGCACCAAGGCATGATCATATGAGTTCCAAAATACTCATGAGTAGTTTTATTCAAATAGTTTGAACTATAATTTGTAATGTAAATGGATTCAGTTTTATGATATTCCATATATTTAATAAGTTATGATTTAAATAAGAATGTGTGGCCTTTATGCACTTTAGACCCTATGATTTGCCTTATTTAAGTTTAGAAGTGAATTAATTTACACACAAAAGTAGTTGAAGATATACCATGAGAATCATGGTAGAAACATTTATTTAGTAAAATAGATGGAAAAGATAAGTAAAGAATAGTTTCTTAATTCTTTGATTTATGGTTGAATAATTATTATGTGTTGTTGTAAGGAATGTCATGTTGAGATCTTTTATAAGATCTTGTAGTTGACCCTTACTTAAGGTGTTGTTTGTTGTAAAACTACTTCCATTTGATCTAGCCCATAGATCAAATCATCTCTACCCAAAACAGGTTTTAGTAAATCACAGTGAAGTTTATAGCGCTTGACTTGATGATCTACTTCAATTCCACAAGTCAAGTGAAACTTTCATCGTGGTAAGTTTTATTTGAAAGCGCGAAAATTCCCCGGATTTTCTATGCATGAATGCAATGCACACTTTGGTGTTCTCTCATTTTATAGCCTCTAAACCTGGGATATTACACGTACGGTATCAACGGCCACTTTCCGCACATCTCCTTAACAAATATGAGCAGCAATACGACCGACGTCGGCGCTACGACGTAGACGATGATAGATATCGTCGGTCTGATGCACAACAGAAATACCATCGATACGAAGGGTATGAGCGTCACGCCGAGGGAGGTCAAGAGAGCAAGAGGACATGGATAGGCATTGGAACTGTCCTTTCTTCAAACACTGCTGGGATTCAGGAATGAGCCGATTGCCTACAATCGAGAACCGCCAGACAGAAAGAGGAAGGGAACAAATGAAGTTTCAGTGTTCAAGCGTCTAGGACCTCTCCCACCTCAGAAAAAACGGGCTGAGTCATCTCAAGATGAAGACTTCGAGGAGTCAGAAGAAGAAGATAGGTATCACCGGCCACGGTGGTGTCCTGAGGAAGCCGAGGCGCAATACCTGTATACGTTGAGGAAAGCACGGCCCGATCTGGCCGTGAAAATTCAGCAAACACTGGAGACGAGGCTCGCCCACCAAAGAAAGTGTGGCGACCCAAGCAGACGAAAGCCGCGTGCAGGCATCGGCTGATATAAACATGGTGTTCATCCTTCCATCGAGTTTTGTGCTCCAAGAGACGAGGAAGTGTCAGTGGCACAGTGACTGCGGTCCACGACCGCTATCTTTGAGAAGCCACGAGAGAGGAGCTACAGCATCTGAAAGCCCTATACCCGAAAGGTTATATCAATGGGCAGCCTATCGCAAGATGTTGGTTGATACGGAGCAACAGTCAATATAATGCCGTACTCCATGTTGCGACGTTTGGGACGTTCCAATGAAGATCTCGATCAAGACCAACGTCACGCTAAGCGATTTCAACGGCCAAGCGTCGCCAAAGGTGTCCCGAACGTAGACTTAACTGTCCGAAAAACCATCCCTACGTCGTTCTTCATCGTCGACGCAAAAGCACTTACGCTGTTTTGCTAGGAAGAGATTGGATCCATGCTAATTGTTGCATTCCATCCACAATGCATCAGTGCATCATACAATGGGATGGAGATGAAGTGGAGGTTGTTCATGCAGATGACTCGATCGAGATCTCTTTGGCTGGCATGAAACATGGGAAGCAAATGACCAAGAGCCGCTCTCTGGAATCAATCGGACGGCTGTGAGCGCATCGAAGCTTCAAAAACGGAGTGAGGCTGGTCTTATCCACGGCCTGACAGAGTAGCAAGACCCAAGTCTATGGACGTGCGTGGCAGGCCGATCCCTGCGATCTCCAAAAAAATAAAAAGCAAGGATCTCACCTCAAGCATGTCACGCCAGCGGAGAAACAAGAAGTTGTAAGCCCTCATTTAAGCATTGCAATGAAGAAGGAGGCCGATTCCAGCAATCGGCCAAAATTAGCCTCAACATGCCTTCTGCCTGTGTTCAGATGATTTAGCAGGCGATGGGAAGCTGGGGTATGGGTTTACATCATCTGATGAGCTAGAAGAGTTACAACTGCAAGGGAGGCCGATTCCAGCAATCGCCCAAAATCATTCTCACCACACTTGCTAACCGCTGTGCTATTTAGCATGGTGTGTTGTGTGACAGCTTATAGTTGGCTGGAAATATCTTCAATCACTTGAAGGATTCACTCGGGGCATACACACAGGGAAGGTACAAGGCCACGAAGTATGTACTGGAAGAGCCGATTCATGAAATCGATCGGCTAATAAATAAAAAATCGAAAATAAAAATTTAAGCACAGGCGCTCGGACATCGACTTAAGAATTAAGGTAGCTTCAACTACTACTTGAGCAGCCTCTTTGATGACTCAATCGCACCTTGACCTGAAGGCGATAATGTCACGACCGGCCGTAGCTCAAATGCAGTCATTGGGACGTGGGGCTGGATTTCTTCAAGGATGTTCTTCACCTCTTCAGTTTTCGACCAATGTCTCAATGGGAAGAAAGCAGAGCTTTGAGGCGTGAGCTGGGACTTGGTTCATCACATGCGGGAGGCGGCTCGATAGATTCAGTGGTCGAACGACAGAAGCTCGAGAGATCACAACCCTGACAAACAACAAGAGCAGCACAAGCATGCAGATCAGGGTAAGGGCGAGCCCAACAAAGGGGGCATACCCCTCCTAGGACCATGGGAGCAACCGATGACGAAGCAATCGGCTGTGGCGTTTTTCCTAGGGTTTGGCCAAGGTGGCGACTTGGTCGAGGTCACCTTTAGTGTGGAAGGCATCAGAACTTCATCAGCATCCCCACTGGAAGCTTCATCAGTCTGCAAGAAATAGATGGTGAGCCGATCTGAGCAGCACAGCACAATGCCGTCAGCAAAGATGGTGCCCAAGCTTGAGCCTCGTCGGCTGGATTGCGTCTCCTCGCTGATATCATCTTCGGTAGAGGTCTACAAGAGCAGGATTACGAATTTAACATGCTACTAAAGCCTAGAAGGGTTTGCCCTTCAAAGTTTTCCCCGGCCCACCTTTCTCACTGCTATTCTCGCCCGACCGAGGCTCGGGGGCAGCTGGCCCTGAAGATTCTTTGCTCTTGGGAGCCGATTTTGTTGGAATCGGCTGGCTCTATTACAACCTTTTCGAAAGATGGTGAGTTCTTGCAGAAGAAAACCACCAGAGCTGGTGGCAGGAATTTGAAGAGGGAGCCATTATCATTGATAGGCTCTGGGCCATCTTGTTGCTGTGAAGAAACAGAGCATCGCAAGGAAATTTGTGGGCAAGTGGTACCTGCTCTGCAGAAGTATCAGCGTCAGCATCAAGTTGTCTCAGCAACGGTCCTAGAGCTCTCTTGAAGGCATTAATTCAGGAGTTTTGCCGTTAAGTCGAACATTATGCTCAGGTGTTTTAGAGTCCAAAATCTGGAATTTGGGATCTGAATTTGAGCAAGGGTTGCAGGTTATCGTCTGAGGGGATAACTGAATTGACCTGCCTCGCAAGTTATCGTGAAGGACTCGATGCCATCGGCTCATTGAGCATTGACCAAGTTAACAATCGGCAAGCAGAATGAGGGGAAATCGGCTAAATCAACATGAAGGAAATCGGCAAAATCGATTTGAAGGAAATTCTTCATTGATAATAGGATTTCTTACATAAAAGAGCTGATTGCTCTCAAAAGGAAGAACTAGGGGATACATTGCCCCATCTACTACTACTGATCCTATGCTAAGGGTCCTAGTTATGGGCCGTCGCTGCCCTCGTCATCGCCTCGTCTGCCGCCGCCGCCGGCAGGCCCTCGTTGTCCTCGTTCTTCCTCGCCGCGCCGGGCTGTCGAAGTCGCCGAGGTTTCCGGCCAGCATGGCGCTGGCCGGCGCTCGTTCGAGGAGGGTGTCGTCCTCCTCCTCCTCTTCCTTCCCTCCTCCTCCTCGACGGAGGTGAAGTCGCCCCAGGAGAAGCGATCGTCATCGCCTCCTCCTCCGTTTCCCCGTCGGCGAGAGCGGAGGTCGCTCCCCCGTCGGTCGAGGACTTGCTCTCACCGACGGAGAAGTCGGGCTGGCCTCATCCCCGTCTTCTAGCGGCGAATGTGGTCCGCCTGGGACCCACTCCGGCATCAGCTCGCGGAGGGGGAGGATTGGAGGAAAGACCCGATGAAAAGCGAGAGGAAGAAGAAGAAGACATGGTGGCAGAGGAGGGTTTTTGTGCTGACGGGAACGGCAAGAAGCGGCTAAATAAAAGGGGATATAGCGGAGATTTAATGCCTGCAGCATGTGGTGCACAATCTCAAATCATGCAGGTTGAGAAGGCAAGGCATCATGATGAAGAATATCACGATTGCTCGTCCGCCACGACATGACCATTCGAAAGGAAACAGAGTGGTTTTGAAATTATCATTGCCAAAACCAGGGGGCATGTGTTATCACCAGATTTTGGCCAAATCAGAGATGGGCCGTAAGTGAAGATGGGCTTGAAGGATATACGCGTGGAGCGTCTTTGAAGCGGCCTTGCATGAAGAGTTTGGGCTAGATTGCCCGTGTATCTTGTAGTAGATCGTATCTTAGTTTAGAATTAAAAGATAGAGTTTAACTCGTGCACGGTTAGGTGCACGCCCCGAATTAGGAAGTCCCTTAATTATAACATGTATCTAGGGTTACCTAAAAGGAGGAAGGATCACGCGTCACAAACAAATGACAAATCATGACTGCCACCCTTCTTTCGAAGGTTTCTCCTGTAGATATCATTTAGATCGTATCTTGCATCTAGCAGCATGCTGACCATATCTTGTGTTGCTCGTGCTGAAGTGTTGTTGATGAGTAGCACTATTTATCATAGGTATTTTGGGGCTTGCATGGATGCTTTCTTATACATGCTTGCTTGGCTATGCTGCCCCACGATATATCTAGCCCATTTTCCTATACCTATCTAGGTGTAAGGGAAGCACCTTGCTTGTTCGTTATTTAGTAGATCCGATCCGTTATAGTTGCTCCTTGATTCTTCAAGGATTGGTTTAATATCTCTATGGTTAGGCCTTGCAAACGGGTTGAACGATCCGTAGTACGTGGCAACGTTTGCTGGGTCCTAAGAGGGATGTTCGGAATTAACTTAATGTTGGTTTTTAGGCCTCTTTTAGGTTAGCCCATTATCTTTCGTGTCTATTAGGTCAACCACGCGTAGGATGTTCCGATCATGCTGTGAAAACCCTAAACTGTCATATTGATCAAGCAGGAGCCTCATGTCATCGTTAACCCGACGTGAACCATGGGCGATCGGCTCTTTTAGCCGATCCACAAGGCAACCTGAGACCGATCCGGCTCGTATTTAATGTTTACGTGTTCCTATGTAGGAAACTAATCTAAGCAATTCAACACCTTCCCGACTGTATAGAGTCGTGTGGCACGCCTTGCAACCGCTAGACGTGTGCCTGAACATTTATGACGCATGCCGAGGGACTGTGGCCCCTCATTTTGAAGTCTTCCCTACTGTTGCTTAACCACCGCTCGCCGGTGGGTTTTGGCAGCAACAATATCGTAATGTAATCGACACAAATATCCTAGACAAAGCATCAATGTTTTATCCCTATTGCAATAGCACACCCACAACCTTAGAACTTTCTCACTGTCCCACATTCAATGGAGGCATGAACCCACTATCGGTCATAATTACCCCCTCTTGAGTTACAAGTATCAACTTGGCCAAAGAGCCTCTACTAGCAACTGAGAGCATGCAAGAACATAAACAACACATATATGATAGATTGATAATCAACTTAACATAATATTCTATATTCATCTGATCCCGCCAAACACAACATGTAGCATTACAAATAGATGATCTTGATCATGTTAGGCAGCTCACAAGATCTAAACAATGAGATAGCACAAGCGGAGAAGACAACCATCTAGCTACTACTATGGACCCATAGTCCAAGGATGAACTACTCACGCATCAATCCGGAGGCGTGGGCATGATGATGTAGAGCTCCTCCGGTGATGATTCCCCCTCCGGCAGGCCGGAGGCTATCTCCTGAATCCCCCGAGATGGGACTCATGATCATGCTGGGCTCTGGAACTTTTCCCGTATTGTGGCTCTCGGTACAGGGGCTCTCGTTGACGAAGGCTATATGTAGGCTAAGGGTAGGCCAAGGCCACGAGGCCCACAATGTGTCGGCGCGGTTGTGGCTTGGGCCGTGCCGCTCGTGTGTGGGGCCACCTCGTGCCCCACTTTCTTTCCCTCGGGTCTTCTCGGGAAGCTTCGTGCAAAATAGGACCCTGGGTTTGTTTCGCCCAATTTCGAGAATATTTCCTTACTAGGATTTCTCGAACCAAAAACAGCAGAAAATTGAAAGAGCACTGCTGCATCTTGTTAATAGGTTAGTGCCGAAAATGTATAATAATGTTGTAAAGTATGTATAAAACATTCATAAAATAAAACATAAAAGTAGCATGGAACAGGAGAAATTATAGATACGGTCTGAGACGTATCAAGCATCCCCAAGCTTAGTTCCTACCCCTCGTACCGAGTAGGTAAACGATAACACAAATACTTTCTGTGAGATGCTACCAACATAATCTTGATCAACATTATTGTAAAGCATAAGAGATGAATGGTGGAGTGATCTGAACAAAAGATTGCTAACAAAGATAATGACTACACAAATGAATCAATGTTAACTTTGAATAGTACTTCAAACAAGTACCAATAAGACTTGCATAAGAGCTAACCCATAAGCAATAAATAAAGTAGAATGCATTGAAGCAACACAAAGGATGATTAAGTTTCAGCAAATTGCTTTCTAACTTGTAACATGTATATCTCATGGATATTTGTCAACATGGAGAGTAATATAATAGGTGCAATAAGTAAACATGTAAGAATCAATGCACAGAATTTCAATTTACAAGTGTTTGCTTCTAAGATAGAAAGAAGTAGGTAAACTGACTCAACAATAAAGTAGAAGAATGGCCCAGAAGGAAGCATTGATTACTATTTTTGTGCTAGAGCTTTTGTTTTGAAAACATAGAAACAATTTTGTCAACTGTAGTAATAATTCATATGTGCTATGCATACTACTTCCTACAAGTTGCAAGTCTCATGCATAGAGTACTAATAGTGCTCGCATCCTTGTCCTACTTAGCTCGAAAACACGGATTATCATCGCATAAAATATGTTCCAACCAAGTGTCACAAAGGGGTAATTCTCCGCCCGTACAAATGTCTAAGGAGAAAGCACGGATTGTTTCTCGCTTTGATTATTCTCAACTTAGACATCCATACCGGGACAACATAGACAACAGATAATGGACTCCTCTTTTAATGCTTAAGCATTCAACAACAGTTAATATTCTCATAAGAGATTGAGGTTGTATGTCCAAACTAAAACTCCCACCATGATGCATGGCTTTAGTTAGCGGCCCAATGTTCTTTTCTAACATATGCATATATACTCAAACCATTTGATCATGAAATCGCACTTACTTCAGACAAGACGAACATGCATAGCATCTCACATGATATCCAACAAAGGTAAAGTTGATGGCGTCCCCATAAACATGGTTACCGCTCAACAAGCAACTTATAAGAATTAAGACACATAACTACATATTCATCACCACAATAGTTTTTAAGCTATTTGTCCCATGAGCTATATATTGTGTAAAGATAAAGGAATGAAATTTTAAAGGTAGCACTCATGTATTACTTTGGAATGGCGTAAAATACCACATAGTAGGTAGATATGGTGGACACAAATGGCATGGGTTTTGGTCTAAGGTGTTTTGATGCACGAAAAGCATTTCCTCTCAGTACAAGGTTTGGCTAGCAAGGTTGTGCTTGAAGCAAACACAAGTATGAACAAAAAAAAGCAAAAATTACACAAGAACATATTGCAAGCATTATAAGGCTCTACACCTGCCTTCCTTGTTGTTCAAACACTTACCCGAAAATATCTAGACTTAGAGAGACCAATCATGTAAACCAAATTAAACAAGCTCTACGGTAGTTCTTCATTACAGATTAAACTACATGATGCAAGAGCTTAAACATGATCTAT
This sequence comes from Lolium multiflorum, assembly GCA_030979885.1. Classification (NCBI taxonomy): domain Eukaryota; kingdom Viridiplantae; phylum Streptophyta; class Magnoliopsida; order Poales; family Poaceae; genus Lolium; species Lolium multiflorum. Next base: position 255,211,560 of record CM061752.1, on the reverse strand, counting down.
GAGAGCTCAAACAATTGCCAAGTTACAAACCATATGCATTTTCTCGATTCCAACCAAATAGCACGAATGGCAATTTCAGTATTCGCCATGAACATTAAAGCACAAATTAAGAATACAAGTGTTCCATATGAAAGCGGGAGCGTAATATCTCCAATATAAATGATGTGGATCTAACTTTATTCAAAACAAAAACGAAAATAAAACAAACCGACGCTCCAAGTAAAGAACATAAGATGTGATGGAATAAAATATAGTTTCACTAGAAGTGACCCGATAATGTTGTCGATGAAGAAGGGGGATGTCTTGGGCATCCCAAGCTTAGATGCTTGAGTCTTCTTAAAATATGTGGATGAACCACCGGGCATCCCCAAGCTTAGACCTTTCACTCTTCTTCTTGATCATAGTATATCATCATCTTCTGACCCTTTGAAAACTTCCTCCACACAAACTTCAAGCAAAATCCTCATTAGAGGGTTAGTGCATAATCAAATTCACATATTCAGAGGTGACACAATCATTCTTAACACTTCTCGACATTGCACAAAGCTTCTGAAAGTTAATGGAACAAAGAAACTCATTCAACATAGCAAGAAAAGCGGCAATGCGAAATAAAAGATAGAATCTGTTAAAAACAGAACAGTCCGTAAAGATGAATCTGGCAGGGGCACTTAACTTGCTCAAATGGAAAACTCAAAACTAATGAAAGTTGCGACATATATGAGGATCACGCTCGGAAATTTGCAGATTTTTCGATTTTTTTACAGGGATCTCTGCGAGAATTCGTGACAGCAATGCTGTTTCTAAGCAGCGATCCCAAATATAGCATCAACTTTAACATAGAAACTTTACTTGGCACAACATGATAAGGAGAGGTTGCTACAGTAGTAAACAGCTTCCAAGACTTAACAATAAAGTAAATAAAATGAAACATGAGTTATCTCCTAAGAAGTGCTTTTCTTTAACGCCTTTCAGCTAGGCGCAGAAAGTGCAAATCAAGTAACATCAAAAGAAGAAGCATCAACATCATAACTTGTTCTAATAATAGAATCAAAAGGCAACTTCATTCTTTCTAGGAAGTGTTCCATACCTTCTTTGAGAAATTGATATTTAATATTACCTCTTCCTTCATATCAATAACATCACCAACGGTTCAAGAAAAGGTCTTCCCAAATACAATAGGACAAGATGCATTGTATTTGAATATTCAAGACAACAAAATCAACATGACGAGGTTATTGTTAACCGTAATGCTTAATATTATCAATCCTCCCCAAAGGTTCCTTTTTAACATTATCGGCAAGATTAACATCCAAATAAAAATTCTTCAATGGTGGCAAGTCAAGCATATCATAAATCTTTTTAGGCATAACATAAATACTTGCACCAAGATCACATAAAGCATTACATTCAAAGTCATTGAATTTCATCTTAATAAAGATGGGCTCCCAACCATCTTTCTAACTTCCTAGGAATAGAAGCTTCAAGTTTTAATTTCTCTTCCCTAGCTTTAATGAGAGCATTTGTAATATGTTTCGTGAAGGCTAAATTTATAGCACTAGCATTGGGACTTCTAGCAAGTTTTTGTAAGAACTTTATAACTTCAAATAATATGACAATCATCAAAATCTAAACCATTAAGTTCTACAGTAAATGGAATCATTGTCACCAATATTTCTAAAAAATTTCAAATAGCTTATCACAAATGTTAGCTTTCAAATAGCTTGTGTAATTTTGTACGTTTGGTGACTAGGAGTAGAAACATTGCCAACACCAATTGTTTTACCATTAATAGTAGGAGGTGCAGAACATGTGAAGAATCAACATTACTAGTGGTAATAGTCCATACTTTAGCTACATTATTCTCTTTAGCAAGTTTCTTCTTTTTCTTCTAGCTCGACATGCATCCCCATGGGCCTCGCCAAAGATGCACTGGATTTACTAAAGGCCCAGGACTCAAGAATAAGAAGACTCGGAAGCCCATTTAGTGTTAAGGAAAGATAGTTTGTATTAGGAAAGATAGAGATTTGCAATCTTACGGGTTGGGTACGAAACCCTCCCGAACTCCGTAACTTGTGTATTACGAAACCTCGGCTGCGCCTCCTATATAAGGGGGGAGCCTAGGGACAAAGAAAGGATCGAATTCATTGTTAACATAACCCTAGTTTTCATAATTGGCGAGTATCCGGCTGAATCCTTCGAGATCTACTTGCCCTCTACTTCTAACAAAACCCTAGTCTACATCTGTAGGTAGCATTGACAAGTTAACCTGGTCAATTACGCCACTGTGGGAACTAGAGGTTGCAAGGAGCTGATCTCGATGGCACGTTCAAGATCATCGACTCTTCGTCGGTGGCAAGCAATGCGATGGATCGAGGTAACAAGGGAAAACTCGATCTAGTCAATTTTATTCCTCACCCGCCTCCCGTATGGATGCATGTGCCTATCTCTGAGGAGCCCATCATCATGACGTTCGGAGAATTCCGATTTGGCGGCCAACAAGGAAGGATCCTACCGTCTCGGAGTTCCGATCTCGTCCAATTTTCAGCGGTCGATTCTAGTTTTTCGTCGAGTGACGGTGAGTTTCGTCGCCACGCTTCATCGACAGCAGAGGCGGAAAGCCCGCCAAGATCTTCGCATCACATCCTTCGAGTCGCCCACGGACTCCCTTTATAAGCGGCCGACTCCGACAGTCATTTCAGCTTCAACTTCATCGGCTAACCGCGCCATCGGAAAGGTCTTCACCACTCTATATGATGGTGTCACCAATCCCTGACAAAAATCGCAAGATGCAAAATATCATCGGGATGCAGAAAGTGACAGAAGGCAGGCCGATCACAGCCGTAAACGTCGCAGGTTTTCTTGCTGATGATTTGGGAATCCCTACATCGATCCCGTTCGATCCGTAAAAGGCACTAAATACGCCGGGTCCTCACCTCGAGAAAGATAACTCCCTGGGAAGAAGTGGACAGGCTGCAAGAGCCCATGGATGGTTCAACCTATGACCACCACTGCTACCGTGACAAGAACTTCAAGCATATCAATATAGACTTGATCGTGTGAGTAGGAAAACAGACAGCATCCCTGAATAGGAGAAAAGAGGCAGCTTCCGTGACTGCCACGCGAGCGAGTTAAGTCGACAATCAAAAAGGAACTTCGGGAGATGGGCCACAGAGAAGCCTGGAGGGGAGACATGTCTCAAGTAAAACACACCCGAAGCAGGAAGAGGAAAACATATCCAAACTTCTACATGTCCTTTTTTATGTCGATTGATGAAAGGGGAACATCATCCCAAAACGCTGCATGTGCTACATGGCAAATACGTTTACATCTCGGCGTCCTGCACTCACCTCCTAAATTCGAGAACCATTGTTCAATACGGGCGATGGCTGGAGTAGGAGTTATGGGAACAACGTTTGCAACAACGCCTCCCTAAGAAAATCCTAGGCAAAATAGTCCACGACCCACCGCAGCAGCTCAAGACCCCCAAGAACAAGTGAGCAAGAGACACAGCAGTCCAAGTAAGGGTGGACAGAGCGCAACAAGAAAGAAGGAGCGTCGCACTCACGTGGGTTGCCGGCGAAGATATGTGGGCTCCTCGTGTTTCACGAAGAGTTCAAAGACTCCGAGTCCCAAAAGGGTCTAAGCTACCCGAAAATCAAGAAATTGATTTCACTGCAAGACCCTCAGAGGATTGCCTGTGGATTATCTCGAGATGGGCGAGCCGGTAGGAGGAACCGTATAACAATATGCAAAGTATCCAAGTCTTTACCTGAGCGGTGCCGCGAGATCTTGGATAAAGAAATTCCCCCCAAGTCCATCGACAACTGGGATAACTTTGAGGATATCTTCTGCGGAAAAATTTCGATCCACCCGCAAGAAACCCTCGTCATTGGAAGAATTGAGGGCGTGTCGACAAAAACATGACGAGTCGATGAGAAAATATATACAACGGTGGAACATTACTAAAAACTCGGCAAGATATATCTCACGAGAGAGCAATAGATGCGTTCGTGGCAGAAATTCGGAGACTTCGCCGAGGACTTAGGGAGAACTAACCCTAAGACCATATCAACACTCATGGAGAAGCCAACAAGTGGGCAGATGGAGAAGGCGCAATATACAACAAGCGGCACAGGTCGCCAGAAGAGGATCGTGGTCGAAATTATTAAAATAGAAGGCGATTTTCTCGCCTTCTACAACAACGATGCTCCCGGCCATATATCGGCCGGTTTTCGAGGAAATCCTGGAGGAAAAGTCGAGATGACTATCAAAGGAGTAACGCAGCATCAAGGCGACAATAGAGGCGATTCTCGCGGTAACATACAAAATAGTGGACCAAGGTTCCAAAGACCTTATGTCCCCCCGAAGAGATGATGAACGTGTCCGTGTCAAATGCACTTTATCTTGACACAACGGAAGAGGCCAGGGCACTTCCAAAGATCGCCGAAATTTTCGTGCAATGTTACGAGTCAGCAGAACGAAATGCCCAAGCTACAACAGAAACCCCTGGGGGCCAAGGAGCGGATCCACCTTTCCACCTCCTCCCCGCAATTACGATGAAAATCTGGTGATCACCAGAATAGCGTAGCACCCACACCCACCTCCATGTTGATCCTAACTCCAATGGTGTGGTCTCGATGATTCGAAAGCCAGGCCATCCAACAGGGCGCATAGAAAGTAATCTCACGACAAGTGTTCATAAGGTAGAAGATAAGTTCACCTGAGTGGTGCCGCAGGATCTTGGATAAAGAAACTCCCCACAAGTTCCATCGACAACTGGGATAACTTTGAGGATATCTTCGTGAAAAAATTTCCGATCCACCTGAGAAACCTGCGTCATTGGAAGAATTGAGGGGCGTGTCGACAAAAACATGACAAGTCGATGAGAAAATATATACAACGGTGGAACATTATTAAAAACTCGTGAGAAGATATATCTGACGAGAGCGCATAGATGCGTTCGTGGCGGGAATTCGGCGAGGAGACTTCGTCGAGGACTTAAACCAACCCTAAGACTATATCAGCACTCATGGAGATAGCCAATAAATGGGCAGATGGAGAAGGCGCAATATACAACAAGCGGCACAGGTCCCGAGGAAGATCGTGGTCGAAATTATCAAAATAGAAGGCGATTTTCTGGCCGGTTCTACAACAACGATGCTCCTGGCCATATATCGGCTGGTTTCGAGGAAATCCTGGAGGGAAAAGTCGAGATGACTATCAAAGGGTAACGAGCATCAAGGCGACAATAGAGACGATTCTCGTAACAAGAGACAAAATAGTGGACCAAGGTTCCAAAGACCTTATGTGTCCCCCGAAGAGATGATGAACGAGCCTCGTGTCAAATGCACTTTTATCTTGACAATAACGGAAAGAGGCAGTCGGGGGCATCTCCAGAAAGACCGCCGAAATTTTCAGGCAATGTTACGAGCCCCGCAGGAATCGCAAATACCCAAGCCACAAATAGAAACCCCCGGGGGCCAAGGAGCGAGATCCACCACCTCCTCCCGTAATTACGGATGAAAATCGGCATCAGCTCAGAATAGCGGCGACACCATACACCCACCTCATATGTTGATCCTAACTCCAATGGTGTGGTCTCGATGATTCAGAAGGGGCCATCCAACAGGGCGCAGAAAGTAATCTCACGACAAGTGTTCATGGCGGAGAAGATGCCTCCACAACGATCGAGTACTTAAATTGGTCGGGGCAAGACATCGGCTTCACAATAGCGGACATCCGCAACAAGTTCCTCGACCGGGACAATCGGCACTCATCTTACCCGCGGTAATTGCTGGTTTCGACGTATCGAAGTCTTCATAAACTGACGGCAGCAACTTAAACCTTATGTATGCAGATCATTGAGGAAAATGAACATATCCCTGGCAAATTTGAAACCACCGATACACGTTTCCACGGGATCACACCGAAAAGCCAAGTTATCCTTTGGGCAAGATCAATCTCGACGTTCGGTTTGGAACCCGAGAACTACGGGATAGAGAATTTGGAGTTTGAAGTTGTGGACTTCCCGTCGCAATATCCCACGCTACGTTGGGACGACCGGCTATGTACGGAGTTCATGCCGGTCTCGCATTATACATATACGGTGTGGGTTGCACAGGCCAAGGGACCTATCACAATCAAAGGAAGTTTCGCGTTAGCAGAAAATGCGACAAGGATTTTCATCGGCTTTCCGAAACTTTCGGGATGCAAGCGAAGTATGACGCGCCAGGTTCACCGATTATGATGTGCTACCAGAATTAGGAAGATCTTCTAAGGAGGCAACTTTCAACACAACCAAGGATTCAAAGGAGGTACAATCCACCAAACGGACCCAAAGAAAACGACATCCATTACGGCAAACATGGATGTCGCATAGAAAAAGCGCGTTCGTCGAGTTCCTCCGTGAGCAACGGAAAATCTTCGCATGGTGTCCAGACGACATGCCAGGAGTACCCCCAGGGAACTTGCCGAGCACCGCCTCAATTTGGATCCTCTCGCAGGACCAGTAAAGCAACCTTTGCGGCGTTTTTCGGAACCCAGCCGCAAAGCCATGTTATCAGAAATAGATCGACTCAAAGATGCCGGGTTCATCAGAGAAATCTACAGAAGCCACATGGGTACTAACCCGGTGATGGTGCCGAAAAACACACAATAGTCCTTCGCATGTCGTCGACTCCACGTGTCTCAATAAACATTGTCCCAAGGATCACTTTCCCCTGCCAAGGATCGATCAAATCATCGACTCCACGGTAGGATGCGAATGTCTTTCCTTTTTGGACGCATACTATGTTATAAACAGATCAGATTAAAAGAAGAAGATGAAGCCAAGTTAGCGTTCATCACACCTTACGGCGTGTTTGCTAAAACAATGCCCTTTGGTTTGAAAAGCGCGGGGGAGCAACATATCGGCGGATGATGCAGGAGAAGTGCCTAGCAACACAGTTGGAAAAATGTACAAGTCTACATTAACGATGTCGTAATAACATCCAAAGAAGGGTCGACTCTGATCGAGTCGAAGATTTGAGAGGAAACCTTCGACAACCTCGACAAATTTCGCCTCAAACACGACAAAGTGCTCTTTTGGAGTTCTGATAACTTCTCGGGTTCTTAGTATCGGCAAGGGGGATTGAAGCCAACCCTGAAAAATCCAGGCCATCGTGACTATGAGAAAGCCAACAAAGTTGAAGAAAAATTTCTATATCAATCATTCATAAGTTTTTAAAGCGATTCGGTCGCCGGGCTAGGAGAAAAGGCATTGTCGTTCTACGCATTGATCAAACAGGCGAAAAATTTCAATGGAACGAGGAAGCAGATAGGGCCTTCGAGAACCTCAGGCATTTCGGCACCACCAATCCTGGTGGCGCCTCGAAGGAACTCTCCTCTTATACATTGCAGCCACACCACGGTGGTCAGTACGGCCCTAGTAGTCGAGAGAGAAAAAGGCAAGCTTCATGGAGTTCGAGGGCCGGTATATTTCATCGGCAATCTTGTACTTCAAAACGGCGGTACCGCAATATCGGAAACGGCATATGGAGTATTCACGGGCAAAGAAAAGTGCGACACTATTTTTCGGCGCACACGATAATAGTGGTCAATGAAGCGCCTTTTCAAATATATTGAACAATCCAGAAGCTACGGGTCGTGTCTCCCTTTGAGAATAGAACTTTCTCCTCGGGACATCACGTATGAAAAGAGAAAGCAATAAAATCGCATTTTACCAGATTTCATTGCAGAGTGGATGGAGCTACAAAACACGGGGCCTCCAGATATTGCGAACTTGGACCATGAACTTCGACGGGTCCAAAAGGTTGGAAGGTGCTGGAGCGGGGTGATATTGGTATCACCCAAGGCGACAAGTTGAAATATGTCTTAAGGATGACGTTTCCAAATGCGTCTAACAATGAAGCGAATATGAAGCCCTCATACACGGGATGAAGATGGCGAAAGCTTGTGGTGCAACCCGATTGAAAATCTTTGGCGACTCACAATTGGTGGCACGGCAAGTTATGAACCAATGTGATGCAGTCAGTATGATAGCATACAAAGAGGTGTACAATGAGCTGGAGAAATTATTTGATGGATGCGAGGTAAACCACACGCGGGATGAGTAACGATGAAGCCGACGTTCTGCAAACATCGGGTCACGGTGTCTGCGATTCCTCCAGGCGTGTTTTGGGAAGAGATAAGCGAGAGATCAACAAAGCCAGCGAAAATAAAGAAGGAGAAAAAAGAAATCCTCAGTACCACCAAAGACCCAGTAGAAGAAGAAGAGGAGCAGGAGCTAGTCATGATGGTGCACACTCCATGGATGCAGGCTTACATATCATACATCTTAAGGAAAACAATACCCGACGATCCAGTTGAAGCAAGGCGAATAATAGGAGATCAAAAGCTTTTACCGTGATAAAAGGGGAGTTGTACAACGAAGCATTTCGGGCGTGCTACGAGAGATGTGTTACACCCGAAGAAGGAAGAATCATCCTGAAAGATGTGCACGAAGGAATATGCGGGCACCACGCAAGCAGCCGAGCTATTGCGGCTAAAGTTTTCAGAGCAGGATTCTATTGGTTAACAGCAATTGAGGACGCGAAATAGTGAGAACTTGAGACGCGTGCCAAAGGTTTGCCGCAAAACCTCACTCTCCCTTTGAGAACTTATGCCAATCCCATTGCCTTGGCCTTTTGCTCAATGGGGTCTCGACATGGTGGGAAAATTACACAAAGCTTCGCCAGGAGGTTATGAGTATATGCTTGTCGCTGTCGACAAATTTACAAAGTGGATAGAAGCAAAGCCAATAAATTCACCGGACGGCGTCGGCAATTAAGTTCGTGAAAAGCATCGTCTTTAGATTTGGAGTCCCTCATAGCATTGTCCAGACAACGGCAGTAATTTTACGTCCAAGGAGTTCAAAGCATATTGCGCAGAAGTGGGCATCAAATTGAGTTTTGCGTTCATTGCACATCCACAGACCAACGGTCAAGTCAGAAGGCCAATGGCATCATCTGCAATGGTATAAAAAAGCGCCTGCTAGGACCACTGGAAAAGCTCGGCATACTTGGCCGAATGAGCCAAGTGTTTTGTGGGTATAGAACAACACCATCTACGGCGACGTAGGAGACGCCGTTTTTCTGGTCCATGAGCCGAAGCAGTCCTGCCGATAGAAATAGAGCATGATTCTCCAAGAGTCACAGAATATGATGAAGAAACCTCGAGAAAAGCTTTGGAGGACGAGTGATGCACTTGACGAAGCTCGAGACGAAGTCCTGTCACGAGTCGCTAAATATCAACAGGACCTGAAGAATTACCACAGTCGACGATTGCGGCCAAGGTCTTTTCAAGTTGGTGACTTAGTTTTGCGACTCAACCAAAAAAGTCATGAAAAACTCGAGTCACCATGGCTTGGACCCTACATCGTCACGGTAATCGAAGGAGGAGCATACAGAATCAAGGACAAGAAGACGGGGAACGTTGAGCCAAATCCTTGGAACGTGGCGCAGCTCGGCGTTTTTAAGCTTAGATGCCGAAATATAGTCTCCTCGTAAACATACAATATACTGAAACGCTAGTTTCGGACGCACTCTTTTCCTTTTTCGGGCACCGAGTGGGGCGGGAAAGGTTTTTAATGAGGCGGGCTCGCGGTGCTGCAATATAATAAAGATAGTGGAATTATATATCTTTTTCTCGACAGGATCGGGGGCTTCCCCCTAAATGATACAATATATATATACAGTGTCGATAAACACAAAAGAAACATCTGCCTTGGTATAAAATACCTCGCCAAAATAAAAAGAGATATCGACAAATAGCGGTCAACAAAAAGCTCGGGGGCTTGCACCCGCAAAAAATAGTACACAGTATATATTATTTTGCCTTGGGACAACCTCGCATTATAATAAACAAAAATACTGCAATCAAAACGCCCGGGGGCTTGGCGACAAAAATAAAAATATAATGACTTTACAATATAGATCATATACACAAGATACAATCTTTGGAACAAGTTTATCTTCAAGGATTTCCCAATATATTGTCTATGGTTAAGCGCTCATTATTTACAGCACGAGTGCTATGCTCAGCGTAGCTGCCCTTCACGAAGAATTCGGCATCCATCCGAAGAAGTTCATCCATCATGTCTTCGGCAACAGGAGTAACAATATCATCATATTTGCCGAAGTTTCTTTTCCTCTTTGACATCTTCTCCAAGCACTTTGGAACAATTTGCCCCACGTCTAACTTCGGGTAGCAGATTTTTATCATGATCATCGCAAACCTTGCGCCAGCAGCTAGTTGGGCTCGTACAAAGCCATGGATGCGAGGAGCATCTCGAAATTTATCCATCAACGCAGGAAGGGTTTCTGGCATCTTATTGCGAGGAAACATGGTACCATAGACCAGAGACAAAGTCCTCGTACAGAAGTCAAGATACTCGCGAACCTGAAGCGCGCGATCTTGAAATCTGACGATTTGGCGAGTCCGTTCAGGTGTGCCCCAAAAAGTCGAGCCATGCTCACGTGCAAGCCGAAGAAGAACACTGGAGCGAGCTTCGACACGTTCATCTTCAGTAGCAGCATCTAAAAAAGCACCTATTGTCTCTTAAAACAAGTCAGTGAGTAATAAGGAGATAAGCAACAAAGAAAAAGAAGAAGCACGACAAAGATAATGAAACATACCTGCCATATCCAAGCTAGCATCTATCAGCAGCTGGAGCATAGAATTTTCTCGAGACGTAGCTGCAGCAGCTTCAGCAACAGCAGAGTCCTTCTCAGCGATGGCAGCTTGAGCTTGTTGGAGTGCAATTTTTTCCCTTTCAGAAGATTCTCGAGATTGTTCCATGAGCATAAGCGATTGCTTCTTCACGGACTGGAGTTGTCCTCGAAGTTCTTTCAATTCTTCTGTCAAATCCTTACTCGCAGAATCATCAACAAAATTAACAGGGACAGAGGACTTCTTCGGAAGGGACGAAGGAAAAACTTCGGAAGGACCAGGAATTGACGTATAGTTGTCAAAAATTAACTGAAAAAATAGAAAAACGTCGACATCAATCATTGAGACAAAGATAGATTTCCATTCATTCTCATAATATATACATGTCTATTACAAAAGAAGGACCTCTAGAAGACCTAATTATCGCCAGGAGCACTATGGCGACAGTACCAAAAGGAGGAGGTAAACTAAAAACAAAGCAAAAGAGCATTAAACTAGACCTCCGGCCTTGATGAGCTGGGAGTCGAAGATGGCTTGATCCCGAGATAGGCCAGGATTTTCTTCGTATTCAGCTTTGCCGCCTTGATCAATGATCGCCATTTTGCTTGCTCTATCTGCTCCGTGTTGCCCACTTTCGCCCAGTCAATGGTCTGTTGACTATCAGCAACCAAGGCAACAGTGCTTTCAACGGCAACCTTCATATTTTCATGGCGCATCTTCAGCCCAAGATCTTCGGGAGGATTAAAGCACTTGGCAAGAGCAAGGAAAGTCGCGGGTTCCTCTTTCTTCGGGAAGAAGTAGGGGAAAAGCCTCGACAGCCCCCTAGCTTCATCAATGCCCTCACGCGCTTCTGTTCCATGAAACTCAAGGAACGAAACGGCGTCAAGAAGAGGATCATTGTCGGGATCTTCAAGTTCAAATTCTTGAGAGGTCTTATCTGTCAAAAAAAATCCGATCAGCAAAAGAGTGCAGAAAAGAAAAATCCAAAGGATATGAAGTGGTTCAGATACTCACTGACAAAGCGACGATTTTGCGTCCTTATACGTTTAGTGATCGCCTCTTCACGAGCGATTTGTGCAGCTATGTGATCGCTTAACGAAGTCTCGGCATCATGCAGACGTTTCCGAAGATCTTCGACACCAGCAGCATCAGCCTTGGCTTTGTCAGCTTCTCGCCTAGCTTCAACGGCATCCGACTCGGCCTTCTTACGAGCCTCTTCACTTTGCTCTAATTTTTGAGCAAGTGTATTGGCACGCTCGTTGACCTCCGCCAGTTTTTCTGTCAAGAAAGTTAAAAACGTCGACAACAAGAGAGCAAGAAAGCAGAAGCAAAAAAGAAGTAACGAAGCATTACCTTCAGTTTTGCTGGCATAATCACGGTACCCAATGAATTGAGCACCAATGCGAAGAAGCTCTTTGATCATAGGCTATCAAGGAAGGACAAAGAAAGAAAATGTCGGTATGGGAAAAATGACGGCACGTAGAAGCAAATGGAGAAAATATAGACAGCGACAAGCGAATTAAGAACTTACATCATCCAAGAGAGGGTTAGAGGAGCTACTCAATTGAAGAGTAGGCTCCGGGATTGTTTCAACCCTTGCCCTTTTTGGTGAAGGGACAAGGGGGCTTGAAGGAGGAGTAGCAGTGCCGACATTTTGTTGAGGAGGCGAAGTTTCTTCTCCTTCAACTGGCGTCTCCGAGGCGACTAATGTATGTGACGTACTCGTTCGAGCAGCCACATCAGCAGTTGGTACTTCTTCTTCATCATCACTACGAGTAAATGTCGACAACATAAAAAGCAAGATAGACAAAAATCTTCAAGTGCAATTAAATAGGGAGAAGGTACTTACGAACTGATGAGGGTCTCGAGGTATGGATCATAAGTTGCCTTCTGGCGTGAAGGAACAGCTTCTTCGGGCTTGGAGGTGCCGGAATCTTCGGCATCATTCCTTTTCCTTTTGTTCTTTGGAGAAACAGCAGGAGGAGGAGATTGTGCCGACGCAGTGGCTTCAGAGGCGTCCTCCTTTTCATCAGATCCGCAGATTTTCGAGAATCTGCGGGTTCAGTCACAAAAGAGGGGGCATCTTGGTTATCATCGGAAATAACCGTCCTTTCTTCGACTTCTCCACCTTCAGGAAGGGGAGGAAGCGAAACAAGATTTGGATGGTCCTGTATAAAAAGAAGGAAGGATGTCAAAAAGGAGTAACAACACAAATAGCAAGGCAATAACAAATTAAGCGACAATGTTTACCTTAGGAAGCGCATTGGTGGCGCTGTATGGTTTTACGCGATAAGTGGAAGGGATAGGATCTTTCTTCTTGAGAGATGAAATTTTTCGGATAAGCCTATCCAAATCCTTGACTTCCAGATTCGTCGACAAACGATCTGTGTCTTCATCGCCAGCATAATTCCAGAGAGGGTTTTTGCGAGCCTGAAGAGGCTGCACTCTAGTCCTAAGGAAGTACGCCGTAATTTGGATGCCTGATAATTCTTTTCCACGAGTATTTTGCAACTCATGGATGCGAGTCATCAGGGCCTCTGTCGAAGTTCTTTCTTCCTCGGTAGCTTCTGCGTCCCAAGAACGGCGGCGAAGGATTTTCTCGGCACCGTCGAAAGGAGGAATATTGTCTTCAGCGCATCCATGGTTTTCTTCCCGAATATATAACCACTTCTTGCGCCACCCTTGAACGGAGTCAGGGAGTTTGACGTCGAAGTAGTTGACAGAGGAGCGAACAGAAATAACAACGCCGCCTATATTATAGGCGACATTGGAAGAGCCATTACGGCGACAGAAGAAAATGCGCTTCCATAATGCCCAGTTAGGCTGGACACCAAGGAAGGCTTCGCAGAGGGTGATGAAGATGGAAATATGAAGGATAGAGTTGGGCGTGAGGTGGTGAAGTTGGAGACCATAAACAAAAAGCAATCCCCGAAGAAAAGGGTGAATGGGGGCGGAAAGACCGCGGATGAGGTGATCAACAAAACTTACCCGATACCCCATTGGAGGGTTGATACGTCCAAAACGTATCTACTTTCCCGAACACTTTTGCTATTGTTTTGCCTCTAATTTGTGTATTTTGGATACAACTAACACGGACTAACGCTGTTTTCAGCAGAATTGCTCTGGTGTCTCGTTTTTGTGCAGAAATCTAACTTTCGGGAAAATCCTCGGAATTTCTTCAGATGGCCCTATTTTACCAAAATATTGACGGAGCCAGAAGGGCAAAGGAGGTGGAGGCCCGAGGGCCCCACACCATATGGCGGCGCGGCCCAGGGGGCCCGCGCGGCCCTATGGTGTGGCCCCCTCTGGCCTCCGACGCCCCCTTTGGACTACTTATCGGGTTCGACCTAAAAACGCACGGAGAGAAGTCGAAGTCGCCGAAACCCTCCAGAGAGCCGCCACATCGCGAAACTCCGTCGCGGGAGCCGAAGTCTCCGTTCGGCACTCCGCCGGGACGGGGAATGGAGGAGATCTTCACCGCCATCACCGCCAACGCCTCTCCATCAACCAGCCATGTTTCCCCCATCCATGTGTGAGTAATTCCCCCGCTGTAGGCTGAAGGGGATGGTAGGGATTGGATGAGATTGGTCATGTAATAGTCATAAGATTGTTAGGGTATAGTGCCTAGTATCCGTAGATGTCACTTTTATGATATTGTTGCAACTTGTTATGCTTAATGCTTGTCACTAGGGCCCGAGTGCCATGATCTCAGATCTGAACATGTTATTGATTCATGAAGATATTCGTTGTTTATGATCTTACCTGCAAGTTGTATACACATGTCGCTGTCCGGAACCAATGGCCCCAAGTGACAATCGGGACAACCGGAGGGGATGGTAGTGATGTGAGGATCACATGTGTTCACGGAGTGTTAATGCTTTGCTCGGTACTCTATTAAAAGGAGTACCTTAATATCCAGTAGTTTCCCTAGAGGCCCGGCTGCCACCGGCTGGTAGGACAGAAGATGTTGTGCAAGTTTCTCATTGCGAGCACGTACGACTAAATATGGAACACATGCCTATTGATTGATTAGTACTTGGATACCGTTTTATTATTATCTGCAAATGCCCATGCTTTGATTGTTACATGAGTTTCTCTCATCCATGCAACGCCCGTTAAATCCGTCCCTGTGCCTACAGTATTTTAATCCTGCTGTTTACTATAATCACTACTTTGTCTTTATTTTACATTGCTGTTATTTCACTATTTCCACTTCCATAAAACTGTTACTACGATAAACTCTTGCGAGCAAATCTGTTTCCAGTGCAGCTGAATTGACAACTCCGCTGTTAAGGCTTACAAGTATTCTTTGTCTCCTTGTGTCGAATCAATAAATTGGGTAATACTTCCCTCGAAGACTGTTGCGATCCCCTATACTTGTGGGTCATCAAGACTATTTTCTGGCGCCGTTGCCGGGGAGCATAGCTTTATTTGGAAGTTCACTTGGATTGATATTGTTCGCTGCAAATTCTCCATTATGGGTAAACCTCGCGATACTAAGATCGCCATATTACCATCCACTACAAGAAAAGGTACAACTCTGAGTACCTCTGCTGCTCTTGATTCACCATCTGTGATTGATAAACTTGTTTCACCGCCACATGCTTCGCGTGCTGGTACTTCTGCTGAATCTGAAAATTCTCATAATATTGATAATGTTTCTGCTGTGCTTGATGATAGTGGTTCATTGGGATCTTTTCTAGATGCTACAATTGCTAAGTCTAGACAAATTGAAAATACTGAAACTCCTAATGCTACTACACCTGTTAATTCACCTGAGTCTGTTGAATATTCTAGTGATGATCTTGATGAAGATTATGTAGAGCTTGATAATGATTTTATTGAAAAATGCAAGGCTACTACTGATGCAAGAAAAATTAAAAAGTTGCTTGCAGAACATGCTGTTAGATATACACCATCTCCTGATCCTAAATTTGCCACATCTCCTATAAACATTAGGGATAAAGATTATGATTTTTCTCTTGATCTATCTCATATAGCTATTGTTGAGAAAACACCCTTTTGTGGTACTGAAAAAGAAAGTTGTTGAACACTTGACTGAGTTATCTACTCTTAGTGGCGTGTTTTCTGATGATGTCAAGATGCGTACTTATTTTGTCGCTAAAATTTTTCCGTTCTCATTAAAGGATGATGCTAAAACTTGGTATAATAATTTGCCTCCTGGTTCTATTAAAAGTCCAACCGACTTGCGTGATGTTTTCTTTCGAAAATACTTTCCTGCTAGTGCTCAACATGCTGCTTTGCAGAGAATTTATAATTTTGACCAGGAAGATGGAGAGAAATTGCCTGAGGCTTGGGCTAGATTTTGTTCTCTTATTAGAGCTCAGCCTGACCATGATTTAGAAAAGCATGATTTACTTGATATATTTTATAGTGGACTAACTATTGAGTCTAGGGCATACCTGGATAGTTGTGCTGGTTGTGTTTTCAGGAAAAGAACTCCAGACGACGCTGAAGAATTATTGGCTAAAATAGGCCGGAATCATGATGATTGGTCTACACCTGAACCAACCCCGACACCGATAGTGAAGAAGAGGGGTATGATTAAATTGAATGATGAAGATATGAGGGAAGCCAAGAAGTCTCTTAAAGAGAAGGGTATTAAACCTGAAGATGTGAAGAATTTACCTCCTATAGAAGATATATGTGAGACAATTCCCCCTTCATCCATGATTGAGGTACACTCGCTTCAACACTTTACTAGGGAAGATATTCCGTATTCAAAACCTCCTGCTCAATGCTTAGATGAATTTGATAATTATATTGTTAAGCAAGAAAACTTTAATATGAGAGTAGAGAATCATTTAATGGAAAATTCTCGAGCTATTAGTGAATTGCATGGTATTGTGGAGAGAACCTCTAATGATGTTAAAATACTTGTTAAACATTTTCAAATGGTTCAAACTCAAATTGATCAACTTACTAAAGTGCAAAATGACTTGTTGGGAAATAATTCTAAAGAAAAACATGCTTGTGAAGTAACAACTAGAGGCGGTGCTTCTACCCAGGATCCTCTATATCCTGAAGGGCATCCCAAAAGAGTTGAACAAGATTCTCAATTAATTAAAACTAGTGCTCCATCTAAGAAAAAGAAAAAGAAACATAAGAATGTTGTAGAATCCTCTGAACCTGTTAATGATCCTAATAGTATTTCTATTTCTGATGCTGAAACTGAAAGTGGTAATGAACATGAGGAAGATAATGATAAGAATGATACTCCTGATAAAGAAGAAGTTGAAAAAGAACCTGAAAAGCATGCTAAAAATAAAAAGTACACTAAAGAAGACTTTATTACTGAGAAGCATGGTAATGAAAGAGAACCTTGGGTTCAAAAGCAAATGCCTTTTCCTGCTAAGAAATTAAAATCAAAGGAGGAGGAACATTATAATAAATTTTGTGATTGGATGAAACCTTTATTTTTGCAAATCCCTTTTACTGATGCTATTAAATTGCCTCCTTATTCAAAGTATATGAAAGATATTGTTACTAACAAAAGGAAAATCCCCAATGAGGAAATTTCAACTATGCTTGCTAATTACTCCTTCAATGGTAAGATTCCAAAGAAGTTGGGCGACCCAGGTATACCGACTATTCCTTGTTCCATCAAGAATAATTATGTTAGAACTGCTCTATGTGATTTGGGAGCAGGTGTGAGTGTGATGCCTTTTTCTCTTTATAAGAGACTTGATTTAGATAAATTGATACCTACTGATATATCTTTGCAAATGGCTGATAAATCTACTGCTATTCCTGTTGGTTTATGTGAAAATGTTCCTGTTCAAGTTACTCAGCATTGCTTGATATTAACTGATTTCGTTGTGTTGGAAATGCCTGAAGATGATAATATGTCCATTATTCTTGGAAGACCCTTTCTTAATACTGCAGGGGCTGTTATTGATTGCAATAAAGGCATGGTTACTTTCAATGTTGATGATAAGGAACACACTGTTTATTTTCCCAAGAGGATTGATAAAGTATGTGGAGTCAATACAATTTTTAATGTGAAAACTATCAAAGTGGGATCCATTGATTGTCCTATATATGAGCCTAAAGAAGAATATCAAACTCTTGTGATTGGATCCATATCAATTCAATATAAGGTAACATGATTGATTTGAGGTTTATTTCTTCTTATGTCATATAAAATTTATTTGGTAGCAAGACTTGATCAACCTTGTTAACAAGTATATTTTAATGCATAAGAGAGCTAAACAACATTTCTTTCTTTCTCCCTTCACTTATTTTACTTGCTGTAGCACTTTTGTTTTGCAATATGCTTAGGTCATTTAAGATTTTAGAAATCATTTTCCTGCGCAGTAATCATTAATTTAATACCCAGAAATGTGCATTTTTCAAAGTTCTCTAAAAATTACAAAAATTACACCATTGGTCCTATTTTTCGACGAGGCACCTGGGAGCACCAGAGGATGACCTGTGGGGCACCAGGGGGTGCCACACCATAGGCCGGCGCGGCCAGCAAGGGGGCCGCGCCACCATGTGGTGTGGGCCACCCCTTGCCCCACTACACCATCTCTTCCTCCCAGCACCTTCTCTCTCCCGAAAAAACTCGTACCAAGTTTCTCTCACTCGTGTTTCTGCTCAAGAACTCGCGATTTTTCGATCTCCTTGCTCAGCCCAGATTTCTGTCTGAAATTTGGCACATTTACTCCTTGGTATGTGACTCCTTTGATTGTCCAATTAGAATTTCATTTGGTTGAGTATATCTTGAATATTTTGCTGCTGTAGATAACATGTTTAGTGAGCTTGCATGCTTGTTCTAAGTGGTAGAAATTAGTTTTGATGCATGTGTAGTACTCTAGCAAGTTCCTATAGTAGTTCCCTTCAATTACACACCTTGAAATCAAATTTTATAATGATTGTTGAAAATTTCAGAAAATGGAAGGAGGTGTGCCCCAATTGAACCAAGAAGAATTGGAAGTCCAGCAAGTTACGAGAGTCAATCGTGAGGAGGGAGTATACCCCTCTTACTACCCATGCGTGGACTTTATGAGAAGTGCGGGGATTTTACAAGATGTTCAAACTCTAATCTCTCGTGCAGGGCTGAGTGGTTTTGTTGAAGGAGAGCCAAGACAATATGCAAAATTAACTATGTCTTTTGTGCAGGACTTCAAGTTCAATTGGTCGCGATCTGACCCCACGGTCCAGTATAAAATTTACAATAAAGCTGTCAACTTGCCATTTAGTGTTTTTTGTGCAGCAATTGGAGTACCGCAATGGGGATCCTGCGAGAAGATCAGGGGAACACCGCGGGAGCTCTCAGATCTTTATACAAGGATTTGTAATGGGAGGAGCCTCTCCAATGATGGTGGTAAGATTAGTAGCATTCAACATCCAGCCATCCGCTACTTTGCCTATTTCATTACAAAGTGCGTTCTTGCAAGAAGGACTGGAGGTAAATTATCTGTCCCAGACTTGGCTTTCTTAGCTGCTGCTTTGCAACAGGATAGGACTTATAATTTGGGTGCTTTAATAGCTTGTAGACTTGCTACTAACCGTGAGAAAGGAGGAATTTGTGGAGGTCTTATCGCCTCTCGCTTATTAGCTATGCATGGTGTAGAACCTCACCATTTAGATATTCCGCTTTCTATAGAGAAGCTTGATGTGGTTTCCATGATTAGACATGAGTTTATTTCAGATGCATCTAGTTTGAACAACCTGCATTATAGGATAACTTTGTATAAGAAAAGTTGGAGTATAACTAAGAAAATTGAAAAACTAGTACGATTGCCTGCACCTGCTTTGTTTAACCTTGATGCCAGGAACGGGTGGTCGATCACAGAAAATGAGCTAAATGCATACATAGAAAGAGAAAGCCGTCGTGCGAGGGAAAATGTGGAGGAGACCGAGGAGCATCCCGACTCTTCATCCGATGCAGCAAGCTCCTCATATCAACATCATGGTCACGTGGAGCCTCCACGATATTCTTCTGCACAGGGGCCCTATTACCACTCCATGTATGATCCACCGGCGTGGAACTCCGACCCTCGTTGGGAATGAACTCCACTTAGGCCAAAAGCCTAAGCTTGGGGGGAGGTATACCGGCATCACTCATTCTTTGCATATTATGATTGCTGGATACTTGTACATACTTGTTTAGTCTCTAGAGTGGTTTTCTAATGAGAGGGAGATGATATTTGGGGAAGTGCTGTCCAAAAACAGATTCTGTGCTGTTACCAAAAAAATTCGTACGCACAGCCAGAACATTATTTTGAGTTGCCAATTTTTGAGCATGTTCCCCAGGTTGTTATCTAACTTTCATTAGTTGAACACTTTTTGGTCTGAGCAATGGAAGATTTTTGTTAAATTCGATTTCTGTACTGCTGTCAGGATTTGGCAGATTTCTGTCATCCTGCTTTTCTGTGTTTCTGTTAGTTTGCATTCTTTTGTTTTCGCTTTGTTTCTTTCCTAAAACACAAAAAGACCAAAAATATTTCTGTTGTTTCTCTTCACCATTTATTTATTTGGTTCCTTGCTCTTAGTTTGCTTTATTTGCTATCGTTAGTTTGCTATAAGAAAACCCAAAAAGATTTTGCTTTGTTTGCTTGTTTTCTTTTGTTCTTGTTTCTAATTCGAAAACACCAAAAATATTTGCTGTTCTTCTTTGGTTTGTAAAGTTCATCATGAGTTCAATGGTCTTCGGTGGCTGGAGCGTGGTTTTCATTTCATATTATCCAAGCTACACAAGTGAAAAGGCAATAATGACGATCTACGACAATCTGATTGTGGTGAGAGGCTGGTATGAACTCTATTTGCTTTCATTTTTGTACATATACTCATCCATATGAGCATGCTTAGTTGGTTCATATGAGGTATATGTTATTTGAGAAAGTCTAGTAGCTCATGATCTCTCATGTTTAGTTCCAATCTATTAATATGAGTAGCATGTCATGGATGTTCGCTTGCATTGTTTTATTCATAAGTAAGTATGGCATTGTGGTATCCTCCTCTGAATAATTCATTTATATCGACTTGGCACATGCTCACGCATGCATATGACTGAACAAAAAGTCAATTAAGCCTCGATGATTTATATTGCTTCAGAGTTCTTGTATCACTTTTATGCCTCCGTTAATTTATTTTGCCGCAAGCATAATTATGACAGTTACTGCTCTCTTGATTTGTCGCTCCCTAGTCTTTTGCTAGCCTTCACTTGTACTGAGCGGTGACGCCGCTCGTGCTTCCAAACACCTGAAAACCAAGTTGTTCCATAAGTGTCCACCATAAATACCTATGCATGGCATTTCAAACCATTCCAAGTAAATTCTCATGCGCTACCTTTAAAAACTTTCAAAATGCTTCTCAATTTGTGTTAATGTTTCATAGCTCATGAGGAAGTATGTGGTGTTTAACTTTCAACCTTGTCATTTACTTTTGACGGACTCTCATATGGACTAGTGGCACATCCGCTTATCCAATAATTTTGCAAAAAGAGCTGGCAATGGGATTCCCAGTCCCAAATTAATTAACTTAAATAGACACTCCTCCATGGTTTGTGATTGTTGGACGGCACCCGAAGGATTCGGTTAGCCATGGCTTGTGTAAGCAAAGGTTGGGGGAGTGTCATCATCATAATAAAACTTAAATAAAAAGGCACTCCTTCATGGTATGTGATTGATGGCAGGCACCCGAGGATTCGGTTAGCCATGGTTTGTGAAAGAAAGGTTGGAAGGAGTGCCAACCAAAAATAAATAAATGGGAGCCGCTCTTGTGAGTCCGGTTGATGAGGTAGTTAGTGTACCCATTACCATTCGTTGACAACAACAAACACCTCTCAAAAATAATTTTACTCCTGCTTTACAAATGAAAAGCTCTAGCGCATGTTAATCCCTGCTTCCCTCTGCGAAGGGTCAATCTTTTACTTTTTATGTTGTGTCTCCATTCTTTCTTTGAGCACTATCTTGAGAGCACAACTGTCATTCTTAGTATAATATGCTTGTCTCAAAATATGATTGATTGTGGTATAACTTTGATGCTTTTATCTTTGACAATCACTATTTCTAGTCTTTCTATGAACTCAAGAGGTGCCTCGGCATTTATGTTTTGCCGATCAAATACAGGCAAGCGAGATACCACTTTATCATATTCTCTTATGAACATTGCAATCCTGCTTATATACATGATTCATGGTGCTTATTATTAATTGTTGGTACCTCTCCATGATTGACATAGCTGTTGGATGATCTTATTTGCATGTATCTTATTATGAACTGCTTAAGTATTAGCCATAGCATGAGAATATATACATCATATGAGCAAATGTGTTCGTGAAAGTTCTTTTATCGCTCAGTTGTTAACTGAATTGCTTGAGGACAAGCAATAAGCTAAGCTTGGGGGAGTTGATACGTCCAAAACGTATCTACTTTCCCGAACACTTTTGCTATTGTTTTGCCTCTAATTTGTGTATTTTGGATACAACTAACACGGACTAACGCTGTTTTCAGCAGAATTGCTCTGGTGTCTCGTTTTTGTGCAGAAATCCAACTTTCGGGAAAATCCTCGGAATTTCTTCAGATGGCCCTATTTTACCAAAATATTGACGGAGCCAGAAGGGCAAAGGAGGTGGAGGCCCGAGGGCCCCACACCATATGGCGGCGCGGCCCGGGGGCCCGCGCGGCCTATGGTGTGGCCCCCTCGGCTGGCCTCCGACGCCCCCTTTGGACTACTTATCGGGTTCGACCTAAAAACGCACGGAGAGAAGTCGAAGTCGCCAGAAACCCTCCAGAGAGCCGCCACATCGCGAAACTCCGTCGCGGGAGCCAGAAGTCTCCGTTCTGGCACTCCGCCGGGACGGGGAATTGGAGGAGATCTTCACCGCCATCACCGCCAACGCCTCTCCATCAACCAGCCATGTTTCCCCCATCCATGTGTGAGTAATTCCCCCGCTGTAGGCTGAAGGGGATGGTAGGGATTGGATGAGATTGGTCATGTAATAGTCATAAGATTGTTAGGGCATAGTGCCTAGTATCCGTAGATGTCACTTTTATGATATTGTTGCAACTTGTTATGCTTAATGCTTGTCACTAGGGCCCGAGTGCCATGATCTCAGATCTGAACATGTTATTGATTCATGAAGATATTCGTTGTTTATGATCTTACCTGCAAGTTGTATACACATGTCGCTGTCCGGAACCAATGGCCCCGAAGTGACAGAAATCGGGACAACCGGAGGGGATGGTAGTGATGTGAGGATCACATGTGTTCACGGAGTGTTAATGCTTTGCTCCGGTACTCTATTAAAAGGAGTACCTTAATATCCAGTAGTTTCCCTAGAGGCCCGGCTGCCACCGGCTGGTAGGACAGAAGATGTTGTGCAAGTTTCTCATTGCGAGCACGTACGACTAAATATGGAACACATGCCTATTGATTGATTAGTACTTGGATACCGTTTTATTATTATCTGCAAATGCCCATGCTTTGATTGTTACATGAGTTTCTCTCATCCATGCAACGCCCGTTAAATCCGTCCCTGTGCCTACGTATTTTAATCTCTGTTTACTATAATCACTACTGCTGTCTTTATTTTACATTTTGTTATTTCACTATTTCCACTGCCATAAAGCTGTTACTATTTTGATAAACTCTTGCGAGCAAGTCTGTTTCCAGTGCACTGAATTGACAACTCCGTTGTTAAGGCTTACAAGTATTCTTTGTCTCCCCTTGTGTCGAATCAATAAATTGGGTAATACTTCCCTCGAAGACTGTTGCGATCCCCTATACTTGTGGGTCATCAGTAGGGTAGCTTTCTTCACTGGGGAAGCACACCGCTTTGGGTTTCTTGCTAATCCCCAGCTTCTTCAAGAGGTTCAGATCCTGGTTCATGATCTTGGACCTTTCCCACTCCGCAGCTCCTAGATCCGCGGCAGCCATCGATGAATGGCGTGCTGTGCCTGGTCAAGCGACGCGGTGGCATCAACAATGGCGGAGGAATGCAGCTGCGAAGAGATGAGCTCTGAGAGTTGTGGGGCGCAGGAGGAAGTTTTGCAGGTAGAAGCAGGGGAACGGCGCGAGCGGAAGTGCTCGAGGTAGAAGAAGGAGATCTTATATAGAGGTGCGGTGAAGCGGCGGACCGTTGGATGGAAAAAGTATGCGGGAGATGATAACCACGTGGAGACGAGGGTAAAAAAGTATTTTAACATTGACGAGGTTATGGAACGTGTGCCAGAAAAAGGGGAGAACATGTGTCCCCCACTTGCACGACGTGTCCATCAGATGAGGAATTTGGACCCACAAGGCAGTGAGAGAAGCGGTAATGGCATGTTTCCAAAACAGAAATCGTGGCTATCATCAGCAACGACGTCATCAAGGTGAAAGAAAAGCTCGACTATGAAGCTTCAAAAGTTTATCGACAACGCAAGATTATTTCGAGAGCCTTTGATCAAATACAAGTTTTTGCCCAAATGCTCGGGGGCTACTGGAGAAGAGAAAATTTTGAGTATGACAAGATGGAAATGGTAAGAGCCTATGATCAAATACAAGTATTTGTTCATAGCCTCGGGGGCTACTCCCATCGGGAGCGCTGGTCGCGCACCCGATAAATATAAAATTGTCGAGAAGGATTATAAATATAGCGGCAATGGATACTAATCTGTGGAGCCTACACCCAAGCACAAGTCCTTGGCTGTAGCCTCGGGGGCTACTCCCATCGGGAACGCTGTTCGCGTGCCCGATGAATTTTTATTAAAAGAAAGAAGTACGAGTGAGTATATTTCGAGTTATACAGATAACTCTACATATACTCCCATCGGGAAGACAAAATAAGTCATCAAATATGACTCGATAAAATGTGCTATTCCAACAGCCGAAAAGCACTCGACAAAATATTCTCAGAGCGCTAAAAGTCGCGAATAAATCTCTGAATGCCGCAAAACTTTGCGAAGGTAAGACCCCAGATCCGTTCTGAGCGGCGTGGCACCGTCTCTGACGGCGGATTGCTACTATTTTCCGTATCAACAGATACGAAGAAAAATCCTAACGGACGCGTTAGGTACTGATGGCGTGTAACTCACACGTTCGTTGGGAACCCCAAGAGGAAGGTATGATGCGCACAGTAGCAAGTTTTCCCTCAGAAAGAAACCAAGGTTTAATCGAACCAGGGGAGCCAAGAAGCACGTTGAAGGTTGATGGTGGCGAAATGTGATGCGGCGCAACAACAGGGATTCCGGCGCCAACGTGGAATCTGCACAACAAAACCAAAGTACTTTGCCCCAACGAAACAGTGAGGTTGTCAATCTCACCGGCTTGCTGTAACAAAGGATTAAACGTATCGAGTGGAAGATGTTTGCAAAGAAAATAGTAAAACACAATTGCAGTAGATTGTATGCTATGTAAAGAATAGGACCGGGGTCCACAGTTCACTAGAGGTGTCTCTCCCATAAGATAAAAGCATGTTGGGTGAACAAATTACAGTCGGGCAATTGACAAATAGAGAAGGGCATAACAATGCATGTACATGATATGATAAATATAGTGAGATTTAATTCGGGCATTACGACAAAGTACATAGACCGCCATCCAACTGCATCTATGCCTAAAAAGTCCACCTTCAGGTTATCATCCGAACCCCATTCAGTATTAAGTTGCAAAGCAACAGACAATTGCATTAAGTATGGTGCATAATGTAATCGACAACTACATCCTTAGACATAGAATCAATGTTTTATCCCTAGTGGCAACAGCACATCACAACCTTAGAACTTTCTGTCACTGTCCCAGGTGTCAATGAAGGCATGAACCCACTATCGAGCATAAATACTCCCTCTTGGAGTTAAGAGTACAAACTTGGCCAGAGCCTCTACTAATAACGGAGAGCATGCAAGATCATAAACAACACATAAACAATAGATTGATAATCACCATAACATAGTATTCTCTATCCATCGGATCCCGACAAACACAACATATAGTATTACATATAGATGATCTTGATCATGTTAGGCAGCTCACAAGATCCAACAATGAAGCACAACAAGGAGAAGACGACCATCTAGCTACTGCTATGGACCCATGGTCCAGGGGTGAACTACTCACTCATCACTCCGGAGGCGACCATGGCGGTGTAGAGTCCTCCGGAGATGAATCCCCTCTCCGGCAGGGTGCCGGACGATCTGAATCCCCCGAGATGGGATTCGGCGGCGTCTCTGGAAGGTTTTCCGTATCGTGGCTCTCGGTATTGGGGTTTTCGCGACGGAGGCTTTAAGTAGGCGAAAGGGCAACGCGGGGGCCACACGAGGGGCCCAGGGGGCAGGCCGGCGCGGCCAAGGCCTGGCCGCGCCGCCCTATCCCCGGCTGCCTCGTGGCCCCACTTCGTTATCTCTTCGGTCTTCCGGAAGCTTCGTGCAAAAATAGGACCCTGCGCGAAGATTTCGTCCAATTCCGAGAATATTTCCTTACTAGGATTTCTGAAACCAAAAACAGCAGAAAACAACAACTGGCTCTTCGGCATCTTGTTAATAGGTTAGTTCCAGAAAATGCATAAATATGACATATAATGTGCATAAAACATGTAGGTATCATCAAATAAGTAGCATGGAACATAAGAAATTATCGATACGTTGGAGACGTATCAGCATCCCCAAGCTTAGTTCTGCTCGTCCCGAGCAGGTAAAACGATAACAAAGATAATTTCTGAAGTGACATGCCATCATAATCTTGATCATACTATTTGTAAACATATGTAATGAATGCAGCGATCAAAACAAAGGTAATGACATGAGTAAACAAGTGAATCATATAGCAAAGACTTTTCATGAATAGTACTTCAAGACAAGCATAAATAAGTCTTGCATAAGAGTTAACTCATAAAGCAATAAATCAAAGTAAAGGTATTGAAGCAACACAAAGGAAGATTAAGTTTCAGCGGTTGCTTTCAACTTATAACATGTATATCTCATGGATATTGTCAACATAAAGTAATATAACAAGTGCAATATGCAAGTATGTAGGAATCAATGCACAGTTCACACAAGTGTTTGCTTCTTAAGGTGGAGGAGATAGGTAAACTGACTCAACATAAAAGTAAAAGAAAGGTCCTTCAAAGAGGAAAGCATCGATTGTTGTATTTGTGCTAGAGCTTTTATTTTGAAAACATGAAACAATTTTGTCAACGGTAGTAATAAAGCATATGAGTTATGTAAATTATATCTTACAAGTTGCAAGCCTCATGCATAGTATACTAATAGTGCCCGCACCTTGTCCTACTTATCTTGGACTACCGGATCTTTGCAATGCCATGTTTCAACCAAGTGTCACAAAGGGGTACCTCCATGCCGCTTGTACAAAGGTCTAAGGAGAATGCTCGCATTTTGGATTTCTCGCTTTTGATTATTCTCAACTTAGACATCCATACCGGGACAACATGGACAACAGATAATGGACTCCTCTTAAATGCATAAGCATGTAGCAACAATTATTATTCTCATATGAGATTGAGGATATATGTCCAAAACTGAAACTTCAACCATGATTCATGGCTTTAGTTAGCGGCCCAATGTTCTTCTCTAACAATTTTGCATGCTCCAACCACTAAAATGATAGATCCTTCAGACAAGATGGACATGCATAGCAACTCACATGATATTCAACAATAGTTGATGGCGTTCCCCAGAAGCATGGTTATCGCACAACAAGCAACTTAATAAAATATAAAGTGCATAACTACATATTCAATACTACGATAGTTTTTAAGGCTATTTTGTCCCATGAGCTATATATTGCAAAGGTGAATGATGGAATTTTAAAGGTAGCACTCAAGCAATTTACTTTGGAATGGCGGAGAAATACCATGTAGTAGGTAGGTATGGTGGACACAAATGGCATAGTAGTTGGCTCAAGGATTTTGGATGCATGAGAAGTATTCCCTCTCGATACAAGGTTTAAGCTAGCAAGGTTATTTGAAGCAAACTCAAGGATGAACAGGTGCAGCAAAACTCACATAAAAGACATATTGTAAACATTATAAGACTCTACACCGTCTTCCTTGTTGTTCAAAACTCAATACTAGATATTATCTAGACCTTAGAGAGACCAAATATGCAAATCAAATTTTAGCAAGCTCTATGTATTTCTTCATTAATGGGTGCAAAGCATATGATGCAAGAGCTTAAACATGAGCACAACAATTGCCAAGTATCACATTATCCAAGACATTTTAGAATTACTACATGTAGCATTTTCCAATTCCAACCATATAACAATTTAACGAAGAAGAAACTTCGCCTTGAACATTATGAGTAAAGCCTAAGGACACATGTGTCCATATGCAACAGCGGAGCGTGTCTCTCTCCCACAAAGTGAATGCTAGGATCCATCTTATTCAAACAAAAACAAAAACAAAAACAAACCGACGCTCCAAGTAAAGAACACAAGATGTGACCGAATAAAAATATAGTTTCAGGGGAGGAACCTGATGATGTTGTCGATGAAGGGATGCCTTGGGCATCCCCAAGCTTAGACGCTTGAGTCTTCTTAAAATATGCAGGGGTGAACCACGGGGCATCCCCAAGCTTAGAGCTTTCACTCCTCTTGATCATAGTATATCATTCTCCTCTCTTGACCCTTGAAAACTTCCTTCACACCAAACTTCAAGCAAACTCATTAGAGGGTTAGTGCACAATTAATAATTCACACATTCAGAGGTGGCACAA
The DNA here is from genome assembly GCA_030979885.1 of Lolium multiflorum. Taxonomy (NCBI): domain Eukaryota; kingdom Viridiplantae; phylum Streptophyta; class Magnoliopsida; order Poales; family Poaceae; genus Lolium; species Lolium multiflorum. Next base: position 255,183,169 of record CM061752.1, on the reverse strand, counting down.
TCATTCTTTACACTTCTGGACATTGCATAAAGCTACTGGACATTAATGGATCAAAGAAATAAATCCAACATAGCAAAAGCGGCAATGCGAAATAAAAGGCAGAATCTGTCAAAAACAGAACAGTCCGTAAAGACAAATTTAAAGCTGGCACCAGACTTGCTCAAATGGAAAAACTCAAAACTAATGAAAGTTGCGTACATATCTGAGGATCACGCTCGTAAATTGGCAGATTTTTTGAATTTTCTACAGAGAACTGTGCCCAGATTCGTGACAGACAGCAATGCTGTTTCTGCGCAGCGATCCCAAATATAACATCAACTTTGACATAGAAACTTTACTTGGCACAAAAAACATGATAAGGAGAGGTTGCTACAGTAGTAAACAACTTCCAAGACTCAAATATAAAACAAAGTACTGTAGTAAAAACATGGGTTGTCTCCCATAAGCGCTTTTCTTTAACGCCTTTCAGCTAGGCGCAGAAAGTGCAAATCAAGTAACATCGAGAGTAGAAGCATCAACATTATTATTTTTCATGCAAACACAACTTGTTGCAGGGGGTACTTTAGGTGCTCCATTATCTAAATTTTCTATGGTGGTGCTAGGGGTTTTAGCAATTTTAGGCCTATAGTAATTCTTTTGTTTAGGCACTTTAGAGGCATACATGAATTTTTGCTCTTTACCCACATAAGCTTTCTCATTATACTTGAGAGAAGAAAAGGTTGAACCCAAGGTTCCCATAGCTTTTTCAAGTTCATCAATCCTATTGGTTTGATTATCATGAACAACACAAGTTCCTAGGACACTAATTCTTTCATCAATTCCTCCTAGGGATTTATCAAGTTCATCAGTTTTATCCAATAACATTTCCAATTTAGTTTCAATACTTGGAAAATTTTCTCTATGGTTTCCAATTTTTTCATAACATCCTCAAGAGAGATTTCAATTTTAACTTCATTAACAGGTGGTATTCCAACTAGACTCTCAATGATGCAACTAGCTTCTAAAGCGGGAGTACCTAGGAAATTACCTCCCGAAAGAGCATCAAGAACATACCTATTCCAACTAGATAAACCAACATAAAAGTTCCTAAGAAGGATAGTGGTGGAGTGTTTCTTAATGCACCTATGATGAGCATTACTAATTCTATACCAAGCATCTTTAAAACTTTCTCCACCTTGTTGCTTAAAAGAACGAACTTCAACTTCAGGATTACTCATTTTAGTAGCAATAAAGTAAACTAGGCAAATAAAGTAAAGACAAGTAACTAATTTTTTTGTGTTTTTGATATGGAGAGCAAGACAGTAAATAAAGTAAAACTAGCAACTAATTTTTTTGTGTTTTGTTTAGGTGCAGCAAACAAAGTAGTAAATAAAATAAAGCAAGACAAAAACAAAGTAAAGAGATTGAGAAGTGGAGACTCCCCTTGCAGCGTGTCTTGATCTCCGGCAACGGCGCCAGAAAAAGAGCTTGATGGCGTGTAACTCACACGTTCGTTGGGAACCCCAAGAGGAAGGTATGATGCGCAGTAGCAAGTTTTCCCTCAGAAGAAACCAAGGTTTAATCGAACCGTAGGAGCCAAGAAGCACGTTGAAGGTTGATGGTGGCGAAATGTGATGCGGCGCAACAACAGGGATTCGGCGCCAACGTGGAATCTGCACAACAAAACCAAAGTGCCCCAAGCAGTGAGGTTGTCAATCTCACCGGCTTGCTGTAACAAAGGATTAAACGTATCGAGTGGAAGATGTTTGCAAAGAAAATAGTAAAACACAATTGCAGTAGATTGTATGCTATGTAAAGAATAGGACTGGGGTCCACAGTTCACTAGAGGTGTCTCTCCCATAAGATAAAAGCATGTTGGGTGAACAAATTACAGTCGGGCAATTGACAAATAGAGAAGGGCATAACAATGCATGTACATGATATGATAAATATAGTGAGATTTAATTCGGGCATTACGACAAAGTACATAGACCGCCATCCAACTGCATCTATGCCTAAAAAGTCCACCTTCAGGTTATCATCCGAACCCCATTCAGTATTAAGTTGCAAAGCAACAGACAATTGCATTAAGTATGGTGCATAATGTAATCGACAACTACATCCTTAGACATAGAATCAATGTTTTATCCCTAGTGGCAACAGCACATCACAACCTTAGAACTTTCTGTCACTGTCCCAGGTGTCAATGAAGGCATGAACCCACTATCGAGCATAAATACTCCCTCTTGGAGTTAAGAGTACAAACTTGGCCAGAGTCTCTACTAATAACGGAGAGCATGCAAGATCATAAACAACACATAAACAATAGATTGATAATCACCATAACATAGTATTCTCTATCCATCGGATCCCGACAAACACAACATATAGTATTACATATAGATGATCTTGATCATGTTAGGCAGCTCACAAGATCCAACAATGAAGCACAACAAGGAGAAGACGACCATCTAGCTACTGCTATGGACCCATGGTCCAGGGGTGAACTACTCACTCATCACTCCGGAGGCGACCATGGCGGTGTAGAGTCCTCAGGAGATGAATCCCCTCTCCGGTGCCGGAGCGATCTCTGAATCCCCGAGATGGGATTCGTGGCGGCGGCGTCTGGAAGGTTTTCCGTATCGTGCTCTCGGTACTAGGGTTTTCGCGACGGAGGCTTTAAGTAGGCGAGGGCAACGGGGGCCACACGGGGAGGGGGCAGGCGGCGCGGCAAGGCTGGGCCGCGCCGCCCTATCCCCTGGCTGCCTCGTGGCCCCACTTCGTTATCTCTTCGGTCTTCGGAAGCTTCGTGCAAAATAGGACCCGGGCGAAGATTTCGTCCAATTCCGAGAATATTTCCTTACTAGGATTTAAAAAAAAAAAAGCAGAAAACAAAGGCTCTTCGGCATCTTGTTAATAGGTTAGTTCCAGAAAATGCATAAATATGACATATAATGTGCATAAAACATGTAGGTATCATCAATAATGTAGCATGGAACATAAGAAATTATCGATACGTTGGAGACGTATCAGGTACCCGATAAAATATGACTGGGACTCGACAGAATGGTAAGACCTTAAGCGGCACCTGTCGAAGTTTACACCAGTATCCCGAGATCATGTCCAGGGGCGTGATCTTGAAGTAGGTTTTTGCGGATTGCCACTAGAGCAGTTAAGTACCTGATCCGTCAGATGAACTAGCCCCAACTACCGTTATCCCTGTACAAAATAGTGTTTGCATATCGAAAGATTATGTGATGAGTAAAGTTGGAGATTTTCCCTGATTCTTCGATTCAAGAAAAATCTCGGGGGCTACTGACATAGGCATCCCCAATGGGCCTGCCAAAGATGGTACCCGGGATTTACTAAAGGCCCAGGACTCGAAGAATAAGAAGACTCGGAAGCCCATTTAGTGTTAAGGAAAGATAGTTTGTATTAGGAAAGATAGAGATTTGTAATCTTACGGGTTGAGTACGAAACCCTCCCGAACTCTGTAACTTGTGTATTACGAAACCCTCGGCTCCGCCTCCTATATAAGGGGGAGTCGAGGGACAAAGAAAGGATCGAATCTACTGTCAACATAACCCTAGTTTTCATAATCGTCGAGTACTTTTCGGTGAAACCTTGAGATCTACTTGCCCTCTACTAGTCCAAACCCTAGCTACATTATAGGCTTTAGCAAGTTTTTCTTTTTCTTCTCTATCCCACCTAGCATGCAATTCAGCCAACAATCTAATATTATCATTAATTCGAACTTGGATGGCATTTGTTTTAGCAAACCTAGCATCTTTAACTTCCTCAGGCATAACTTTCAATTTTAAAAGATCAACATCAAGAGCAAGACTATCAACCTTAGAAGCAAGAATATCAATTTTACCAAGCTTTTCTTCAACAGTTTTATTGAAAGCAGTTTGTGTACTAATAAATTCTTTAAGCATCACTTCAAGACCAGAGGGTACACTCTTATTATTGTTGTAAGAATTACCATAAGAATTACCATAACCATTACCATTATTAGAAGGATATGGCCTATAGTTGTTGTTACCATAATTATTCCTATAAGCATTGTTGTTGAAATTATTGTTCTTAATGAAATTCACATCAACATTTTCTTCTTGAGCAACCAATGAAGCTAAAGAACATTATTAGGATCAATATGAGATCTACCATTTGCAAGCATAGACATAATAGCATCAATCTTATCACCCAAAGAAGAGGTTTCTTCAACAGAATTTACCTTCTTACCTTGAGGAGTTCTTTCAGTGTGCCATTCAGAGTAATTGATCATCATATCATCAAGTAATTTAGTCGCGGCGCCCAAGGTGATGGACATAAAAGTACCTCCAGCAGCTGAATCCAATAGGTTCCTCGAGGAAAAATTCAATCCTGCATAAAAGGTTTGGATGATCATCCAAGTAGTCAGTCCATGGGTTGGGCAATTCTTTACCAAAGATTTCATTCTCTCCCATGCTTGAGCAACATGTTCATTATAAATTGTTTAAAGTTCATTATGCTACTTCTCAAAGATATAATCTTAGCAGGAGGATAATATTTACTAATAAAAGCATCTTTACATTTAGTCCATGAATCAATACTATTTTTAGGCAAAGAAAGCAACCAATCTTTAGCTCTTCCTCTTAATGAGAAAGGAAACAATTTCAGTTTTATAATATCACCATCTATATCCTTATACTTTTGCATTTCACAAAGTTCAACAAAATTATTAAGATGGGCAGCAGCATCATCAGTACTAACACCAGAAAATTGCTCTCTCATAACAAGATTCAGTAAAGCAGGTTTAATTTCATAGAATTCTGCTGCAGTAGCAGGTGGAGCAATAGGAGTACATATAAAATCATTATTATTTGTGCTAGTGAAATCACACAACTTAGTATTTTCAGGAGTACCCATTATAGCAGCAATAAAGTAAACTAGGCAAATAAAGTAAAGACAAGTAACTAATTTTTTTGTGTTTTGATATAGAACAAGTAAACAAGACAGAAAGTAAAGTAACTATTTTTTGTGTGTTTTTAATATGAAGCAAACAAGACAGTAAATAAAATAAAGTAAAGCAAGACAAAAACAAAGTAAAGAGATTGGAAGTGGAGACTCCCCTTGCAGCGTGTCTTGATCTCCCCGGCAACGGCGCCCGAAATTTTAGCTTGATGCGCGTAGATGTACACGTCCGTTGGGAACCCCAAGTGGAAGGTATGATGCGCACAACAACAAGTTTCCCTCAGTATGAAACCAAGGTTATCGAACCAGTAGGAGCCAAGAAGCACGTGAAGGTTGTTGGTGGAGGAATGTAGTGCGGCGCAACACCAGTGAAACCGGCGCCAACGTGGAACCTGCACAACACAATCAAAGTACTTTGCCCCAACGTAACAGTGAGGTTGTCAATCTCACCGGCTTGCTGAAAACAAAGGATTAAGCGTATCGAGTGGAAAATGATGTTTGTTTGCAAAGAACAGTAAAAATAGTAGAATGTATTCAGATGTAAAAGAATGGACCGGGGTCCACAGTTCACTAGAGGTGTCTCTCCAATAAGATAACTAACATGTTGGGTGAACAAATTACAGGCGGGCAATTGACAAATAAAGATTCAATACATATCAATGATGATTACTATGTGATTTAATCAGGGCATTACGACAAAGTACATAGACCGCTATCCAGCATGCATCTATGCCTAAATAATCCACCTTCAGGTTATCATCCGAACCCCTTCCGGTATTAAGTTGTAAACAACAGATAATTGCATTAAGTATGGCGCGTAATGTAATCGACACAAATATCCTTAGACAAAGCATCGATGTTTTATCCCTAGTAGCAACCACATCCACAACCTTAGAACTTTCTCACGCAAGATTCAATGGAGGCATGAACCAACTATCGAGCATAATTACCCCCTCTTGGAGTTACAAGTATCAACTTGGCCAGAGCCTCTACTAGCAACGGAGAGCATGCAAGAACATAAACAACACATATATGATAGATTGATAATCAACTTAACATAATATTCTATATTCATCGGATCCGCCAAACACAACATGTAGCATTACAAATAGATGATCTTGATCATGTTAGGCAGCTCACAAGATCTAAACAATGATAGCACAAGCGGAGAAGACAACCATCTAGCTACTGCTATGGACCCATAGTCCAAGGATGAACTACTCACGCATCAATCCGGACGGGCATGATGATGTAGAGCCCCTCCGGTGATGATTCCCCTCTCCGGCAGGGTGCGAGGCGATCTCCTGAATCCCCGAGATGGGATTCGCGACGGCGGCGTCTGGAAGGTTTTCCGTATCGTGGCTCTCGGTACGGGGGTTTCACGACGAAGGCTATATGTAGGCGGAAGGGTAGGTCGGGGGCGTCACGAGGGCCCACACAACGGCCGGCGCGGCCGGGGGGGGCGCGCCGCCTGGTGTGTGGCCACCTCGTGGCCACTTCCTTTCCCCTCGGTCTTCGGAAGCTTCGTGCAAAAATAGGACCCTGGGCGTTGATTTCGTCCAATTCCGAGAATATTTCCTTACTAGGATTTCTGAAACCAAAAACACAACAGCGCGCTTCGGCATCTTGTTAATAGGTTAGTGCGGAAAATGTATAATAATGTTGTAAAGTATGTATAAAACATTCAAGTATTGTCATAAAAGTAGCATGGAACATAAGAAATTATAGATACGTTTGAGACGTATCAGTAGGCATAGGCAGAGCATCAAGGGAGCATAGCAAGAGCAAAAGGCTACATGAACATGGATGAATCTGGCGAAGCAATGGTGAGAGATGGAGTAGAGAGGGGTAATAGGAGGTGAAGCAGTAGTACCTGGCGATGTCCATGGCGGCACGGTGGCACAGGCCAGCCACGCCGGTGCCAAACCGCAGCCAAGTCGGTGCCAGCCACGCACCACCACCGTAGGAGGCGGCTAGCACACGGGCGTGTCCAGGAGGCGCAGATCGACGGAGCTTGTCGATGAACTCGTCAACGCCTGGCACGGGTGAGCTCGCGCATGGCCAGTAGAAGCGGGGGAAACCAGATCGACGTGGAGAGAAGGGAGCGGGATCGCGTGCTGCATCGAACGCGGCCGGTGGTGAGCCCTAGGACCGTCGGAGTCGGCCGGAGAGTGGCGGCGACCGTGGCGGCGACGCCATCGCCACGGGATCGCCAGACGATTAGGGTTAGGGTTCGCGAGTGAGAGAGAGAGGGGAGTGGCCGGTGGGCCGACCGACCGACCTGGGCCGGTCTGGTTCAACCAGTTGGTTGACCTAACTGGTGGGCCCAGGGGTATTTTAGACATTTCACATTTTAAATAACCCTGGAACTTTGTAAAATTCCGAATAATTATAATTACCTCTAAAAATTCAAGAAAAATTGGATTAGTTCATTAAAAATAATTCTTAACCAGAATAAAATAAGACATTAAATGAACAACACAAGTTCAAATTTTGAAATTTTTGAATTTAATTATGAACTTGGAATTTGATATTTGCAATTTTCCTTTGATATAAAAATCAAGGAAAATTCCAAATGAATTTAAAAACTTGTTTATTAAATATTTTCAAATGAAAATTCTATTCTATTATTCCAAGTCCTTTCTTTTAAAGGATAATATTTTCCAAAAAGGAAATATTTTAATATTCCAAAGTCTTTATCTTATTTTTCAAAAAGAGGAAAACTCTATTATACTAAATTCTTTAATTAAAGAAATAATTTCCAAAGGAAAATTCTATTACTCTTAAATCCTTTTCCTTTTTAAGAAAACCATGTTAAAGGATTAAAAGGAATTATAAATTACAGCCAAAGGCATATATATTTAAATCAAACCTATAATATCCAAATCTTAATAGGTACTCCGGGGAAAGGGATTCAACATGAAATAATGTACCCATGCATGCATCATTTGGATTTTATAACATTGTCCTTGCCAGACAATGATGCTTCTTTACAGAACCCGAGGTCCAGGTTCCATCCAAAACATCGAACTGCATTATCTCGCAGACACCAGGCAAGTTCACCCTCGCTCATGTCATCTTGATTATTTTCTATCAATTTACTTGCAAAGCTATATACTTAACATTCCTGCATTGAGAATAAAATGTTACTTTTCCAATTATGAATATGACTATGTGGTTGGCAATGGAACCATGGTATGTGTTGATGGTGGAGGTTCCATTGCAAGGGTTCTACTCATCTAGGACTATTCACCGATGCCGTCTAGTGATTTTAGCGCCGTACATTTCGCGTTAACCATGAAATCTATAATGGCTCTAGGGAAGTCAGTTGTATCTTTTCCCTCTCGCATATCAACGGACTAGTGATAAGGGTTGCCTGTATCACTATCTATTGGTAAAGGTGAGGACAGTGGTCCTAACAGTCTACCATTAGGTATAGGAGAAGGCAGACTTATTAAACGTCTATGATGGATTGTAAGGGTTGTTCGGATCAGTCTATCTATGGTGTATAGGACAGGGCACATAAGTTGTTCGGATCAGTCTACCTTAATGGTATAGGAGAGAACAAGTGCCTGTGTTAGTCTACCCATAGATAAAGGAGAGGACAAACTTACAAAAGGGTGGGTTTGTGGGGTCGCGGAGAAGGCAGTGATTGGCTTGGTTCTTATGTCGGGCCTCACACCAAGGAAGTGTGGACGGAAGTATAGCCCGGTTGGCAACAAGGATAAGTTCTCTTATGGGAAAAGTAACGCACCTCTGCAGAGTGTATTAAATTGTGGCTGTCACTCCCTGTTCCGGGAAGGGAACTACGAACGCGGCAGGAAAGGAACTCCGTGAAGTTCTGGTCAACCTGTGAAGACTGGCGGGCATAGTTTTCAAAATAAAATAAACCTTTTGAAGAAATGTTTTCGAAACATGCATTGACCTGTGATTTCCTGATCAATGGTCGTAGCTAGTGCATCAAACACCTTTTCTCTTTTGAACTTGCTGAGTACCTCTGTACTCACTTTCTTTCGACACCCTTGCTAGACTGTGACAATGAAGTGGAGGCCAACGATGGAGCACCAGAAGGAGACTACGAGCTGGTCTACGAGGAGCCTGATCTGTCAGGAGGAGTGGAAGGCGTGGACTATGGAATAGTCTACGGAGTTGACAACATCGAGGCAGAAGAGTAGAGTCTTACCCTAGACATCTTAGAACCGAGCAGCGTAGAGCTTACCTAAATAAGTTGTTGAGCTCTTTATATTTGTTGAGTTGTAATAGTACTTAAGTAGTATCTTAGGGTGTTCTCATCGGACCTGTGAGAATACCAACTTGTTAAGACCATGTTTGTAATATATATAGAGTGTTATGACCTGCAATGTTTCTGTTGTACCACTCTGAGGGATGTGATATTTGTGAAGAAGTCCCTTCATGAAGATCATATCAACGACTTGTATACTACAACATGCAGTGGTATGCTGGGTCACCGCAGCACATACCAGTACGTCGTGGATTGTTAGTGTCATGACCCAGTACACCACTGCATGTTGTAGTATACAAAGTCATTGGCATAACACTCACAAAATACTATTCCATGAATATTACACCAACATAGTGGCAACAAAAACATCACATGTCCAAAGGTGTTAGATTGTAGTATTTCATCACCAAAGATCCTCTACAACATATCTCTAGAAGTGTTGGAGATATGCCCAAGAGGCAATAATAAATTAGTTATTGTTATATCTTAGTGTTCATGATAAATGTTTACATCCCATGCTATAATTGTATTAACCGAAACATTGATACATGTGTGTTATGTAAACAACAAGGAGTCCCTAGTAAGCCTCTTGTATAACTAGCTTGTTGATTAATGGATGATCATGGTTTCGTGATCATGAACATTGGATGTTATTAATAACAAGGTTATGTCATTAGGTGAATGATATAATGGACACACACCCAAAAGAGCGTAGCATAAGATCAAGTCATTAAGTTCAATTTGCTATAAGCTTTCGATACATAGTTGTCTAAGTCCTTCGACCATGAGATCATGTAAATCACTTACATCAGAAGGGTACTTTGATTACATCAAACACCATTGCGTAAATGGGTGGTTATAAAGATGGGATTAAGTATTTGGAAAGTGTGAGTTGAGGCATATGGATCAATAGTGGGATTTGTCCATCCCGATGACGGATAGATATACTCTGGGCCCTCTCGGTGGAATGTCATCTGATTAGCTTGCAAGCATATGAATGGTTCATAAGAGATCACATACCACGGTACGAGTAAAGAGTACTTGTCGGTAACGAGGTTGAACAAGGTATGGAGATACCGATGATCGAACCTCGGACAAGTAAAATATCGCGTGACAAAGGGAATCGGCATCGTATGTAAATGGTTCAATCGATCACTAAGTCATCGTTGAATATGTGGGAGCCATTATGGATCTCCAGATCCCGCTATTGGTTATTGCTCGGAGAGGAGTCTCGACCATGTCTGCATAGTTCGCGAACCGTAGGGTGACGCGCTTAAGGTTCGATGTCGCATAAGTAGATTTGGAATATGGTATGGAGACGAAGTTTGTTCGGAGTCTCGGATGGGATCCAGGACATCACGAGGAGGTCCGGAATGGTCCGGAGAATAAGATTCATATATGGGAAGTCATTTTCAGGGTTACCGGAAAAGTTCAGGATTTTTCGGTATTGTACCGGAGGTTCTAGAAGGTTCCGGAGGGTACCATAGTGGGGCCCACCTATCCCGGACGACCAACATGGACCGGAGGGGTCGCATAGGCCCACATGGGCCATGCACACCAGCCCCCCAAGGCCCATGTGGCTGTACCAAGTGGATAAGATCAAATCCCTTGAAAATAGGGGCTTAACTTGGGGGGGAAGTTGCCCCCCTTGTTTTGGCCGACCCAAAGGCTTGGAGGGGGGCCAAGGCAGCCCCCCCACACCTATATAAGAGGGAGGGGAGGGCTGGGGCGCAGCACATCACCCCCAAGCCCTAGCCGCCCCTCTCTCCCTCCTCCTTCTTCCTGCGCAGACAGGCGAAGCCCTGCAGGAATTTTCTCCTCCACCACCACCACCACGCCGTCGTGCCGCTGGGATTCCGAGGGGATCTACCACACCTCCGCTGCCCGCTGGAACGGGAGAGGAAGGGCTTCATCGACACCGTACGCGCGACCGAGTACGGAAGTGCTGCCGGATTGCAGCACTGGGGATGATCGTCTACACCAACAACGAGATCTAATCTCGTAGGCTTTGGAAATCTTCGAGGGTTAGTCTCATATCAATCTCGTTGCTCCGATCTTGTAGATTAGATCTTGGGTGTTCCATAGATTAGATCTTGGATTTATTCGTCTTTGCGGTAGGAAATTTTTTGTTTTCTATGCAACGAACCCCAACAATCAGAGCCATGTCTATGCATAGATCTGTTGCACGAGTAGAACACAATGGTTTTGTGGGCGTTGATGCTTTTGTTGCTTTAGTTTGTGTACTTTGCATCTTGCGGGATGGTGGGATGAAGCGGCCCGGGCTAACTTTACATGACCGCGTCTCATGAGACTTGCTCCACGCTTGACATGCAACTTGTATTGCATAAGTGGCTTTGCGGGTGTCTGTCTCTCCCACCATAGTGAAGATTGTAATTTGCACTTCTATTGTCAACACTAGTATCACCGTTGTGGTTCATGTTCGTAGGTAGATTGGATCTTACTCGAAAACCCTAAACCACGTAAAATATGCAAACCAAATTAGAGGCGTCTAACTTGTTTTTGCAGGGTTTGGTGATGTGATATGGCCATGATGTGATGATGATTATATTTGATGTATGAGATGTTCATTGTTGTATTATGGCAACCGGCAGGAGCCTAATGGTTGTCTTTAATTTTTGTTAAAGACCTGCGTGTCTATTCATCATGTAATAGCTTTATTTCAAGTAGTTGTTATAGTAGCTATAAGTGATGGACAACCATGAAGCGGCGCCATGGACCTTGGTGCAATGCTGGTGATGATGGAGATCATGCTCATGTGCTTTGGAGATGGAGATCAAAAGCACAAGAAGAAAGGCCATATCATATCACATATTATGAATTGCATGTGATGTTAATCCTTTATGCATCTTATCTTGCTTAGATCGCGACGGTAGCATTATAAGATGATCCCTCACATTAATATCAAGATAATAAAGTGTTCTCCCCTCGTATGCACCGTTGCTACAGTTCGTCGTTTCGAAGCATCTCGTGATGATCGGATGTGATAGATTCTACGTTCACATACAACGGGTGTAAGCCATGTTGCACACGCGGAATACTTGGGTTTGCTTGACGAGCCTAGCATGTACAGACATGGCCTCAGAACACAGGAAACCGAAAGGTTGAACACGAGTCATATGGATGATATGCACTACAAGAAAAGTTCTGATAGACAACGTCTCAAAATCGTCCGCTAAGGGGTATTTTTCGTCGCCTATGGGCCTAACCCGACGATATGGGTTCCGTTGTGGAAACTGCGTCAGGCAAAGTCCAACGACGATTTTTTCGGTCCGTCGCGCTTGGGCGCCCTTCCGCCACGGAAAATCGGACCGTTGCGGAAGTGTTTCGGGAGCCCGTTGACTGCGACGTCATGCAAACGACACGTGGCAGACGCCGTTAACGCCAGTTAACGGCGTTAACCACTGAAACCCCGTGGTAGATGGTAGGCCCACACGAGGCCTGCCACGTCTTAAGCGGGCCGGGCCAGATGACATAGTTTGACCGGTCAACTATATAGCTGGGCCGGTCCATTAGTTACGTGGGCCGGGCCTAACCTCTAATGTTGACTGGTCAAAAGTTAAATGGGCCGGCCCATTTAACATGTGGGGTCCACCTTACAGCAATGGGCCGCCCAAGAAGCAAGTGGCCGGGCAAAAACACGTGGGTCCCACTTTCCTGTTAAAAGGCCGGCCCATTTATTGTGTGGGTCCACCGTATAGGCCGCCCAACAAGCTAGTGGGCGGGCCAAAAACACAGTGGGTCCCACTTTCTGTTAAAGGGCCGGCCCATTTAGTGTGTGGGGTCCACCATATATCAAGTGGGCCGGCCCAACAAGATAGTGGGCCGGGCCAAAAACACAGGTGGGACCCATCTTCCTGTTAAAGGGCCGGCCCATTTAGTATGTGGGGTCCACAATATAGCAAGTGGGCTGGCCCACCAAGATAGTGGGCCGGGCCAAAAACACATGTGGGTCCCACATTCCTGTTAATGGGCGGCCCATTTGGTATGTGGGGTCCACCATGTAGAAAGTGGGCCGGCCCAACGAGATAGTGGGCCGGGCCAAAACACAGGTGGGTCCCACCATCCTATTAAAGGGCCGGCCCATTTGGTGTGTGGGGTCCACCATATAGAAAGTGGGCCGGCCCATTTGGTATGTGGGGTCCACCATCTAGAAAGTGGGCCGGCCCAACAAGATAGTGGGCCGGGTCAAAACACAGGTGGGTCCCACCTTCCTATTAAAGGGCGGCCCATTTACCATGTGGGACCACCATAGAGCAAGTGGGCCGGCCCAATAAGCATGTGGAGCCCATTATCGTGTAACCGGGCCGGCCTACTAAAGAAGTGGGCCGGCCCAAAATGAAAGTGGGTCCCACACTACTGTAAGTGGGCCGGCCCAATCTGTTGTAGGGCCCTACTTGTTTGACTAGTCAACTTGCATTAAATTTCATGAGCCTAAAATCTGATTTCAATGATACACACAATTACATACACAAATAAAACAAATAGGAAAATTACAAGGCAATTAATGTGCCCAAATAAAAAAATTACATAGAATCATTGAGGACTTCTATTAGCATCATCAATAACACGTTGACATTTGGCAATCGCCTTGATTGAATCTTGTGTACTCTTTGTCAACATATCAGCTACAGATCTTAAAGCAGCAATACCATGTCTTTTATAAAGTACAGCCTTGAGATATTTACTGTCTGATGAAAGAAATGGTCTAGGTTGACGGCTATGAGAAGATGCATCAGAAGAAAGATCAGAACTTTTTGTGGGCCTCACTGGTAATGAAGATTGCTTCATCACAACTGCATTCTGATAATAATGCAAAAAGAGTTAAACGATGAACTATGCAAACATTTATTATGCAATGTAGATATAAGATAATAACAAGTTGCATAAATAAGACATGTATGGAACTTGTACTAAGCACAAACTTACATCATAATGTTGCACAGGGTCGCTACAGATCCTTTTTTGGCGACTATCTTCTAATGATGACTGCTTCATTAAAACAGCATTCTGGTAACATTGTAAACATAGTTACAACAATTAACTATTCAAACATGTATTACGCAATGTAGAGATCAGATAACAGCATGTAGCAGAAATAAGCACAAGATAAGATAAGATGCATGTACTAAGCACATACTGGCTCACTGCAGGTCCTTCTCTTGCGTGCACTAGTCGTGGTCAACATGCCTATCATTTTAGGTTCAGCCATCAAGTGAAATGCTAATCCTCCTGCTCCATTGTCCTTAATCTGTGTTTAGATATCACATTTAAGACCAAGTCAGCTGGTTTCAAATAACAAAAAACTTGAGCTGCCAAATGAATAAGCCAATAGTTACCAGATATCAAATTAAAACCAACTAGATGTTGCTTTGCATGAGATACGAATTTCAGACATTCAGATTTAGAGTAGGGTAATGCCAAGGTTTTACACATAAAGTAAACTGGCATTAAGAATGACCAAATGTCAGGTTCAAATCACCCTCGAAGTTTCTCCAAGACAAGCATATCAAATAGGCAGAAACATAGTAAAGCATGAATGGCATTGCTATGGCAGGGTTCCAAGTGTTAATCTCTTGCATAAGGAACAATGCATATAGGTTATAGATAATAACGGAAGTAAACTGCCAAAATTACCAACCACGAACTCAGATTCCAACCTTACCTAGCGTCCCCGCTGTTAATGTTGGATGTTCTAATAAGTGGTTCGCATGATCAATCCCAAGGAAAAATAACATTGACAAGTCAGTCTACGATAATACAAAGACCAGACATGCACGCAGCAATAACTATATAAGCTAAAGACGAGGTATAAGAGCAAGCAGATTGGAAATGCACATAGCATGATTATAAAAGCAGTGTGAGAATAGCAGACACGAGAAAACAGCTAGCGGTGAGCTAATGACGTGGTATAAGAACAAGCAGATTGGAAATGCCCATAGCACGACTATAAAAGCAGTGCGACAATAGCATGCAGTACAAAAACAGTTGGCAGCAAATGAATGGGTACAAGGCTATAAATATGTGGATGCACACAGGTGTCAGTAGAATGAACAGGATGGTAGCGACCGGATAATGCTTTTGTACTGTACAACATTTAAACAAACTTCATGCGAAGCAACACATCAAGAAAGTTAACGGCATATGAGATCTGCAAATAACTACACAAAACATGGCTAAAGAAACACCGCGATCTAACGGGCCAGCGTACTAACCAAGCTGCGGCGGGGTGGACGGGGGCGGCAACTTGCATTCCAGCGGCGGCGAACGCGGGAGACGATGAATCGACCATGTTTCAGTAGAAGCGGGCGTTAGTGAAGCAGATCTGGTTGGCTGGCAAGGTATTCGGTGAAGTTGATACAGCCGCTGCGGCGAGGTAGTCGGTGGCGAGGTCGGCGGTGAAGCAGATCCGTCGGTGGCGAGGTCGGCGGTGAAGCAGATCCGTCGGTGGCGAGGTCGGCGGTGAAGCAGATCCGTCGGTGACGAGGGCGGCGGGGGAGCGGATCAGGTGGGTGGACAGCCAACACGATCAAGGCTACGCTGTGGAGGAGTATGCCGGCGGCGAAGCAGATCTAGTACTGTAGAGAGTCAGAGCTTTGGCGTGTGAGAGTATTTTTGAGCTAATGGGGCGAATGGTTGGTGGGTGGGTGTGGGCCTGTGGGGAGGGTTCGGGATCTAGGCAAGATATTTCATTGTTACCGAATGAGCCCTCCATGGTCGGTGGGTTGTAGCTTCCGGACCAGGGTTAAAAGGGTAAAACTGGTCACGGGATTTTCGAATGGATGCGGCGGGATGATTTGGCGCGTGGCCGAAATTTTCAGTTTCAAGCTACAGTACGAGCAGAACGACAAAAATAATGTTCTTCCCCAGGGAGCTCTCATTTCTTCCTCTTCTCTTTCTCTCTCGAGTCTCTCCCACTCCCCCGGCTCCTCTCCCCCTTCTCTCCGGCGGCCTCGCCGGCCGGAGACGAGGCCGACTTCTCTCTGTATATTGTACACCCTCCGAACTAAATTAATTGATTCAACTTTCCTTAGACGTGTATGTATCTAGAGTAAAAACATGTGTGGATACATCCATATTTAGATAAGCAAAGTTGAGTCAGCTAATTTGGATCCGAGGGAGTTAGTGTTGTTGTAAGCTTAGATCCAGTGTTTCCCATGAGCAGAATGGCGCAATGGAGTCGGGGATCTCGTCATCGGCTTCAGATCTGGCCTATGGTGAATCTGGCGGATCTTGCCGGCCAAACCCCGATCTGGTGCCATCAATGTGATGGCGCTAACGGTGAGGCTTGCTTTGGTCAGTGCTTCAGATCTGGCCAATGGGGAAGTCAAGCTGCTAAAGTTCACAAGCTCGGGGCATACGACGGCGTCATCCGTCTTGCCCGTGCACATCTTGGACTTTCAGCGACCCTTCTCAGAGCCAATATGCCGTTGCTGAGGCCCTTCTTCTCCTTCGTCCTGGCGACTACCGGCGACACCGTCCCAAGTGGTGCGTCCCCGGCGACGGAGTTGCTGGAAAGGATGCGGAGCAGAGATCTGATGTGCGGTCGAGAAGGACTCGATTGATTTTCTTCTATATGTTTTGGGGTCCTTTTTGTAAAGTTGCAGGTTCTATTAGTTATTGTCTAGTACTTTTGGTCCTCTATGTAATTTTTTGGACTAGTTTCCATTGGCACTGATAAACTTGAATTTTGACAAGTTCACGAGGAAAAAAATTCCTTTGCACATATGGCCTATCATGTATAAACATTCTTGAGATTTAAACTATATGTAATGTGCCATGCATTAACCCTAAACCATATATATGTAACTAACCCTAGCTGATCAAACCCTACTTAATTAAAACAAATAACCCTAAACTATACGCATGCACTTTATGCGCAAAGGCGCGGGTGCCTCTAATAATGTGTGTGCGCACTCGATCGATGATCCCTAAACCTTATACAACCCTGAAACCCTAATCCCTAATCCCTAAACCCTAAACACCCTAAACACTAAACCCTAAACCCTAACCCTAACCCTAAACCCTAATTAAACCCTATATATAGGCCAACGACACTTAATTGTGCATCAAGCAGGCCAGGGGTGCCTCGCGGTCCTCTAATTAAATTAAATGTGCCATGCATTAACCCTAAACCATATATATGTAACTAACCATAGCTAATCAACCCTACTTAATTAAAACACATAACCCTAAACTATACTAGCTATAACCCGATCTAATAAAAACATGCTCTATATATAGCAGCTAGCTAGCAAACCGTAGATTAACACCAATTAATATATACATGGCCTATATCGATCATGTTGTATAACATATCCCTGAGATTCATTAATTAATTATATAATTATCGTGATAAATTAATTAACTTTAATTTTGACAAGTTCTCTCGAATGAAAACACATTTGATTAAGTTGCCTCATAATATATATATATAATTAGTGTGCATGCATGGCCTACCATGCATTCGTGCATATATTTTAATGTATATTTGAACATATTCTTGGGGATTTCAATCTCTCTCTCTCGATCATCTATATATCGTTGGTGGCCAAAAAACACACATATATATATATGCATGCAATTTATGCGTAAAGGCGCGGGTGCCTCTAATAATGTGTGTGCGCACTCGATCGATGATCCCTAAACCTTAAACAACCCTAAAACCCCTAAATCCCTAATCCCTAAACCCTAAACACCCTAAACACTAAACCCTAAACCCTAGACCCTAAACGTACCCTAACCCTAACCCTAACCCTAACCCTAACCCTAAACCCTAGCTAATCCTAAACCCCAATTAAACCCTATGTATATGCCAACGACACTTAATTGTGCATCGATCGAGCGGGTCATGGGTGCCTCGCGATCCTCTAATAAAATTAAATGTGCCATGCATTAACCATAAACCATATATATGTAACTAACCCTAGCTAATCAACCCTACTTAATTAAAACACATAACCCTAAACTATACTAGATATAACCCGATCTAATAAAAACATGCTCTATATATAGCAGCTAGCTAGCAAACCGTAGATTAACACCAATTAAAATATACATGGCCTATATCGATCATGTTGTATAACATAT
The DNA here is from genome assembly GCA_030979885.1 of Lolium multiflorum. Taxonomy (NCBI): domain Eukaryota; kingdom Viridiplantae; phylum Streptophyta; class Magnoliopsida; order Poales; family Poaceae; genus Lolium; species Lolium multiflorum. The sequence continues at coordinate 255,164,883 of CM061752.1, read as the reverse complement.
CCCTGAGATTCATTAATTAATTATATAATTATCGTGATAAATTAATTAACTTGAACTTTGACAAGTTCTCTCGAATGAAAACACATTTGATTAAGTTGCCTCATAATATATATATATAATTAGTGTGCATGCATGGCCTACAATGCATTCGTGCATATATTTTAATGTATATTTGAACATATTCTTGGGGATTTCAATCTCTCTCTCTCTCTCGATCATCTATATATCGTTGGTGGCCCAAAAAACACACATATATATGCATGCAATTTATGCGTAAAGGCGCGGGTGCCTCTAATAATATAATGTGTGTGCGCACTCGATCGATGATCCCTAAACCTTAAACAACCCTAAAACCTTAAAATCCCTAATCCCTAAACCCTAAACACCCTAAACACTAAACCCTAAACCCTAGACCCTAAACCCTAACCCTAACCCTAACCCTAACCCTAAACCCTAGCTAATCCTAAACCCCAATTAAACCCTCTGTATAGGCCAACGACACTTAATTGTGCATCGATCGAGCGGGTCATGGGTGCCTCGTGATCCTCTAATAAAATTAAATGTGCCGTGCATTAACCCTAAACCATATATATGTAACTAACCCTAGCTAATCAACCCTACTTAATTAAAACACATAACCCTAAACTATACTAGCTAGCTATAACCCGATCTAATAAAAACATGCTCTATATATAGCAGCTAGCTAGCAAACCGTAGATTAACACCAATTAAAATATACATGGCCTATATCGATCATGTTGCATAACATATCCCTGAGATTCATTAATTAATTATATAATTATCGTGATAAATTAATTAACTTGAACTTTGACAAGTTCTCTCGAATGAAAACACATTTGATTAAGTTGCCTCATAATATATATATATAATTAGTGTGCATGCATGGCCTACAATGCATTCGTGCATATATTTTAATGTATATTTGAACATATTCTTGGGGATTTCGATCTCTCTCTCTCGATCATCTATATATCGTTGGTGGCCCAAAAAACACACATATATATGCATGCAATTTATGCGTAACGGCGCGGGTGCCTCTAATAATGTGTGTGCGCACTCGATCGATGATCCCTAAACCTTAAACAACCCTAAAACCTTAAATCCCTAATCCCTAAACCCTAAACACTAAACCCTAAACCCTAGACCCTAAACGTACCCTAACCCTAACCCTAAACCCTAGCTAATCCTAAACCCCAATTAAACCCTATGTATAGGCCAACGACACTTAATTGTGCATCGATCGAGTGGGTCATGGGTGCCTCGTGATCCTCTAATAAAATTAAATGTGCCATGCATTAACCCTAAACCATATATATGTAACTAACCCTAGCTAATCAACCCTACTTAATTAACACACATAACCCTAAACTATACTAGCTAGCTATAACCCGATCTAATAAAAACATGCTCTATATATAGCAGCTAGCTAGCTAGCAAACCGTAGATTAACACCAATTAAAATATACATGGCCTATATCGATCATGTTGTATAACATATCCCTGAGAATCATTAATTAATTATATAATTATCGTGATAAATTAATTAACTTGAACTTTGACAAGTTCTCTCGAATGAAAACACATTTGATTAAGTTGCCTCATAATATATATATAATTAGTGTGCATGCATGGCCTACAATGCATTCGTGCATATATTTTAATGTATATTTGAACATATTCTTGGGGATTTCAATCGATCTCTCTCTCTCTCTCGATCATCTATATATCGTTGGTGGCCCAAAAAACACACATATATACGCATGCACTTGATGCGTAAAGGCGCGGGTGCCTCTAATAATGTGTGTGCGCACTCGATCGATGATCCCTAAACCTTAAACAACCCTAAAACCCTAATCCCTAATCCCCTAAACCCTAAACACCCTAAACACACTAAACCCTAGACCCTAAACACCCTAAACACGTACTAAACCCTAAACCCTAGACCCTAAACACCGTAAACCCTAAACCATAAACCCTAAACCCTAAACCCTAAACCCTAAACCCTAAACCCTAAACACTAAACCCTAAACCCTATAAACACCCTAAACACTAATTAAAACCTAAACCCTAGACCCTAAACACTAAACCCTAAACCCTAGACCCTAAACACCGTAAACACTAAACCCTAAACCCTAAACACCCTAAACACTAATTAAACCCTAAACCATAGACCCTAAACACTAGACCCTAAACCCTAGACCCTAAACACCCTAAACACTAAACCCTAGACCCTCTAAACACAGTAAACACTAAACCCTAAACCCTAGACCCTAGCTAAACACCCAAAACACTAAACCCTAAACCCAGCTAGCTAACCCTAAACCCTAATTAAACCCTATATATATAGGCCAACGACACTTAATTGTGCATCAAGCAGGCCAGGGGTGCCTCGCGGTCCTCTAGTTAAATTAAATGTGACATGCATTAACCCTAAACCATATATATATAACTAACCCCTAGCTAATCAAACCCTAGTTAATTAAAACACATAACCCTAAACTATACTAGCTATAACCCGATCTAATAAAAACATGCTCTATATATAGCATGCAGCTAGCTAGCAAAAACGGTAGATTAAAACCAATTAATATATACATGGCCTATATATCGATCATATGTTGTATAACATCTCCCTGAGATTCATTAATTAATTATATAATTATCGATGATAAATTAATTAACTTGAATTTTGACAAGTTCTCTCGAATGAAAACACATTTGATTAAGTTTCCTCATAATATATATATAATTAGTGTGCATGCATGGCCTACCATGCATGCATTAATTCGTGCATATATTTTAATATATATTTGAACATATTCTTGGGGGATTTCAATCTCTCTCTCTCGATCATCTATATGTCGTTGGTGGCCAAAAAACACACACATATACGCATGCACTTTATGCGCAAAGGCGCGTGTGCCTCTAATAATGTGTGTGTGCGCACTCGATCGATGATCCCTAAACCTTAAACAACCCTAAAACCCTAATCCCTAATCCCCTAAACCCTAAACACCCTAAACACACTAAACCCTAGACCCTAAACACCCTAAACACGTACTAAACCCTAAACCCTAGACCCTAAACACCGTAAACCCTAAACCATAAACCCTAAACCCTAAACCCTAAACCCTAAACCCTAAACCCTAAAACCCTAAACCCTAAACCCTAAACCCTATAAACACCCTAAACACTAATTAAACCCTAAACCCTAGACCCTAAACACTAAACCCTAAACCCTAGACCCTAAACACCGTAAACACTAAACCCTAAACCCTAAACACCCTAAACACTAATTAAACCCTAAACCATAGACCCTAAACACTAGACCCTAAACCCTAGACCCTAAACACCCTAAACACTAAACCCTAGACCCTCTAAACACAGTAAACACTAAACCCTAAACCCTAGACCCTAGCTAAACACCCAAAACACTAAACCCTAAACCCAGCTAGCTAACCCTAAACCCTAATTAAACCCTATATATATAGGCCAACGACACTTAATTGTGCATCAAGCAGGCCAGGGGTGCCTCGCGGTCCTCTAGTTAAATTAAATGTGACATGCATTAACCCTAAACCATATATATATAACTAACCCCTAGCTAATCAAACCCTAGTTAATTAAAACACATAACCCTAAACTATACTAGCTATAACCCGATCTAATAAAAACATGCTCTATATATAGCATGCAGCTAGCTAGCAAAAACGGTAGATTAAAACCAATTAATATATACATGGCCTATATATCGATCATATGTTGTATAACATCTCCCTGAGATTCATTAATTAATTATATAATTATCGATGATAAATTAATTAACTTGAATTTTGACAAGTTCTCTCGAATGAAAACACATTTGATTAAGTTTCCTCATAATATATATATAATTAGTGTGCATGCATGGCCTACCATGCATGCATTAATTCGTGCATATATTTTAATATATATTTGAACATATTCTTGGGGGATTTCAATCTCTCTCTCTCGATCATCTATATGTCGTTGGTGGCCAAAAAACACACACATATACGCATGCACTTTATGCGCAAAGGCGCGTGTGCCTCTAATAATGTGTGTGTGCGCACTCGATCGATGATCCCTAAACCTTAAACCCTAAATAAACCCTAATCCCTAATCCCTAAACCCTAAACACCATAAACATTAAACCCTAAACCCTAACCTCCTAACCCTAAACCCTAAACCCTAATTAAACCCTATATATATAGGCCAATGACACTTAATTATGCATCAAGCAGGCCAGGGGTGCCTCGCGGTCCTCTAATTAAATTAAATGTGCCATGCATATATATGTGTTTAATTTGGGGATTTCAATCGCTCTCTCGTATGTAGCTCTCTCTCTCTCTCTCTCTCTCTCTCTCTCTCTCTCTCTCTCTCTCTCTCTCTCTCTCTCTCTCTCTCGTTGGTGGCCAACAACACACACATGCACTTTGTGCGCAAAGGCATGCGCCTCTAATAATGTGTGCGCAGTCGATCGATCTAGTTTTGATTAATCATAGCACACAAATAAAGAAGTTGTATTTGAATCCACACAACCTATTAAAACACATAACCCCTAACATGGCCTAATTAATTAACCCTTCTCGATCTCTACCTAATTAGTGGAAATTGCACAAAATCAAAAGGGGTCCCTCACTAATTATGCATATCTGCTAGATTGTGATAAACTTTTGCCACATATATATTTGGTGGATGGGTGCATCTTGGCATGTAAACAATTAGTGTTTGCAAATGGCGTTGTCAAAATTTATGTACAAATGATTTCTTTCCATCCAAAGTGCATAAAATGGGAGTTTTAATGAAGAAAGTACAAATAAAACAGCTCAACATGCTTCCACACCCCGATTTTCACACGAAGTAGAGCATATTTAAAGGATAATTCCAGAGTTTTACTATTTTTCAAGCAACTTTGCTAATTTTCCCCCACTCACATGACTTTATGTCGATTTAACGAAAATATGGCGAATTTAAACTACATGGGCGGGATAGTTTGAATTGTGCGCGCGGCAAAGGGAACCGCCTATTCCTCAACCTTGTGCACGGCAAATTACACACGCAACTCCATTAAACGCCACCTACCAACCTTAATTATCACCCCGGCGGCCCGGCCGCATGACCCCCCACCCACCCGTACACAACTTATCCCCGTCCGTGCGAAGAGCTTCCCCTCCCCGTCCCGTCCGTGCGAAGAAGAAGCTTCTCCTCCCCGTCGTTCTTCTCGAGACGCACCGGCGGTCAAGTTGATCCACGGTAGGGCTGCTATCTCTAGCTCAATCATGTATCGGGCAAGACAGCCTAACGATTTATATTTTCTTGATGCTGCTAAAAAAATTCGTCAGTATGCTCGAACTAATTGGCACTTTATAGTTTTCCGCTCGATTTGTCATCGATCAATTTGTTCATTTGCGTGGGCATATAGAGTCAGTTCTGCACTCGATCCGTTAATTTGCTGAAATGCCATGGCAGAGTTTTGTACACGATCTGTTTGCTAAAATGTCGATGGGCATTTTTTGTTTTGTACTCGACATGATTGTTGAAATGCATAATCATGTAGTATAGTTTTGTACTCGATGGATATACATTTCCTACTTCGCCTTAAATTAATCACCAACCACTGTATCTCATAATTAAACAGATGGACAGAACTTGGAAACTGCATGGACACTTATGTTCCCCTTCATATATAAATGGTGTTCAACCCTTTATGGGGTTTATTAGAGCTCATGATGGTCACAACCTGGACGTGTATTGCCCGCGCTGCACATGTATGAATGGTGAGAAGAGGCCTCACCCTGTAGTGGCAGATCATTTACACATTTTTGGGATGGACCGCACATATGTTAGGCGGGTTTAGCATGGTGAACCATATAATGATCCTTTAGCAGGAGAAGCAGATCTTGCTCACACTGTATGTGTGCTGGCATATGTAGTTAATTATTTATATTGATGCTGCCGCTGTTTCAATCAATAGTTTGCATTGCTGTGCAAGGTTCTGTACTCAAATTTAACTTGTTGCAGATGGATGGACGGGAAGGAGAGAAAAAGCGCTTGCTTCAGGAAACGGGTTTCAGCTCTGGGACATGTGCTGTGCCAGATGAGAAGGTAAATATGTAAAACGGCATTTGTTCAGGTTGCATCCCTTAGATGTTTGTCTAATCGGTTGATGTACTAATTGCAGAAGCATAGAGTTAAAGAGGTCTCTCAGTTTGATGGGAGATTTGAAGATGAATCTCAGTTTGATGCACCTGTGGATGGTACTGATGACGAGCCTTTCATAGACGAAGGTCCTGCACCTGAGATTATCCAGTCTACAGAAGGAGGCCGTGGACCGAGTACACAGCTTTGCGTTGAAGTGGATGCACGCCCGGAGATCATCACGGGCGTCCGGGTAGTCTCAAGACCACCCAGCCCTGATGCACCTGTGGATGGTACTGATGACGAGCCTCTCATAGACGAAGGTCCTGCACCTGAGATTATCCAGCCTACAGAAGGAGGCCGTGGACCGAGTACACAGCTTTGCGTTGAGGATGCACACCCGGAGATCATCAGGGGCGTCCCGGTAGTCTCAGGACCACCCAGCCCTGATGCAAAATGTTGAGCTACTTTATGATTCGTACTCTTATGTTCTGGTGCTGTAGTATGTTATGATTTGTACGCCTTTGGCGCTAGATTAAGCATTCAGTGGATGATCGCGTTGCAAAATTCGACACCCACACAATCAGTTCATCGTACAAGTAGTAGCACAATTACTTCTACAGCGATTCCTGCCAGCGCATTAGTTGGTAGCATGAAACACTTTCAGGTACTCCCCTCTGATTCATATTAATGGACTCAATTCTGTCTAGATATGGATGTATCTAGATGCATTTGTTAACTAGACTAACAAACTTGAGTCAGTTAATATGAATCCGTGTAAACCGCCCAAGTCCTCGAGCAGCTAGTTTATTGACTCTGGACTCCAAGCCTCTCGCGGCAAGCCATCGACGAAGCTTTGACCAGATCTTGGCCCGCAATTTTTTTGTGTGTGGCGAATAGCAAAGCTTTGACCAGTTCCTCTCGGGATACAGCACGCCGGTGAGCTTGCACGGTTGCCATGAGCACTTTCCGGCGGAACTTCCTCTTCAGCGCCCTCAAGCCGCTGCTGCGAGACAGCACGCAGTGCCTCGAGGTGGACGGAATTCTGGATCTCGGGCGGGTGGTCCGCATCGTCCGGGAACGATCTCCAGCGGGTTAACGAGGACATGCATGGCGGCCGGGGATTTGTTTTTTGTTTTTTTTTTGGTTTGAGCTTGGGATTTGGGGTTTTTTCGGATAGGGGAGGAGGAACCGAGGAAGAGGAAGGAACAGCCGCGTGCTTGGCGCGTGGCGGTGTGCTTGAATTTCGAATTTTTGTGAAATGTTTCATTTCCCCGCTACAATTCGGGGGTTTCTTGACGCGCCAATGCGTCCCGCCGGGCAGCTTCAAGTAAATTTGGGGTGCCACACTATGGGCCCTAGTTTCAGTGAGACATGTAATGACTAGTCACATCAGTAAGTTCACTGTGTAATAAAATATGTTACCCCTCCCCTTTATGTAGCACCCCTTCTCTCCCGATCGAGTGCCGATTGCCGACGGATGCAAGCCGCTAGCTCGATCCCCTCCTTTCGCCTCCACCGTCCAGGCATCCAGCTTGGAGGGGCAAGCTGCATCTAGCCCAAGCGGATTAGGTAGGACTAGTAATGTTCTCTCCTTTCTCGAGATCGGTTCTTTTTTCCTCTCCTCGATATCTTGCGCATCTCTTTCCTATTCTGGGCAAAGGGGTGTCTTTCTGGTCACCCTCGAGCTGGGAGTGATTGATGGGGGTGGGGGCGGGGGCTACCTTTGCTTGGATTGGGGTGTTCTTCCTTTATTTGTCGACATTTGCAACCTTTGTAGTTTCTGCTGATCCTCACTGTATCTTTTGTCAGCTTGTACAGGAAAGGCAAGACCTCGGCGGTGGGGGCAATGGAGCGTAAGGCCACCACGCATGTGGGCAGTTGGCTGAGCCTGAGCTGCGTCCCCAGCCCCGCGAAGCAGGTACTCCGTTTGCTTATCCACTCTTTACCTTTTAAGTGTCTCTCTGGTCTCTGCATCCTCAATCTGTTCCTGTTCTGGAATATGCTTAAAGTAGCACATGTCTTCAGCTGTTTGTGCGTAAAGCCTCTGTGACACCATGCTCTATATTCTCTGTATCAGGTTGGTACCTCCAGGTTCCGTGCTGAGGCTATGGGGAACGAGAATAGCGCCCCACCTGCTGCAGGAGCATGGCCCGATCTGCAGCACAAGAAGCGAAATGCCACTGCCGAGCTGGGCAGGGACCGCCCAGGGGTAATTTTTTTAACCAACTTACCATGATGTAGTCTGAATCTGATACTCCCTCAGATCCAAATTAATTGACTCAACTATCTGTAGATACGGATGTATCTAGATGTGTTTTAGCTCTAGATACTACTGCCTCCATCCCAAAGCTTTGGGCTTATATTATTTTTAGAAAGTCAAACTATACCATGTTTGACTAAGCTTTTACCAAAAATCAGTAACATGCAAAATACAAAATTAATATCATTAAATAGATAATAAAATATATTTTCCTACGGTATCTACACAGTATTATATTTGTTGATAGAATGTTCTAAAATTTTGGTCAAACTTTGCTTGTTTTGATTTCTCAAAAATAAATAAGGCTTAAGCTTTTGGATGGTGGTAGTACATTCATATCTAGACAAAGCTGAGTTAACTAGTTTTTTTGTCTGTCCATAGCTAGTGTTCACGCTGCAAAAGGCTAAGAGCATCCACTATATGCATCAGTCTATCTCATACAGTAATTCAATATCACTGCTGAGGTCTGCCTTTTGTTTTGCTATTCATATGCAGACTGAAACTTTAGGGCCTTTACTCAAAAGGAAGATCAAAACTGCGGCTGATCAGGCTGCCAGTATGTTGATGCCGCCCCCATCTTCTAAATGCCTCTACAAGCACAAGGCCACGCACCAGCTGGGTGGTGATCTTTTAATGAATATGGTATATTTTCTTAATCCACAAAACATGCCTTGATTTTTCTCTGTTTATTGTCGGTTTTTTCTATGCTTGCCAAAAGTTTACAACAACAACAACAACAAAAGCCTTTCAGTCCCAAACAAGTTGGGGTAGGCTAGAGTTGAAACCCATAAGATCTCGAAGCCAAAAGTTTAGAAACACCAAATTCGTTTGCTTACAATCATCATACAGTAATGTTCATCTACTCCAGTTCCCCTAACCCAACATAAAATGATGTTAATTTCGATTTTTAGATTAAAAGAGCACCATTAGGCGCTGTTAATTACGACTTTGAGATTAAAATGTCATTTGCAATTGTTAATTACAATTTTGAGACAATTGGTTAGTTTAACCTCGATCTCTTCTGCTCTCCATTTTTCCCAACCGAACAAAAATGTAACCATTCCATTCCTCTGAAATGGAACCATTCCATTCCATTCCACGCTGTTTCAGAACCGAACACACCCTTGCATTGTTGTGAACTGTTGTCCATACACGGCCATACCCTTCCACTTACATCTAGCACTATATGCATCAGTCTGTCTCAGAGTCATTCAATATCACTGCTGAGATCTGTTCCCATTCTTATGCAGGCTGAAACTGCTGCGCCTTTACTCAAGTGGATGCAAAATGGGGCTAATGAGGCTGCTGTGAGGACGATGGTGCCGGCACCATCTTCCGAAAACCTCTACAAGCACGAGGCCATGGGCCAGCTGGGTGGTGACCTTTTAATGAATCTGGTATATTTTCTTAATCCACATACATGATTTCATTATTATCTGTTTAATTACTGTTGGCTTTGTCTAATGCTTACCAAAAGTTCAGAAAACTGCGTTTGCTTACAATCATCATACACTAATTTTTCACTTTTCAGTCTGTCTCATCCAGTATATAAACTGTTGATTTCCATTGGCTTCTTTTGTAATCATTTGCATTGTTGTCAACTGTTCTCTATGCACAACCCTATTCTTCCACTTACACCCGCACTATTTGCATCAGTCTATCTCATAGATTTATTAAATATCAATGATGAGTTCTGTTGCTATTCATATGCAGGATGAAACTTCTGTTCCTCTACTCAAATGGATAAAAAATGATCCTGATGAGGCTGCTGTGAAGACGATGGTGCTGCCACCATCTTCTGAAAACCTCCTCAAGCACAAGGCCACGGGCAGCTGGGTGGTACCCTTTCAGTAAGCAGGTATATTTTCTTAATCCTCATACATGATTTGATTTTTGTCTGTTTATTGCCGGCTTTGTCTAATGCTTACCAATAGTTCAAACACACACACCTATTCTTCCACTTACATCCAGCACTATATGCATCAGTGTCTCATAGATTCATTTTATATATCACTGCTGATGTCTGTTGCTCTTCAATTTTTATATGCAGACTGAAACTGCTAAGCCTTCATTGGTCAAAAGGATTGCAACTGCTGCTGATGAGGCATCTGCAGAGGCTGCCACCAAGTTACTGTCAGCCCCACCTTCTGGATGCTTATATAAGCTCAAGTCCAAGGATCAGCCGGGCCGTAACCATCCAAGGGTTCGGGTATATTTTCTTAAGCCACATATACATGCCATGATTTATGTCTGATATTATCACCGGCTCTGTCTAATGCTTTTTGGAATTCGGAAACACCAAATTAGCATGCTTATATTCATCATACACTAATTTTTCACTGTTCAGTTTGTAACATAGTGTTATGCACTTGCTTGTCAACATTTGCATTGCTCTGAACTATGCACTTTACACAACCTAATTCTTCCACTTACGTTCAGCGCTACGCACCAGTAGTACCTCCCATGTTTCCTTCACCATCCCGATGCCGAGCTTGCGGGAATATGGCGGGCCCATGTACATACCCCGCATATAACACCTCCTATGGCTCTATCTACCTTTCTAGTAGCTCCTTCACGAGTTACAGGTATGTATTCTCAGTGGTTTAGCATGAATTGGCATATAGTAAAGTCTTGTTTTTAGTCTTCCTGCTTCTTACATTTGTATCAATTTTCACATGCAGACTGTACCTTGTGAACTTCGTCCAATGATTAACCAGATGTGTCCGCATGAAGGATCTTTCACTATGCATGGCAATGGCAAATTGATGAACACCTACACGGTCTATGAGGTGTATGTCTACAAGACGCAGGCCATCACATATTTGTATGGACATGATTGGAGAAAGTTTGCTTTTGACTACGGTCTGAAGAAGGGCGACGAGCTGAGGATCAGAAACTCAAACGGGCAGATATACGTAACTGCTTACAGAGTTGGAGACACTTCCAAATATATAATATGTAACTTTTTCTACTCATATCTTTTGATAACTGCATTCTGAGCGGTTGTTCTAAACCATTCCCTCTGTTCTAGCTTGCTGGGTTTAACATGATCAAAGCTGCAGATCCCCGACGGAACAGGAGCGGATGTCACAAAGGGCAACCACACCGCACGCACCGGCTTCCCACTCTCTGCATCACCGGTTCCTGTACCAGCTCCGCATCTACCCAGCAGTCCCCTACATCAGCATTGGTTCTGTAGAGGCCCCATATACTACACATGCCCAGCAGGCTCTGCATCAGCACTGGTTCCTCTAGCTGCACCGTTTCTGCACCCTTGGAACTCTCCCGCCGGCACCGGTTCCTCTAGAGGCACCGTTTCTGCACCTGCCCAGCGTCTCCTGCATCAGCACCAGCTCGTGTACCAGCCCAGGCTCATGCACCTGCCGCCAGATCACCGAGGTCTCAGCTCATTGCTGTGGCCACCCGTGTGGTGACCAGGACGCATCTGAAGGCTATGTTCGTGAGTATATGACAGCATAACTGCTCTTATCTTGATGTCTTCTCTGCTCAAAGTCTCACATGGTTCGGTGCATTGGTGCCATTGACTAATTTTTGGTGGTATCTCTTGCTTTGAATCAGAAATTGCCTAAAAGTATCTCCAAGGATCTCAATGCTGGCCGAAGGGGCAAGATATCCCTCGTCATGGAGAGTGAAGGTCTCACCGTGGAGGGACGGTACTCTGTCAGTCCCACAGATGGCCGCTTGGCTGTTACTTCCAGGTGGAAAAAGTTCATTGACGGTGCCAAACTTCGCATTGGATCAAAGTTGAAGGTCAAGATCTTTCGATGCCGCTGTGACATGCTGGTCATAAAGTTCGCGGTTGTCTAGTTCTGTTGTCCCATGAGCCCTTAGCAAATGCATTTGTAGTTATACTTATATAAGGTTATCTTATCTGAGCTAATTAATTGTATGGGTGGTAAAACTCTGCAAGCTTTTGCTCTTAGCAAGTATGTATGTATGATCAGCTATTATGATAACTAATGTTTGTGTTCATCTTAATTTGCATTTCCCTTTTAGAAAAAAACTTAATTTCTATTTTTGGCTGACCTGTTAGAGAACTATCAGATTGAACCCACAACATGATTCATATAGATTCATTACACTGAGCCACATGTCTTGACCTTGCGATACACTACTTCCATTAATTAGTGCAAGAAGGCTTACCGAGCTGCCTGAACCATGGCAGATTCGAATCCACCTTATCTATCTAGAAATACAACCTTTGCAGAAAGAGGATTTGCGGTATGGGGAGGTGACATTGGGGACCCATGAGCAAACGTCGTCAACGTTTTAAAGGTGGCGGAGATCGAAAGAAAAATAAGCCAAAAATCGTTGGTAAACAAATTCAAGAAAAGAAACATTTACCTTTCTGAGAGTATGACATGCGGGACCCATGAGGCAGGCATTCTCAACTATTTCAAGGCGGCAGGGGATCAAAATAAAAAGGAAATAGCCAGAAATTAATTAGGGTAAAAAATAAATCCATCAAAGGAAACTTTTATTGTTCATAGAGGATGACATGTGGGACCGACTTGCCAGGTGCGTCGTCATCGTTTCAAAAGGGCAGGGGATCAAAAGAAAAAGACAAATAGCCAGAAATTAGGGGAAAAAAATAAATCCAACAAAGAAAACTTTTATTGTTCATAGAGGATGACATGCGGGACCCATGAGCGGCAGCTTCCTCAACGTTTCAAAGTCGGCATGAGATTGAAAGAAAAAGTCAAGTGACATAATATCAGGAGCCAAAAATAATCCAAGAAAAGAAACTTTATTGTACATAGAGGATGACATGCGGGTCCCATTTTGTAGCGCGGTCTCAACGCTTCCAAGGCGGCACGAAAGAAATGAAGTAGTAGAAATCGGTGTGAAAAAATCCAAGAAAAGAAAGATTTTAATTGGGCTGTATCTGGACATCTGGGCTTCGAACTATCCTGCTGGGCCTTTTGACTCGTACAATTTCAGCCCACTCCAAAACGGAAAGGTCGGATTTTTCTCAAAAAAAAAAACAGAAAGTCCTATTTCGCAAAAACAAAAAACAAGGAGATTCAACATATAAGTTTGTTTATGTAGATATAAAGATTTAATTTATCCGTTTGCAATAGCTCGGAGCGAAATACAACGTTTATTGTCTGCAAAATAAAATATCACATGTTTCTTGTACGGGGAGGCTGACATCGGGGACCCATGAGCCAGCGGAGTCAACGTTTCAAAGGCGGGGATCGAAAATAAAAAAGCCAAAAATCAGTTGGTAAAAAAATACAAGAAAAGAAAACATTTATCGTTAGAGAGGATGACATGCGGGACCCATGAGGCAGCAGCATCCTCAACGTTTCAAAGTCGGCATGAGATCGAAAGAAAAAGGCAAGTGACATAATATCAGGAGCCAAAAATAATCCAAGAAAAGAAACTTTATTGTACATAGAGGATGACATGCGGGTCCCATTTTGTAGCGGTCTCAACGTTTCCAAGGCGCGGACAAAAGAAAAAATGAGGCAGCAGCATTCTCAACAATTCCAAGGCGGCAGGGGATCAAAAGAAAAATAAAGGAAATAGCCAGAAATTAATTAGGGGTCAAAAATAAATCCACCAAAGGAAACTTTTATTGTTCATAGAGGATGACATGTGGGACCGACCTGCCAACAGCGTCCTCATCGTTTCAACGGGGCAGGGGATCAAAAGAAAAAGGCAAATAGCCAGAAATTAGGGGTAAAAAATAACTCCAAGAAAGGAAACTTTTATTGTTCGTAGAGGATGACATGCGGGACCCATGAGCCAGCAGCTTACTCAACGTTTCAAAGGCGGCATGAGATCGAAAAAAAGGCAAGTGACCAAATATCAGGAGCCAAAAATAATCCAAGATTTATTGTACATAGAGGATGACATGTGGTCCCATTTTGCAGCAGCGGTCTCAATGTTTGTAATGCGGCTTGAGATCAAAAGAAAAAGAAAGTAGCTAGTAATTAGGGGGTGAAAAAAAATCCAAGAAAAGAAAGTTGATGGACATAGAGGATGACATGCGGGTCCCTTGAGCCAACAGCTTACTCAACGTTTCAAAGGGGCGGGGATCAAAAGAAAAAGGCAAGCCAAAAATCAGAGGGTGAAAAAAAATCCAACAAAGGAAACTTTATAGCACATAGAGGATGACATGCGGGTCCCATGAGCCACAGGTTCCTCAACGTTTCAAACGTGGCATGAGATCGAAAGAAAAGGCAAGTGCCCAAATATGAGGAGCCAAAAATAATTCAAGAAAGAAAGTTTTATAGTACATAGAGGATGACATGCGGGTCCCATTTAGCAGCAGCGGTATCACTGTTTGAGAGGCAGCAGGATCGAAAGAAAAAGTCAAGTGACCAAATATGAGGTGCCAAAAAATCCAAGAAAAGAAAGTTTTATAGTACATAGAGGATGACATGCGGGTCCCATTTAGCAGCAGCGGTATCACCGTTTGGCGGCAGGGGATCGAAAGAAAAAGTCAAGTGACCAAATATGAGGTGCCAAAAAAATCCAAGAAAAGAAAGTTTTATAGTACATAGAGGATGACATGCGGGTCCCATTTAGCAAAGCGGTATCACTGTTTGAGAGGCGGCAGGGGATCGAAAGAAAAAGTCAAGTGACCAAATATGAGGTGCCAAAAAAAATCCAAGAAAAGAAAGTTTTATAGTACATAGAGGATGACATGCGGGTCCCATTTAGCAGCTACCGTTTGAGAGGCGGCAGGGGATCGAAAGAAAAAGGTAAGTGACCAAATATGAGGTGCCAAAAATAATTCAAGAAAAGAAAGTTTTATAGTACATAGAGGATGACATGCGGGTCCCAGCAGCAGCGGTATCACCGTTTGAGAGGCGGCAGGGATCGAAAGAAAAGGCAAGTGACCAAATTTGAGGTGCCAAAAATAATCCAGAAAAGAAAGTTTTATAGTACATTGAGGATGACATGCGGGTCCCAGGCGGCAGCGGTATCACCGTTTGAGAGGCGGCGGATCGAAAGAAAAAGGCAAGTGACCAAATTTGAGGTGCCAAAAAAAACTCCAAGAAAAGAAAGTTGATTGCACATAGAGGATGACATGCGGGTCCCATTTAGCAGCGGTCTCAACGTTTCCAAGGCGGCAAGGGATCAAAAGAAAAGGAAGTAGCCAAATCGGGGTCAAAAAAATCCAAGAATAGAAAGAATTTTGGTTCATAGAGGATGACATGCGGGACCCATGATCCTGCATAAACGGCTCGATCGGAGAACGTTGAACGAGATGGCGCGATGTAGAAAAAAAACAATGCCAGAGAGGCTGCCATCCCTACATCCCTCGGCGGTGCGGATTGCGTTGACTCGGCCGAACCCGAGATTTCGAGATGCACCACGTCCGGGCCACCATACGCCACGTTTTGGCCGCTTTCGTCGGGCTAGGTGGCCTCAAAGAAAAAAAGTTTTGACATGCACCACGGAGGGACCAAAATCGTCGGCCATGGTACACCAGCAACCACGGCGCGACTTCAACTTCGTCGGCCATGGCAACTTTTCTTGTAGTGATGATCAACATGTTGATGTTCACCATTGAAGCTACATCATCTCACGTGATGATCGGTTTTGGTGTAGTGGATATGGATCGTGTACCACTAAGCAACTATGAGGGATGTTGTGTTAAGTGGGAGTTCATTAGTAATTAGATTAAAATATGAACTAATTATCATGAACATAGTATGAATAGTATTTTGAATTAAATTTGTAGAAATTGGCATCCGTTATCTACCATGCGCTAGTCTTGTAATTGAGATATAAATACTGTTAAGTCTGACAAGTAACTTTACGGACTGGTACCGTATTGTTAAAGAATCAAGATATGATTAAGTCCTAATGCAAACTTTTAGTAAACCTCACATTGATGATTCAAAGAGCAATGGTTTCAATTAGTACCTAAAATCATCTTGTCTCCGTGAAACTTGAAGTTCAAATCCGTTTGAAAAGTAAGGAGCTGGAAATTTTGTTTTCAGAAATAAGCAAGGTATGAGATATATGTGATATCTAAGACCTTATTGCAAGATGATAGAATATAATCTAGTGAGACTACATAAACTCATAAATTTTATGGGAATGTACGAAGGTTGAAGACGCCAGGCGTCCCAATCCTCCAACTAGTTGGGCACTAATGATATTCGCATATCCATGAAGTGATCGTCCTTAGTATGCACCGTTGCTAAGACTCGTCGTTTCGAAGCATCACGTGATGATCGGGTGTTATAGATTCTACATGTGCATACAACGGGTGCAAGCCAGATTTGCACACGAGTACTAAGGTTAAACTTTACGAGCCTAGCATGTACAGACATGGTCTCGGAAAGTCGTCATGATATGATGGATAAAATTATGAGTGAAATTGTTCATCACATTAAAAGGTTACTAATAGTGAAATCTAGAACACTTGTCATGTGATGATCAACTTAAGAACCTCAAGGTTATTGGTATTTGACCAATGGACCTAGAAGTTATTGAAGGTGAAGTGTTTTCTAAGAATGAGGAAAGCTAAAAGAGAAACTACAAAAGATTTTTGGCAGAAAGAAAGAAAAGACTAGAAAGTCTAGCTCGGGTGTATATAGATGATACACAAGTTATGAATGTATTCCTTGTTTTTGGTCACACAATGAAATTCTTGGGTATTTGTACCATATTGGTTGGTATGAGGTGTCATACAAAACAACGCAATACAAGAATACAATGGCCTAAGTGACTGAAAAGGAAT
The DNA here is from genome assembly GCA_030979885.1 of Lolium multiflorum. Lineage (NCBI taxonomy): Eukaryota > Viridiplantae > Streptophyta > Magnoliopsida > Poales > Poaceae > Lolium > Lolium multiflorum. The sequence continues at coordinate 255,147,712 of CM061752.1, read as the reverse complement.
ATGATAGGAATGCACGTCTGGAACAAAAATAAAGTGTTATTATGTTCGTCCTTGGCATTCTGTCTAGCCATTTAGATTTATAATAAAGAACTTTATAATTGTTGTTTTGTTCTGGTTAAATGAAAACAATGAGTTGTTCAAATTGTAACAGCATTCCATGTATGATGGATAAGTTATTATAAATCTTTATGGTGAAGCACACATGCATAACACTGACGCTAAAATGCCATAAGGCAAATGATATGAATTCCACTTATTGGTGGAACCGCTATTTAGGTCATGTTAGAAAGGAACGCATGAAGGAACTCCATGCAAATGGAGTTTTGGAGTCATTTGATTTTGAATCGTTTGGCGCTTGCAAATCTTTTCTAAAGAAAATGACTGAAATACCGTTCATAGGCCAAGAGTTGAACGGGCAACTAACTTAGTGGAAACATACATGATGATGTATGTGGTTCACTGGGCATAGTTGTGTGCGGGAGATTCTTCTACTTCATGAAAACTTCCAACAATGAATTGAGTATATATATATATATATATATATGTGGATATATTTATTCGATAAGGAAGAAGTTTGAAACATTTGAATGGATTCAAATAAATTTCAGCATGAAGTGGAAATCATCGTAATAGAAAAGTTAAATATCTATGATTGGATCATGGAGGAAATATTTGAATTACGAGTTTTAGCAAACATCTAAGAGAGTTATGAAATTGTTCTACAACCTCACGTTTCTTGGAGTATCATAGTGATGATGGAGTACCCGATAGACGTATCCAAACCTATTAGATTAATGATGAGATAAAATAAAATGACGCCATTATATTTTTTGTGGATTATGCTATAGAGACTACCGCTTTTACACTAAATAGAGCGCCGTCATAATCCGTTGAAATGACACCATATGAGTTATGGCATGGGTATAAACCCTAATAGTCCTTTCTTAAATTTTGGTATGCCTAGCATAAGTAAATTAGTTTACAACCAAAATCGTATGAATGTATTTGTTGGTGATCCCAGAGAATTGATTGGAAATTCTTTCCACTATGAAGTCAAAGACAAAAGTGTTTGTCGATGTTTCTTACTTATTTCCAAGAAATTGTTTTCTAGCGAAGTATTTGAGTGGGAGGACAATGGAACTTGATAAGGTTTATGAACCTGAGCATGATGATCAGAGTAGCGCAGCATCGGAAATGGTTAAAGCGGCCACGACGATCATGGCTCCCATGTTTACAAAGTGTTATAGTCATGGAGATCAAAGTACCTATTGAACCTTGTAGATGTGGTTTACTTTGTTATCAAATAAATGATTTGTGGACAAAGGATTGATTTTGAACAATAATAAACCAACTACATACAAAGAAGTTATGATGGGCCCTGACTCCGTTAAAATGGCTATGCGCCATGAAATCCAAGATAGGTGAATACTTTTTGAAAGTAAATGGATCTATAAAATTGATGGACTTGGATGGAATATCCTTAAAGAAGCTTGACTTATCGAAAAGTCGTTTACGACAAAGTTCAAAGAGTTGACTACGATAAGATTAGATCTTCCGTGGCAATGCTTATAGTCTATGGATTATTCTAGTAATCGCTACATATTTCTTTTATGAGATATGATAGTAGGATGGCAGAAATACATTCCTTACCAGAAGTGTGTATGAAGGATGTATACTAGATACAACCAAGAGTTTTGCTGGTCCGTGGAATACTAGATAAGTATACAAACTTCAATTGGATGAAGTGAGTATCACGGAGTTGGAATCTTCACGGATGAAATAATCAAAGAGTTTTGATTTCATCAGAAACGATGAAGATGCTTGCATTTGCAAGAAATTAAGAGCGCTGAGACATATTTATAATACTTTATGTAGATGACATATCGTTGATTAAAAATAATGTAATCATGTACTTGATGTGATTAAAAGGTTTCATTGAGAATTATTTTCAATAAAAGGATGTGGACTGAAACATATTAGTGTCAAGATCTATGAAGATAGATTGAAACACATAATAAGTTTAAGTCAAAATACATAGAATGGATATTGAAATAGTTCAATATAGAAATATTAAGAAGGTGTTCTTTCCATGTGAAGGTTTAACAGAACTTGAGTGTATTTGACACTCGATGAGTAAAAACACATGAGTGATTTTAGATCACGGATAATATGTACAAGGTCAGATGTCCTGTGCTCTAAAGTGTTACGAGCATATACCAGAATGATTCATGTAATGATCATTGGACAACAGTAAGAATATTCCTGAGTGCTTTAGAAGAACCAAGGATATATATATAGTTTTTGTATGGGGTAATGACAAACAAATCGTAAGGTGTTGCACCGATATTAGTTTGATCACATATAAAAATAAAATTTCAATCTCAATTAGGCTAAGTGTTGTTCAAAAGGTAGCACAATGAGCTAGAAGAAGTCTATGCTAGATTTAGATCAGTTCTAAATATTGTGACGGATTCTACAAATGAAGGCAGAGCATGTCATTGTTTTGACAATGACTGAGGATGTTAAGTCGAGGAGTTCTTTGAGAACTTGGTGTAGTTCTGATAGTGTCAGAACTTTGAAACTATATTGTGTGTGATAATATTAGTGACTTATTTCAGACCGTGGAATTAAGGTTTCACCAGAGGACTAAGCATATACAATAATGCCGACTCATTTGGAAAATGAGTGAGCGTGAAATACATACGGTTCTGAGCGTGCAGATCGTTGACCTCTCCCGTGAGCAAAACATGATAAGCATCGAAGGCCAAGGTGTTATATCTTTACAAATGTAAAGGATTATTGACTCTAGTAGTAGACTGTTGGAGATATGCCCAAGAGGCAATAATAAATTAGTTATTGTTATATCTTAGTGTTCATGATAAATGTTTAAATCCCATGCTATAATTGTATTAACCGAAACATTGATACATGTGTGTTATGTAAACAACAAGGAGTCCCTAGTAAGCCTCTTGTATAACTAGCTTGTTGATTAATGGATGATCATGGTTTCGTGATCATGAACATTGGATGTTATTAATAACAAGGTTATGTCATTAGGTGAATGATATAATGGACACACACCCAAAAGAGCGTAGCATAAGATCAAGTCATTAAGTTCAATTTGCTATAAACTTTCGATACATAGTTGTCTAAGTCCTTCAACCATGAGATCATGTAAATCACTTACATCGGAAGGGTACTTTGATTACATCAAACGCCATTGCGTAAATGAGTGGTTATAAAGATGGGATTAAGTATTTGGAAAGTGTGAGTTGAGGCATATGGATCAATAGTGGGATTTGTCCATCCCGATGACGGATAGATATACTCTAGGCCCTCTCGGTGGAATGTCATCTGATTAGCTTGCAAGCATATAAATGGTTCATAAGAGATCACATATCACGGTACGAGTAAAGAGTACTTGTCGGTGATACGTCTCAAACTGCTGAGCCCATCTTAATGGCTATAAAGAAAGAACTTCTTGGGAGATAACACATGTGTTTATTTTGCTACTGTTTGTTGTGTCTTGGAAGTTGTTACTACTGTAGCAACCTCTCCTTATCATGTTTTTGTGCGAAGTAAAGTCTCTATGGTAAAGTTGATGCTAGATTTGGATTGCTGTGCAGAAACAGATTTGCTATCTGTCACGAATTTGCGTAGAACTCTCTGTAAAAAAATCAAAAAAATCTGCCAATTTACGTGCGTGATCCTCAGATATGTAGGCAACTTTCATTAGTTTTGAGTTTTTCCGTTTGAGCAAGTTAAGTGCCTCTGTAAAATTCGTCTTTACGGACTGTTCTGTTTTGACAGATTCTGCCTTTTATTTCGCATTGAAAATAGAGGATTTACAACCTCTCATAGAGAGCCTTTTAAGTAGCATTACTAGTTGGAGGGGGAAATTGTTATCCTCTGCAAAAAAAAAGTCTTGATTCAGGCTTGCCTATCTAGCATTCTTATTTATTTCTTATCCTTTTTCAATTTTCCTAAAGTGGGCTTTAGATTTATTAGATATCCGTTTGGCAAACTTTATGTGAAATGATTAAAAAGGAATCATAATATACAAGATTTACAAGAAATGTATATGGAGGGTTAGGTATTCCAAATTTACAAGATTTAAATTTTTCCTTATAGATTCTTGGATTAAAAGATATATTTAGAGTGAAGGATGTCGAAGAATCATTGATTTTAAGTATAATACTAGGAATCCTAAAATTCTTTCTTTCCATGATGTTCAACCTTCTACCTTTCGGAAGGGGAGTGATGTGTGGTCAAGAGTAGTGAAGATAGGCTACAAATAGAATGTAGGTAATGGTAGATCTCTATTTTTTTGGAAGATATCTGGTTTGGTAATTCTCCCCTAGCTACTCAATTTTGGAACATATAGTTTGTATCTAATCAACAAACCCAAACTATTGTGGAGCTCTGGGACGGGAATGAAATTAGAGGTATTTTTAGAAGAACTTTCATCGAGAAGATTATGATTCAGTGGAAAGAGATCTTAGTGATAGCTAGGACTTCCATCTTCTCCGATGAGGAAGACTAGCTTATCTAGCATATGATACTAAGGGAATGTACTCTTCTAGCTCCCTTTTGTGATTAATTTTTAGTTTGGTGAAACCTGTTTATTTACCCTATGTTTGGAAGTTGAAAACTCCAACTAGGATTCAAATCTTTTTGTGGCTTTTCTCACAATACAAAATAATGACTAGAGATAATTTTAGAATTAGAGGTATAGCTAAACCTATGGAATGCGAGATGTGTTGAGAATTTGAATCTGTTAAACATCTTATGTTTGAGTGCATTGTTGCTAGATCCTTCTGGGTTAATGTTTATGAAGTTTTTGATATTAATGTCTTAAACTTTGAATCAATTGCTTATAAATGGCTCTATAACAAAACTGGTTTGCACTTTAATGTAGTATCTTCTATTGTTCCGTGGGGATTGTGGATCAATTAAAATAATGTTGTCTTTAAGAAGGTTACTTGGATTAATATAAAACAGGTATGGTCTATGGTGCTCTCCTTCCTAAGGGAGTGGATGGTGCCTTTCAAACATTTGGAGTGATGAAAGATAGGACAATTCCTGGACCAGTTGCTTGTCAAGCTAAAAAGGACCTCTCTATCGGCCATTTGCATGAGTTGCAAATGATTCGATTGGGTCTCTTCCTGGAAAACACTTGGAGGCTCGAGCTAGGGAGGACGCCCAACCCTGAAGTATCTTCAAGCCCACCCTGATGAAGCTCACGGCATTCATGTCGTGCTGGGCTGATCTCCAGGAAGCTCAGGAGAGAGCATTGGCTGGCTATGAAATTGCTGCCACCGATCATTTGCCTTTGTTAAGTTTCTTTCCGTGCCATTTCAGCATCAGTTGCGGATGTGGGAGTAGGTTTGGATGGCAACCTACCGTCCCCTGATGGTTGTTTCAGTTTGGCTCTTTTGGCTCACTTTGTAATAAGAATCGCCATGTTTCGTTATCTGAAATTCTAGTTTTAGCTTTTCAGTTCAGCTCTTTGACTCTTTTCGTAATGAAAATGGAGCGGGGAGAGGTCCCTGTTCATTAAAAGAGAAAAAGCAGCGCTCTCTACTCGTGCCGGTTGGTGGGCTAGGCATCCTTGCTGCCCAAGTGGATCGAGCCAGTTCGTTGGCCACGTGGACGATGAGGCGATGACGTGTGATGTGTGTGGCCAGTATATACACTTAGCTAAATGGCCTTCCACCTGCATAATAAATGTATATGGAGGGCTAGGTAACCCAAATTTACAAGATTTAAATGTTTTCCTTAGAGATTCTTGGATTAAAAGATATAATTAGAGTGAAGGATGTCTCTAGATAAGAGTCATTGATTTTAAGTATAATACTAGGAATCCTAATATTCTTTCTTTCCATGATGTTCAACCTTCTACCTTCGGAAGGGAGTGATGTGTGGCCAAGAGCAGTGAAGATAGACTACAAATAGAATGTAGGTAATGGTATATCTCTATTTTTTTGGAAGATATCTGGTTTGGTAATTCTCTCCTAGCTACTCAATTTTGGAACATATATATAGTTTGTATCTAATCAACAAACGCAAACTATTGTGGCGCACTGGGACGGAAATAAAATTAGAGGTGTGATACTAAGGGAGTGTACTCTTCTAGCTCCCTCTATGTTATGATTAATTTTTAGTGTGGTGAAACCTGTTTATTTACCCTATGTTTGGAAGTTGAAAACTCCACCTAGGATTCAAATCATTTTGTGGCTGTTCTCACAATAAAAATAATGACTAGAGATAATCTTAGAATTAGAGGTATAGCTAAACGTATGGAATGCGAGGTGTTGAGAATTTGAATCTGTTAAACATCTTATGTTTGAGTGCATTGTTGCTTGAACCTTCTGGCTTAATGCTAATGAAGTTTTTGATATTAATGATATTAGTATCTTAAACTTTGAATCTATTGCTTATAAATGGCTTTGTAACAAAAATTTTCCGCACTTTAACATAGTCTCTTCTGTTGTCCCGTGGCGATTGTGGATCAATTGAAATAATATTATCTTTAACAAGGTTACTCAGATTAATACAAAACAGGCATGGCGTATGGTGCTCTCCTTTGTAAGGGAGTGGAAGGTGCCTTTCAAAGATTTGGAGGGAGGAAAGATAGGACAATTCATGGATCTATTGATTGACAAGCTAAAAGGGACTCTCTGTCTGCCATTGGCATGAGTTGCAAAGGATTCGACTGGGTCTCTTCCTGGAAAACACCTGGAGGCTCGAGCTATGGTGGTCGCGCAACCATGAAGTATCTTCAAGCCCACCCTGATGAAGCTCACGGTGTCCACGTCGTGTTGGGTTGATCTTAGGAAGGTCGGTGGCTGGCTGTAAAATTGCTGCCACCAATCACTTTGCTTTTGTTATGTTTCTTTCGGGGCTATTTCGGCATCAGTTGCGGATGTGAGTAGGTTGGGATGGCAACCTACCTTTCCTGATGGTTGTCTCAGTTTGACTCTTTTGGCTCACTTTGTATAATAAAAATCGTGGTGAGTTATGAAATTCTAGTTTTAGCTTTTCAATTTAGCTCTTTGTTGTAATGAACTTTCGTAATGAAAATGGAAGCGGGGAGAGGTCTCTACATTTCGTTGCCGGTTCGTGGGCTAGGAATCCTTGCTGATGACGTGGCGGATCGGGCCAGTTTGTTGGCCACGTGGACGATGAGCCGATGACGTGTGCGGCGTGTGGCCAGTGAATCTCCTCTCGCACACTTTTGCAGCCGCACACCGTCGTCACTCCCCGCCCGAGCTCTGCTCTCCTTCTCCCGGAATCTAGAGGCCGATGCGATGCCGGCACTGTTGCGGCCCGCCGTGCTGCCCGTGTGCGCCGTGACTAGCGGCGGCGGCGGGGGCAACGACAAGTGGGCGCCGCGGCAGCAGCGGTCGTGGTGGGGGAGGAGCAAGCAGAGCCTGCCGCACCAGCCGGGCGGCCGAGGAGGCGGCGGGGCCCTGGACCAGGTGCTCGGCGTGCTCCGCCGCGACGGCGAGTTCCTCCAGGCCGCCGCCGCCGGCGGCCCGCTCCGCGACGCCCTCTGGCTCCGCTTCCTCGAGAAGAAGAAGCAGCGGCATCAGAAGGGGAAGCAGCCGAAACCTAAGCCCGCGCAGCAGCAGCAGGAGGAGGAGGCGCCGGCGCCGGCGCCTCGAGCCGCGGCGTTCCCAGCCTACCCGCCAGGTTCCTCACCGGCGCGCGGCAACACCACTTCTCAAGTTAAGCTCAAATTGACCACATTTCTGATTTCTCCCCATTTTTTCGTAGGCTTGTCTTGCGTGGAGCTGGTGATGGCCGATCTACAAGCCCTCAAGGTGTACGCCGATTCGTCGAAGCAGGAGTTCGTGATGCGATTCCTCGGAAGCAAGCAGCAGCTGCAGCAGCCTCAATCTGAACAACAATCTGCTAAACCCAAACCAGTTTTCCAGAAACAACTTAAACCCAAGCCCAAACCCAAACCCAAACCCGATGAACAGCAGAAACGGCAGCAGGCGCTTCAGGCCCCGGCCTTCCCTCCCCATTCCTACCCACCAGGTTCCTCACTATACACGCAAGATTGGATTTTTATCGCAAAAACAAAAACAAGATTTGATTTCACTGGTCAAAATGCTACTAACCTTTTTACTCCATGAATTTTGGTAGGGATGTCTTGCATGGAGCTGATGATGGCCGATCTTGATGCCCTCAAGTTGTACGTCAACTACTTCTTGGCCATCCTCACCACTCCTCTGCCCCAGCATTACGACCCCGATCTCCTTGCTCAGTACTTCGTCTCGCGGCCTCATGTCCTTGTATTTCGCACGGTTGAAGTAAGCTACAATCGCCCACCATGTTTGCTTTTACCTAGGTTTACTCGCTTCGGTTGATCTATATGATGGCTTGATGCGATATGCGTATCTACTCTGTAGATACTGTTTGCATTCCTTGTGGGTGCGGTGAAGGTGCAAATGTTTAAAAGAGCCAACCTCACCACAGATGCTACCCACAGCAGTAGTGTCAGCAACAAGGGTTTCAATGCTTCACAATACATGGTTGGACAGCTTCTCAAGGATACATTTATTGACCTCGGGCCTACTTTTGTTAAAGGTCTGCAATTCATGTTTGCTAGCTTTTAAGCCTTGGTAGTGCTCATCTGCCACAGATTGCTCCTAATACACCTGTCATATCTTATGTATGCAGTCGGACAATCCCTCTCAACAAGACCTGACATTATAGGCTCGGAGATTTCTGAGGTTAGGTATAATTCTCCAGGATACCACTAAATTTTTACATTATATATTTTCATCTTCTTAACAAGCATTTGATTCGCAGTTAAGCAGTGCCCATATTCTTTCACTGGAAATTAACTTGCCATAGCACCTCCATTTTAGGCACTTGCCGAGTTGCATGAAAGAGTTCCTTCTTTCCCAAGGGAGGATGCAATGGAGATCATTGAGGGAGAATTTCAGCGCCCTGTTTCGCAAGTTTTCAGTTACATTTCGGATGAACCTGTTGCTGCAGCTTCCTTTGGACAAGTAATTTCTTATTCAAGATTTTGCCCTCTGCTTCTAATATGTTAAATTCTTATTCATTTTATTGTACCATCTCCATCAGGTTTACCAGGGACGCACGATTGATGGTGCTCTCGTGGCCATTAAGGTCCAGCGGCCGAACCTTCTTCCTTCTGTATTGAGGGACATCTACATTCTACGGCTTGGGGTCTGTACATTTTCAGTTGCTAAAACACAAGCTTACCTATAAGTTCTTTGGCCTTCGAATGATTTTTGTTGTGCTTTTGGTACCCTAGACTGGTTTCCTTCATCACTATTTGACCTGGAGCATCGCTGTAGTTGCTGGTGCTTTTATTCTACCTTTCTTAACTTGCTATGAGTAATTTATTGTTTGCATTGTCAATTCAATGGTCTTCACTTTTTAAGTGACACCAAGCTTTACGTTTTTATCCCTCCAGATATTGTATTGTGAAGTGATAATGTAACTACAACCGGACACAGGAAGCACCACATAAATTGTTTCTTCCTATATTGTGTTTAGCTTCCCTGTTCTTTGAATGTCCTTTTGACACTTTTTTAACTACAATTGCAGAATTTTCTGTTATCATAGTATCATTTGTGCGATGCCTTATTTATTCAGTTGTTTACTTTCTACTATTTGTTGCAGCTTTCTCTTGTGAGGAAAGTTGCAAAGCGAAGAAGTAACATTTCCCTGTATGCTGATGAGTTGGGTAGAGGTTTTGTTGATGAGCTGGACTACAATATTGAAGCTGCTAATGCTACTAAGTTCCTGGTCTTGTCTCCTGCCCATGCTTTGCTAATGAGTGTCTTTTCTAGGTTTAGTTTTAGCTCATGATTTCGACACTTGCAGGAAACTCACTCCAGATATTCATTTATAGTGGTTCCAAAGATTCTCAAACAACTTACTAGGAAGAGGGTTTTGACTATGGAGTGGGTGGCTGGTGAAAATCCTAGGGAATTGCTTTCTTTGTCTAAAGGAATTTCTGGTAACACTACTGAATTGTCAGAGAAGCAGAAGTTGGAAGCGAAAGGCCGCCTTCTTGACCTGGTATTTAGTTGTTTGTTCATAAGAAGTTCATTAGTTATTCATGTCATTTGACACAAGATGAGCGCCATAAATAAGTTTATTACCAACTTAGCAGTAATTCTGGGTAGCAAATATATCGAATCGAGATTATGTTCATTGGTAACTTGGTTAGTGCTTCTGTCATTTAGAAGTTGCAGTTTAGGTAGTTCTGTACCACTTTGTGCTTGTCTGAGAATCATACAACTTAAAAAAAAATATTGAAGGATATTGTATGGTATAGAGGGTTTACCAACAATTTGCACATTTCAGTGTTCAATTTGAGCATACTGACAAATGAGTTCTAACATTTGGTTATTTTTTCTGGTAATAAGGTCAATAAAGGTGTTGAGGCATCACTAGTGCAGCTCCTTGATACAGGCTTGATGCATGCTGATCCTCATCCTGGGAATTTGCGTTATACACCTGATGGTCGTGTTGGGTAAGTGCCATTTTATTCCCGGTCCATGCTCTACAAGTAAATGACCTTCAGCAATAATTGGTAGAACAATATATCCATATGGTAGCTAATAGTTTAGTTTGTTCAGTGGAATTATAGTTCAATTGTTATTCTGGTGCACTATTTGTTGAGCAGGGGTAACATCTTTCTAAACATTTCAGGTTTCTTGATTTTGGTTTGCTTTGCGAGATGGAGAGGAAACATAAGCATGCTATGCTTTCGAGCATTGTGCACATAGTAAATGGAGATTGGGCTTCTCTTGTTTACGATTTGACTGAAATGGATGTTGTTCCACCAAGAACTAATCTACGCCGAGTGACAATGGTAATGTGTTGAGCAGAATAATTTTTTGTGTGCTTGTGGGTAATAAATCTCGTTCTTCATCCTCAGTGGCATCATGTATTTTAGCCTTTTAGATTGTTGAAAACTGTCACTTATATGATATGATGGCTGTCTTAAATGGTTGAATACAAGTGAAATAAATTTGGAATGGAAATGGAACAGGTTAATTAGAGCTTGATTGTATCTTGGAATGTATTGACAAAGAGCTAAACGATTTCTTTGGTAGTTCATGCTCTTCGTTGACCGCTTGGATAAACCGCCAGGGCTATTAACTGTTAACACATATGGATATTGTGATTTGCTTTATTTTAGAAATGGTGGATAAGTCCTGGCCTCTGCATCAATAGATGCATACAACCTAAATTTATTAATTATTCAACAAAGCCTGGCAAAAAATCATACATTGATCAACCCGAAGCCACCTTCCTGGCGACAAGCACCACCCAAACCTACCACAGGCCCTAAGACAAAGACTGAACAAAGAAGAAGCACATAACTCCTAGATAAAGCTATCGCACATGTGCTGATGAATGCAAGTCTAACCGAAGTCAAACTCTGGATTTTCCTCCTTAACTCCAAGTCAAGCCATCACCTTCAGCAAAGATATGATTTCCACCGGGGAGAGCGCATGCTCATCTTTTGATCAGCCATTGCCATCAACCTTGCCATCCTGCTCCTGATTGACTGTCGCCACATCTTCAAGCTCGACGATGGGGGTGGTCATGTCTTTGGGGCCTTGTGATTTACTGTGCCACTGATTATTTTATTATATTGTAAGTAGTTTTTTCTTACAGTAGTGTCTTTGATTTTTCAGGACTTAGAGGATGCACTGGGTGAGGTAACCTTTCAAGATGGAATTCCAGACATCAAGTTTAGTAGGGTGGGTAGACTTATCTCTCTGTAGGTTCAATTCCATATAGTGTTGATCTAATGTCTACATGTCTCCATCCATCTATCTTCTATTTTAAATGAGTACATTGCCTAATGTCATTCCTTTCATTTCTCTGCTGTGCTTCTTGAACTGCTACAAACATCTTCTAGGTGCTTGGAAGAATTTGGTCTATAGCACTTAAATATCACTTCCGTATGCCACCATATTACACACTTGTCCTGCGGTCACTTGCCTCTTTGGAAGGTTAGCCTCTTATGTCAAGATACTGAACTGGTTTGATAAATACGTATTTATCAGTTGCTTACTCCAGATTCTTCTGTTTTGATTGTGATTTGTTTCATCAGAGGCTTATGTATATTATTCTTTTTTGATTGATAGGACTGGCCATGGCGGGAGATGGAACTTTTAAAACATTTCAGGCAGCATACCCATATGTTGTTAGGAAGCTTTTGTCTGATAATTCACTTGAGACAAGGAAGGTCTTGTATCAGGTGTGCTCCATTTATCTCACTTAATTTCCAGAATAGGCATGCTTGATTAAGTTTATATAACTGATAGCTTCACCTTTCTGATGGCTTCCTTTAGTTACTGAAAGTTAGTCTTCGAAGCACACAACATCTCTTTTATCTGAGCAATATAGAGAACCTGCAATAAAATGACTAGCTCTTTTCGGAAAAAATAAAATAAAATGACTAGCCGTCAACGAATAGCATCACTCGGCAATATACTTACATGTTTTCTTTATTTTCTTGCTATTCTAACAATGTTTAAAGAAAAATCTTATCTCAACTAGTATTGACTTTTGAGCAACATGACCCACATTTAAACAACAGCATTTACTATTGCAGAGGCGTGCTGTCTCTAGCCTTGGGCTCCCCAGTCACTCTTTAATCTGTTAGCAATATGTAAATCTAGTTGCTCTAGCATGGAAGCAGCTCATAACATCAATATTATATGCTGCACACTTCTGCATAACAAAAAGCACCTACCATATTACTGACATCAATCATGTGCGACGCAGGTGATTTTCAACAGGAGGAAGGAGTTCCAGTGGCACAAGATAGCAGTGTTTCTAAAGCTAGCATCGGCGAGGTAAATTCATAGTTCTTGTCTTGCCAGCAGAAAATTATATTCAGCTAGCATGGGTGAGGTAAATTCATAGTTCTTGTCTTGCCAGCAGAAAATTATATTCTTTGTAACTCCTGGTCTCGTGGATATATCTCTAGTTCTGCATTTGTATTCTCAGAAAACTAAGCAAAAAATCATTGTTGTGCGATTGTCTGAACATTTATGAGGCTTAGATTTCACTTTTCAACAACTTCGGAATTATATAAATAGCCATTTTTTACTGAATACGTGATATTCCTGCTGACATTATTCTCATCTATGAAGGGGCAACTTCAGGCAAAATACTGGGGTTTTGCCTGAGAAGAAGGGCGTGGATGTATCGAACCTTGCAGAGATCAGTGACGCGTCTTCCCTCGACGGCGCTACACCAGAAAAGGCGTTGCATACTGCAAACCTTTGTCTGAAGCTTCTATTATCAAGAGATAGCATCGTGATAAGGAGACTAATAATGACGGCAGTACGTACCATTGTTTTTCAAACACCTCTTAACCTGAATCAGCTGGCTCTCCAGAGCACACGATAATAACCTGTTAAGCTCACTCCGTGTTTGGTCTTGCAGAACACAAAGTCTCTTGCCCGGGACCTGATCTCCAAAGACGCGGCGATCTTCCGGGTCCTCCTCAGTCGGGTTCTTGCCGATGTCGTCTGCCAGTGGATGGTGAAGGTGACTGGGCTGAAACGAGCCAGGAGGTCGACCTCAACTGCGGTGTCGTCGTTGCAGGAGGCCATGGGAGACCGAAGACTGAAGGTTATATTCTCAAAGTTTCTGAGGGAGCTAAGGCAGGAGCCTGCCCTGATGGTGAGGGTGGGCTGGAGCATGCTTGTTGTCTCGGCCGTATCCACCGCCATTGGCGCCCACCGGTTCGTCGTCCTCTTGTCGGAAGAATACTTGCCGATGTTGTGGACGTCTACGCCTCAGCCCCCACGGCTAGTTCGAATTTAGATGTGAGCAGCCACTAGGCTGGGTAATATACTTGTGTCTTGTGCACGCCTGCATTAAGTGAAGACGTGTATATAGATGTTCAAACCATCTTTGTGTAGTTTCTCCATGACTGTTTAGATGAAACAGTAGGTTTTTTTTTCGAAATGGGGAATGAAACCCTGGCTTCGGCATCATGATGATGCACACGGCCTTTTATTAAAAGTACAAGAGTACACAGTTAAAACAGTAGGTGAGTGACATTTTTGTATAATTCATTTCCCCAACATTTTTAAGTTGAAAAGGGGAGGAAACACCCAGGCCTCTGAATAAGCCCTACGGATAACTAGTTTCCCATTTATCTCTCTGCTCTCCTGTATATCTCATTTCATAGGGACGCAGATTTCGTGCTCCAGTGCTCCTAGTTAGTTCAAAAAATTCAAAACCATATCTGTGAGTCTTAAAAAAATCAAAAAAAATGAAAAAAATATATTCGGATGTAGTTCATGAATTATCCCACAAACGTGTAAAATATCAATTCCAAATACTTTGTATTCTGAGCTGTAAAAAAATAACAAAAATGTAGATCTGTAGAAGTATGTTTCAAATCCCCAAATTTTATCAGATTTGTCATTTTTGTGTAGCCCATAATACAAAGAATTTCAAGTCACGATTTTACATGCTTGTGGGATACAACACTAACTATGTGCAGAATTATTTTCAGATTTTTTTAAAACTTGTAAACCATGATTTTAAATTTATTTGAACGACGAGAGCACTGGTGATAAATATTATCTGGATCAGTGTTTTTAAAAGATTATCTGGAGCCAAATTACAAAGATATCAATACCTGCGGGGAATGAAGTATGCGCTCAGTTGGGTTCCTTATGGGACCATCTCAAATGGTTTAATTCTTACACTTGGCGCTCAAATTTATCTGGGTATTCCAGATTAATAAGTGATACTTCTTTAGTGGTATGTGACTTGAGCATTAGCAGAGGTGGCTGCTACCCTTGATCTGTCTGGCCCAGTTTTTCAGAGGTACTCATGGGGTGTTGGTTCAGTTTTCCGAAGGTACTCACAGAGTTTCCGAAGGTGTATCAATGAAAATGGCAAATCTCCTTGTTTTTTTTAAAAAGAGAGTTTGATTTGGCCTGTAGACGAATGAAATCGTAAAATATGATGCGCCTGGCTCGAAAAGCGTGGGCCGAGTGGATTCGAAGTCTGAAACGCTCAACTGGGTGGGTATTTCGGGTTTACAAGTGGCCCGCGCGAGGAACAAGGAAGTTGTCTGAAGAGAGGCGAGTGAGAGTACTCGGGAAGGAGGAAGACGACGATGATGGGGGGCCGAGGCGGAGGGCGGAGGCAGGAGCGGCAGGCGCTGATGGCGGCGTTCGCGGTGGCGCTGCTGATGGGCACCGCCGTCTACTTCCGCATCTGGGCGCGCCAGTCCGACGACCCCTCCTTCACCGCCGACGACCGCGAGGAGCTCCGGTTCGCGCCCGCCCCTTTCCCCCTTCCCCACTCCCTCCAACGAATCCTGATCCCTCCTCGGTAGTCTCCGGACGGCCTGCGCGACGGGTGGATCACGGGTAGGATAGGAGGAAACCCTCGGATTCGGGGCACCCTCCAGCTCCTGTAGAGTAGAGCCGTTTCCGACGAGCGAATCTCAGTGGCCCTTCGATTTCTGCCATTCCATCTGCGTCTAGGAATTCATCGATCGGTCAGACTTGCGTGGCATTCGTGGGAAATAAACTGCATCCTCATCCTCCACAGTAGCGATGGGATCACATCTTCTACCATATGCACAAATGGAGAGCCTAGATTTTTTTTTTTCTTTTCTAAATCGCCGACTCCCTGGTACAAATGGAGAGCCTAGATGTGCACTTGTTTCTACTTTTCTAACCACCCGCAGCCAGTCTAGATGCTCTGAGAATTAACTAATTGACCAGGGGCTCAAGGGAGTTTGATAGAATATAAACCTTATTTCCTTGTTTGTTCGTTTGCGCCTGAACTCTGAAGTGCATGCTTGTTAACAAGATTTTTAGTGCGGTATGTTAATTAAGCTATGGTCCGGTTCATGTAGAGCATTGTTGTTTTTACTTTTTACCCATAGCGCTTGCCTGCTTATGGTGAAATTTATGCCAGGCCTATCCAGCTTCATTCATGTCTGCCCGTGCCCATATTATTTTGTTTCAGCAAAGGCATGCTAAGCAGTCTAGTGATATTTCTTCGCTGGCCCAATCTTTACAGGAGGCAGTTCGAGCATGCTAACCTAGAGGCGATGGATGAATCTGCCGAATGGAGGATGAAATACGACACCGAGTTTGGGAGGAACAGGCAGCTGGAAGATGAGCTCTTGAAGGTTGGTTCCGTTTTCAGCGCGCGTGCACTTCTTATGCTCCATCGATTTGCGCCTGCATGCTCATATGGGGGAATCTTTGTTTGCAGGCTAAGACCACGCTAACTGCTTCAGCCATGAGATTAGAATCGGTGCAAAAGGTAATTTCGGTGCCTTTTCTCATTGTAGCACAGCCTTAGTTGTGTCTGCCCTATATCATCTGAGTTCATGCTTCCTCTTCATTTTCACGGCTGCAGGATAATGAGATGTTGAAGAGGCAGATTGAATCTATGAAATTGCAGTGCAATTGCACTGTTCCGGCGAAGATTGCTCAGGAATGAGGACACTTCTTTTTGGCAGAGTAGCACTAATTTTCCGTTCTGTTTGTCATATAAATTGGGAGATGACAGGTAGAATGAGGAGCTATGTAATAGTAGAAATGGTGACTAGTAAAAAACTTAGTTTGCAAACTGCAATTATCAATGAGCTACACATTTACACGATCTTTGAAGTGGTATCTCATGATGAGTTGCAATGTATGCTACTGGTTTTTGACTCATTTAGTAGCAAGTGTTGCAGTTTTGTTGTGCTGGATTTGTAAAGTTTGCTTGGCAGCTGTACATATGCACTGATAGTAACGGTTGTATCCAATTCCTTTGGTGTATGCTTTTAAAATAAAAATCCTTTTGGTATAAGCTTCATTTCTTTATTTTTCTAATCAACTTTCTTTTCTTGTATAAACCTTCCAATCCACCTGATTACGGAGGATGCACATTATGATCATGTGTGTTTTTCTTATCTTCCGAGGGAATAAAACGTCGTATTGTGAAATCCTGTTAAATTTCCTGGTGACATGCTGATGCTGGGTAACCCCAGTCTAACCAATTCAGATGCCAGGATTAATCATAGTGAACAAAACAACGCATCACATTATGCTCATCACTTGGTGCTAATCTTGCTCAGTAGGATTTGATCCCCCAAAAAAGCATCATCATCAAGAACACTGTCATATTTCCAGTCCAAATCTCATGACTTGCAAGTTCTGATCTTTATTGTAACCAATGATTTTCAAAGATATATCTCCACTTTCATCAGCATCAAGGACCAATTTAGATGATAGAAGCCATGTCAATGCATAGTTACATAGTGCTTAAAACGCCCACATGATACACAATTACCAATCATGGACCGGAATCAGTAGTATCTTGCCTATGTGGGAGCTTGATTCCATCAACTTGTGAGCTTCAACTGCTTCAGATAGAGGCAAGGTCTTGTAAATCACCGGCTTTACCTTGCCTGACACAATGGCTGGCCATACATTTTTCTCCACCTCGCTGATGATCCGAGCTTTATTAGCAAGGCTTCTGCTCCGCAGCCCAGCAACTGCACATTGCAATTGAATCAAGTGCTAACATTAGCAATGCCATTCATGAATCTTCTGATCACATAAAGCAGACACAAAACATAGACATAAGATTGTAATAAATTAGAGGCAACCTTGTATGGTCAATCTTCGGGCAAGCATAGGCTGCAGGTTCACTTCAGTTACAGTGCCTCCCATGAAACCGATAATGAAAAGTCTACCGTCAACTGCTAAGCTGTTCAGGTTGCGCTGGAGATACGCTCCGCCCATGTTGTCCAGAATGACATCAACACCTGGTAGAGGTATCCATATTACAGTTGGAATGTATATAAACTCGACGGGTATAACTTGGTAAAGCAAACAAGTTTTTCTGCATTGGAGTATCACACATTACAAAAGAGGGGCAGGATAATACCCTTTCCGTTGGTTTCTTCTTTGACGCGTTCTACAAAATCTTCGGTTTTGTAGTTTATGCACACATCCGCACCCAAACCTTTGCAAGCAGCTAGCTTTTCTCCGCTTCCTAGAATAGCATAACAGAGTTACTTGTGCAATTTCAGAAACAACTTACCATGTACATTGTTTCTGTTCAGAGTAACAAACCTGCAGTAATGAAAACCTTAATCCCGAGGTACTTAGCGACCTGTATGGCAAATGTACCGATTCCGCTTGATCCACCGTGGATCTGCATGCATTAGCGATGCCTCATCAGGAAAAAATATAGACATTGAAATTGACTTAAAGTCAGCTGAATAAACCAGCTTGTGCACCTCGTTCTGCATATAAGTAACAACTCCAGTAAATTATTTCATACTCCATTTGCACACCATCATTCAGTTGGCTAATTTTTAGTTAGCCAAAGGACGGCAAATTGTTGTGGCCAAAGATATTTGACTCGATGCTCACTTGCTCAGTTCGTAGAAATCATTTCAGGCAATTCCATTTGCGCAAAGAAGCATGGCCACTGACTGAATTGTTGTGTAGATCGCAAATTGCAATCATCCCATGGAGAACGGATGAACAAGAGAGATTTCTTACAAGGAATGATTCGCCAGGGGAGAGGTGGCTGGTCATGAATACAGTGGACCAGACAGTGCAGGCCACCTCGGCCAAGCCGGCGGCGTCCGTCAGCGACACGCCCTCCGGAACCGGGAGCAGCAGCCCGGCCGGCACCACCACCTTCTCCGCATACCCGCCGCCGTTAAGCAGCGCGCACACCTGAGGCAAGCAACCATCGTTTGCCCAAAAGTTAAGCATCAGAGGAGGAGCAGCAGCGGCGGCAATCACCACCATCGGCGAGGGAAAGAAGTGGTGAGCTAGACCAAATAACCTGGTCGCCGACGGCCCAGCGCGGGGGCACGTTGGCCCCGAGCGCGAGGATGGTGCCGGAGCACTCGACCCCCGGGTAGGGGGAGGCGCCGGGCGGCAGCGTGTACCCGCCCTGCCGCTGGACCGTGTCGGTGCGGTTGACGCCGGCGGCGGCCACCTCAAGGAGCACCTCGCCTTCCCCCGGCGCCGGGAGGTCGTCCACCTCGCGCTCCTCCAGCACCTCCGCGGCCCCGGGCCTCGCGATCGCCACCGCTCTCATCGTGGTCGCTCTCGCTGCTCGTTGGCGTTCGCTCGCTCAGCTTGATCCCCCATGAGGCCGACTATTTGTCAGTTGACGGTAAGATAGAGGAAGGCGAACTGAAAGAGTGCTAGCCGCCGGCCGTAGGTGCGTTCCGGTGGTCCTGCTGCCCGGCGGCTAGGTGCGTGGTGACTGCTGCTCGGCGGCCGGTAGACAGATTAACAAAGGGATTTGCTAGTTGCTACTTACATTTTGTCAGTTGCAAATATAGATGCAACTATGAAAAATTATCTGAACCGTTAGATTTGTTTCATCATTTTTTCACTTGCAAATAGAGATTTGATGATATCATCGACAAAGACGTTAGAGAAGTAGTCACACCCATTAACTAGATTATGCTGAGTTACTTTTGGTTTTGGGCGTCTTTAATTCGTGAATTTTTTGTTGTTAAAATCATTTATACATCTATAACAAGTGCATGCCTACTGATTACTCCACCGTACAATCTTAACTAATCCGACGCAGCTGCCATTCGATCCGGAGCGGACAACCTTCTTCGTCTAGCGATGTCGGCGCAGCTGGGACGATCACCGATGATCGAGGTGCTTGGCAGGAGCGATGTTCGTTTGATTGAAGAATATTCCGCTTTTAATGAGACATCAAAGTGTTAAACCTGAGATTTAAACTCTTGTGCTCTAAAAAATAAAATAAAGACAATTTCTACAACATTAAGGCAACAAAAGAACAGACATGTGCACTGATAGCAGCACAAACACATTTTTTCCATTGCGATAAATAGTATAAAAAAAAGACTAGTCGAATACCCTCTGAAATCAGAGGTGCAAAGATTTATCTGATGGTAACATTAAGATAATCCAGCTGTATTTATTTCATGACAACATTAAGATAGTGACTGTACAGTTTTATGGGAAATATGCGTCCCAGGTTCCCAACAGCTACAGATATTGCCCCAATGCTAAATGTCAAGAAGCTGCCATCAAATTAAAAAATGATGCCATATGCTTCTTGAAATATGTGGATTAAGTTTATTCAACAAAGGTGCACACACCCTGGATAGAGCCAGGCATGAAAACGAACTTCTGCTGCAAGTTTACACGTATTCACTTAGCTATTTTCCTATCTAAAACCAATTTCTCTATACTCATATGTGTGACTTACATTTACACGAGCCAACACAGTGGAGGATTTAGCGGCCAGTCAGTCAGTTACCCAATGCTGCATCACGATAGACCTCTCTTCTGCAATCTAATAAGGAAAGTGATGGACCTGATGGCGTTCTGCAGACGGTTAACGGGGAGCCCCTTCAGTGTTGGGTGAGACAGATCCTTTCTGGGCTGCTGTTCCTCGCAGGTTTCTTTGTTGTTCGACTCACCTGAGCTACAACGTTCTTCGTCGTCCTTGTCATTCCCAGCAATCCGGATTTTCTCCAGCTGCATTTCTTCGGTGTCAGGGAACTGGCAATACGCGGTATGGAGTTGGTGGTGAATGTGTTCCATTTTTCCTGACTGTTCATCTTCCCTGTCCATGTCAACAAGATCCTGCACGGTTGGAACACAACTGTCAATAAAACAGGCCTAGCTTCATATATCACTGTAGGCTATAGTGGAAGTAATACGAACCTGTGCTGGAAAAGTTTTGAATAGCGGGAGGAGTCGTTTTCTGCAGTACTGATTGAATAAAAGGGTAAGGATGATAAGGGGTATGGTAAAGCCTGCAGCTACCGGTGATACTTTGAGGCCGAATACGCCGAGGCAGATGATCTGGGTGAGCACGAGAGAGAATATCACCGTGTTGTGAGCGATTGGCCAGTACAAACCACCTGTGTCATACCTTGTGCGATATACATTCAGCAGCTGAAAACATATACAAACAGATGATCTAGGTTAGCATGTGGGACCGGTAGGGTTCAAGCCTAGCAAATAAGTATGAGATCTTATTTTATCATTTATTAGTTGAAAAGAAATGTACTGCATTTTTTCCTATTTATATTTGTGCATAACAATGTAAGCTACTACACAATATTCACCTGGAGATTGCAACATAATTGTTCTGAAAAGGCAAACAGGACAATAACTGTTTTTATTGCTTGGTAGAATATAGCACCATCTCTTGTTTCTCACCTGATTGCGGTATACGACATAACCAAGGAAGAAGTACACTAGCAGGAAAGGTAAGATCAAAGGTGCCAGTACAGAGCATGTGAAGCCCAATAGCCCAAACAGCAGAACTTTTGGTACTTCTGTGTGATAGGGAAATGAGGGCACGAATTCTGTATCTTCTTTAATTCTAAGAATATATTTCCTTATGAAGTTCCATATCAGAGCAAAGAGTTGCATAAGTTCGGATGATAAACTGGCCCACCCTGAAGTCAGAACATAGGTGATGAGGAAGGTAGCCTGAAATAAGAACAGATTTACAGCCAAGTGTTACGAGCAATTTTCGGAAAGCACAAATATATCCTTTGTGAATTTAAAACTACTGATATTTCCAAATGCAAAATGGAATTTCTGCAGTATGAAGACAGGATAGGATCTAGACTTGGTTTACCTGCCCAGGTATAACCCTAGCTAGCTGTACAGGAATTTCCTTCGGGCTTGAAAAAAAATTCAGTTGTTTTAAGACCGTGCCAGATACTAGATTAACAAAGAAGAGATTCCAAATCATAAAGTACAGCACTTTGCAGCAAGCACTCCTCTTCCTTTCACTGTGAGACGTAGGCCCCTCCAATGTAGAAAATAGCATCATTATTGGCGCAACGCTGTACAGAAATATTTGCAGGATGACACTCGGAAGGTATCCAGTTACTAGCTGGATCATGTATGGCCTGAAGATGAAAGAGGAGTCAATACAAGCCAGCTATAAATGGACAAAAGGAATTATGTCTACACTGAATGGTGGCTCAAGAATCTCAAAACACAAGATACACCAAACTAGAATGTGTTAATAAGTCCAAATATAAGTGATTTTGCATGTTGTTTCAAATTTAAATTCTGTTGAGAGTGTGAGTTAGTGTAGTAGTAGTACTCTGGTAGAATCTAGAGTATTCTAAGGAATGTTGGTACTTACTTCGTTAATAACCCATTAAGAAAAGGAAGCTTCTGCTGCAACTGCTCTAGCTCAGATAGACCTTGTATAAATGCCACCGGTATCAGAAATAACAACATAAAAACAATAGAACCTAGAAGAGTAGCTATTTGTCGAATCCAAAGCTGATTATAAGGAAGCCAAATCTTTGACCAATACACATCATTTGGTTCTGGAGCTAGATCAGTAACCCACTTCGTAGGGTTTGATGTCTGAAGTACATCTGATGCAACAAGTGCTCCGTAACGAGTTTTGAAAAATACAAAAGCAACTGCACATTCCTGTATATAATTCCACAATTAAAATTTCTGCTTTACACCGACTTATCGATGAATTTAATAAAATAACTAATGTCTGCAAAATGCAAAGCAAACCTCATTATCTGTGTTGTTATCTGTGTTTGAGATAGAATCGTTCAGGTCATCTTCCCCTCTGTTCTCTACTACTTCGTCATTGGGCAACACGATATGATCTACCATGGTGACTGTGAAATCTTCCAACTTTCTACATGCTTTCTTTGCACTAGTCTGCAACACATGAAACAGTTTTACTCCAAAAGCAGAAAGCAAAATACTAAGATGCAGATAAAAGGTACAAATCCAAATCAAATGATTTCAGATCAATTCAATATTCCATGAAAAACAAAAATTATATCATATTGTAAAGAATATTGCGATATCAAAATACCTTTGCAGATTAAGAGTATAAATCTTCCAACTTAAATAATTTGAGATCAATTTACTACTTCATGCAAAAGACAAGAAACATCAGATCGAAAGGATATAGTACTATAAGAGGTGAGATTCCATGCATATACCAATCTCAAAGCAATCACAAAGCCACGAATGGTGCATTCATGCACGCTAGATAACATGCACGGTACAAGAGCATTTCTGGAAAGGGGAAAACAATATTAAATCAAAACAATACTTTTTTTCCGAAAAGGGGAGTATAACCCCTGCCTATGCCTCGATCGAGGTACGCAACCATCTTATTACGAAGTTCATCATTCTATCTTAGCAATTGCATTCCCCCTCACCTTTGCCCTTCAGACAAATAGAAATGTTGTATTATAATAGCTTACCATTATCTTCTGAACTTTTCCAGCTTTGTATACAACTTGATGGAATAGGTAACTTGATGCATGATACTTGGTAAAGAAATCATCAACATCACTACTGCACGATTCTTTCGTTGTCTTTGGTATTCCACGAACAAGCACAGTGAATTGTCCTAGACTGGGTGTTTCACGTTTAAGGTGAATGAGCCTCAACTTAGCAATGTGCCTGTACTCCTATAAGATCGGGTAGAGAAACAACATTAGATTTGTTTCTCAACATGAGGATATGGAATACTCATACTTTATATGAGAAAAACTTACAAGATATAGGAGAAGGCAAGCTACTCCAGATATTATGTAGAGGACTATACAATGGACCCAAAGCCTGCAATGCAGCCAGCACATAAAATAAATTAAGGAGTATGTATATTGCGGTACCATGCATGCTTTTTCCTCATGTTTTGAGGAGTGGAGACATACACGGAACTAATCAAGTCTAGTTAGAGGCAAAACAAGATAAGACTATAGATACCAATAATCAACGCAACAAACCACAAACAAACATCCAATTTCAGCCATTGGCATTACCACAGTATGAAAATTTTAAACAAATTGCTCGGCTCACCATCTTGATCGCACTTGCACATTCCCAATGGTGAAGATATCCAATTGTTCTGAATGAATCTGAAGATGATGTATATTTTGTCCAAAATAATTCAGTGGAAGAATTATAGAAATACACAGAAGGGCAGCTAGGGAAAAGATGCGTATGCTGCAGAAAAAACAAATGTATCAGTGTGTAAATTTGGAATCTAAGGTTAAACCGGTAGAATAAAGAGTCTAACAGAAAAATAAACTTGATCTACTATTCTGCATAGCAGCATTAGGATAAGTTCTATTTTAAAGGTAGCTGCTAGTTTCGCAGAAAAAAAAGGGTAGTTGCTAGACCTACAAGTTCTCGTCTCCTACTTGATTTAGGTCAATGCTAACAAGCCCATCAATCAGATATGGGTATCTTCTAACCAGCAACAATGATACAAAGGGGTGTACCTGAATACAAGCATTCGATTGAAAACAACAGCATCCAACCCAGCAGCTGCCAAGAGCTCTTCCTCGGTACACTGCAGGGCTTTCACGATCCAGCCAGCAGACGGAACGAACCTCTCCAAGATAAAAGCCTCTCGGAGCAGACTATGCTCCTCAGCAATCCTCCGGCCGAAGTATACCCTGATATTAGCCGGCTGCTTTCTGAGGATAGAATAGAGCGACAGAAAGAGCACACAAAGACCAATATTGATGCCTGCAGAGGTCAGAAGCGCGCTGATCTTCATGGCTTCCTACTGAGCCAGTCGCGCACAACACAGGGTATGTCATCTAAATACGCACAGAAGCATTATCCTTGGTACCCTCAGCACCTACAGGTACAGGAAGAGAAAATTAGATATTGCACATTTAGTGTGCGGACTGAATTCTAAGTTGCACGATGCTGTCAGTGCTAGTTCCCAGTGTCAGAAGACAATCCTAGCATGAGCTTTTGTATGTGCATTCGAAATGTGCCTCACAAGTTTCCTCATTTACACCCAAACTAGTAATCATGTGCGTGCAATGCATGTGTTGACTAATATAAATGCTACTAAAACTATTTTTTAAAAAATAGAAAAAGCTTACACTCATTCAAAAATAAATCCATTACATGACATCTGTTTGTTGTCACACCTTTCTCTAAATGTTCATAAAGAAATCGCATTTAAAATAAAGTAGTACAAAACCGCCCAAAAAACAGAATAATCATTCACAGTACAGTACTAGTACAATATGAATTGTTTCACTATTTTTTGTAAAGATACTCATGACTGTTTTGTCACCGTAAACTTTCTCTTGGTGAATACACTGAAGACATAAAAACATGTATTACCATTTGCTTGGTGGTGTTTATAAAAAAAGGCACAAGTGATTGTTTGGTTTGTCAACAATGCCAATGTGGCATCTATTGGTGTGAAGTAATACCATTTGGTGAATATTTAATGGTACATCAGTGATACGGTTTCCTTCTCATTTATTTAGATATAGTTATTTATACATTTCTGTAAGAGGAAAAGGTGCAAGATCTGGAAGTGCAACTATCCAAGCAACATACACATGGATCTCCACCACATATACTTAGTTGGTTAGGATACAGAGCTGGACACTTAAATGTTTAATCGAGGAATATAATAGCAGCTACATGTATGGAAATGCATCAGAAACAAACATTATTTGAATTGTTTGCAAGAAAAGAGGATTGATTATATATTTTTATTATATTCACTCCAACGGAGGTAGCCTATGCATGTCCAGACTGTTCTTGTACTTGTTCTTGATATCATAATCTCCTGAAAAATATTGTCATATATAGTTTTTTCCAACAAAGTACATTACCCTCGTAAGAGATATGTACGATAATCTTGTGACAAGGGTTCACGCAAGTGATAGTGAGACCAGTACCTTTCCAATCATGATAGGACAACATCAAGGGTCAGCCGAGCCCATACATGTTTTCCTTAGTGATGGATGAGGTGATGAATGATATACAAGGAGATATTCCTTGGTGTATGCTCTTTGCTGATGATGTGGTGCTAGTGGATGAGATCAGTGTTGGCGTGAATAGGAAGTTAGAGCTATGGAGGCAGACTTTGGAATCAAAGGGGTTTAGAATTAGTAGGATCAAGACCGGGTACTTGCGAGCGACTTTAATGTTGTTAGGTGCGAAGACGGGGATGTTAGTTTAGAAGGACAAATAGTACCTAAGAGAGACACCTTCCGATACTTGTTATCAATGCTGCAAAGCAATGGTGATATCCATGAGGATGTTTGCCACATGATCAAGGTGGGATGGATAAAGTGGCGACAAGCATCTGGCATCCTATGTGGCAAGGTCCCATAAAATATAAAATGTAAGTTCTATAGGATGGCAATCATGCCGGCGATGTTATACATAGCAGAATGTTGGCCCACTAAAAGACAACACATCTAACAGATGAGTGTTGCAGCATGTGTGGCTATACAAGAAAGGACCGAATTAGGAACGAGGTAATACGAGATAGGCGAGGGATGGCACCGGTCGACAAGAAGCTACTCCAACACCGACTAAGGTGGTTTGATCATATCCAACGAAGACCTCTGGAAGCACCAGTTTAACACTGGAATTCTAAGGAGTATGAAAAATACAAGGTAGGGCAGAGGACGACCAAAGTTGACATGGGCGGAGGCGGTAAAAAGAGACTTGAGGGATTGAAATGTCCCTAAAGATTTAGCCCTTGATAGGACCACATGAAAATCAGCGATCCATGTGCTGGAATCTTAGCTAACTTGTGTTTTCTTTCTTTCTCTTCTTGTTTTCACCCCTCAAAATTTTCATTACTAGAATCATAAGTGTGTGTGTGGATTGTAATGGTACCTCCTAATCCATCAACATCAAAATATATGCGTTGTAAACCTGAAACAACAAATACTTTTTTTAAACTCTTAGACATAGCAAAATTAAGTTGGAGTTTGAAGTACAGAGTAAATCGACCTGAGGATTTGCAACACATAAAAGCCTATCCAAAATAAAAGCTCCTAACAAAAATAAGAACGGTGAGATGAAATTACAAAACACCGAGAAGAAGAGAATACGTAAGGGGTACCTGAAAATAAGAGGTAATGATGAGAAACTCGTGAGGCATTTGGCCGAACGACTTGCAGGCATCAAACAAGCAGTTACTGTGTGCCAGTGTGAGAGGAGACGCGTGCTCTTGACTCAGTGGGAGCAACACTACCGCAGCCATCCATCTCCTTATTCCTTCTATCAAGAATGTGGGAAATATAAAATATAATGCATTTCACAAATAAGTTTACGAAATAAATCCCTAAATCAAGCAGAGGAGATCAGCCCGGAACCCAGGTACGCAAACAATAAGAGATCAGCCAAGGGGAAACCTGCTAACGGCCGCAATTGGCGAAGGAGGAGGATGTGGACATCGTCCCATTCAACTTCGAAGGGACAATGTAACAGGTAGTTGAGGAGGGACGATGGCGGCGAGGAATCAGTGGCGCGGCTGGCATTCACGGCGGAGCGTGTCGTAGGCGACCACGTGGGCGTGTTGGTGGCAGTGTGTCGTCGGCGAACCGGAGGCGGGGAACGCCTCAGAGGTGGCGACGCGGGTACGGGGAACAGTGTTGGAGGTGGCGCACATCGGTGGAGTATCGGAGGCGGAGGCGCGTGGACGGCGTCGGTGGAGACCGGAGGCGGCGGCTTGAGGATGGCTTTCGGTGCGTACGATCCGGCAAGAAGACCACTTCCACAGCAGCCACTCCAACAGCCTCTACGCTTGGAAAGCCTTTTTTTTCTTTTGGCAAACCTAATTCTTTATAAGACGACTTTTTTTTTTAGCAACCGGCATGAGCACTGTCTTTTCATTAAGCAAGGGAAAAAAACCGACCAAACTATACAGGAGAGGGCATATTTAGATTAAGGTGGAAATATGCCCCAGAAAACCACGCAAAGAAAAAAGGAAAGGAAAAAAATCAGTCTGGTTCGGCCGGTATGGCCGGCCCGCAGCCGTTGATGGCACGATCCCTCTGGAGGACGTCTTCCTTTGCGATATCGGCAACCTCAAGATAGGTAAGGCGGCACCCAGTGAAAATGCGTCTGTTTCGTTCCTTCCAAGCATTCCAAAGAACATATAGGAACCAGCCGCTGATGCGTTTCTGTTCCTTTGTAGCCTTTCCAGAGATCAAGTCATCCCACCACTCAGAGATGGATTGGTGGATGTGACGATTACCAGGACTGTCATCGTTGTCCCAGGTCTTCATCGGTTCCAAATGGCTATAGTAAAGGGGCAATCTTTGCATAGGTGGTTGGCCGTCTCGGGCGCATGTAGACATAAAGGACAAAGAGGTTCATGTGGCCAGCCCCTAATGGCGAGCATATCTGCAGTGAGCAGCTTTCCGTGCAGGGCAAGCCATCCAAAAAGCTTGCACTTCGGTTCGGCGTGAGCAGCCCATATCTTTGTTGCGAGAAATCTAGCATGACCACCGAAGAACTGAGCCTTGTGAGCAGAGCTGGCACTGTAAGTCGAGTCGGTAGTGAGAGTCCATAATATGGAGTTTGGTTGCTCAGGGGCGAGGTCGACGGTTTGGATGATGTCCCAAAACTCCAAATATTGCGCCAGCTGCGTGGGTGTGGTGATCGTGATGACGGAGCGGATCCAGTTGTTGTCGCTCAACTCTTTGGCAACCGTGCGGTTTTTCCTGGAGGCGACCTCGAGGTCAGGCGCCCAAGTCGAAAGGGGGCCCCGTCCACACCAGTTGTCGTGCCAGAAGGAGGTAAGCTTTCCGTTGCCAATAGTGATCTTGGTGGAGGCCCTGAAAAGCGCCATGTCAGCCTCATCACAGGGAAGCTTTGATCCCGTCCACGTACGCTCGGGGTCAGTCCATTTCAGCCAAGGCCAGCGGAGCCTTAAAGCTCTTCCAGAACGACCTTTTAGCAAACCTATTTTGAAATTTAACTCTTAAGTTTGGTGTTGTTGGGAATAGAGCTGAAGTTGTGCATGTAGGCGCAAAGGAAAAAAAACAACAACAAAGAATTACTCTTGGTAGTTTGGCGCCATGTGGCCTAACACCCGACATGCTTTGGCGTCGACTTGCACAACTTCAGCTACATTCTCAACGACGCCTAACTTAGGGATCAAATTTAGAAATAGTTTTCTCAAAAGGTTAAACGAGAAGTTACTTTTGCTGAGGTGTTCGATTTGTCAAAAATACAAAAGCCGAAGCCCAAACAAGCAACTCTTTTTGGGTTAAGAAAATGCCCTAAAACAAATCTCCACGATGCACAACCCCAATTGCCACGCTGAACCTTTATCCGCCTACCCGTCGCCCCTGATCTCTCCCCTGACTCGACTGCTGCCAACGATTAAATCGGGCCGAAATGGCTCCCCTGGCTGCCGCCAACCATTCTGACGCTGGAGAGTACCTCCGCTTTGTAGGTTTCACTTCAATATTTGGTTGCATATATTATGCAATTGTGGAGAAGAAATAGATGTGTATAGTTCCCTCTTTTACATTACATGTTGTGGCAACGGCGCCCTAAAATACATCTTGTGAACCACAACCAGTTTTGATATCCTATATCCCAATTTTTGGTGCCCTAAAACATATTTCAGGTGCAATATTTTACAACCAGTTTGCTCTTAAACTGTGTTTAGTTGTATTTTGGTAGCATATGGTTTTATTTCTATATGCAACCTATTCGATATATGCGTAAATTTGAGTCATTTCAAGCATAAAGAGAATTTGAGTCGTAAAGTGCTTTCGCAATATAAAGTAGGGAAAATGGGAGCTAATTTTTAGCGCAGAGATCAAGCTTCCGATGCAGCGAATCGGGCGATGACCTGCGCTGGGGATAATAATTGGATAAATAAATGAAAACCAAGGACCCATGCATTGTCTCTCTCATCCAAGAATAACAGAAAGTCAAACCAATCTGCCGGACCAAACTAGCAAACCGAGAGCACCAAGGGAATGTAGGACGCGGCGAAATCCATACCTCCCTTCACGATGGCCAAATCAAGCAAGCGAGCAACCGCCGGCACGATGTCGTCGTCGTCCTCCCGCAGAATCCTACACCATTATGCGAGCAACGAAGTCAGAAGCAAGGAGAAAAGGCATGACACAACAGTGTCATGGTTGAGAAGAGAAGCTAGGGAAGCAGCAGGCCACCTGGTCTCCTGGATTGTCCAAACTCGCCGGAGAGGAGAATTGGAACCAAGCGAGAGCGCGAGAGAGTTTTGTTTCTCTCTTTCCTCGGAGTCCATCCGCTCTTTGTTGGTGGAGGAGGACGTGCTGGTTCGTCCTCCCGGATCCGTGTTGGTGTTGCGGACGAGTATTTTAAGCGTACATATTTAATTTGTTCAAAAAAAAGGCGTACAGGCTCGCCGTGTGGCCGACTGATGAGTATAATAGAACTAATCACTAGGTCATCTTTGCT
This sequence comes from Lolium multiflorum, assembly GCA_030979885.1. Lineage (NCBI taxonomy): Eukaryota > Viridiplantae > Streptophyta > Magnoliopsida > Poales > Poaceae > Lolium > Lolium multiflorum. Next base: position 255,117,440 of record CM061752.1, on the reverse strand, counting down.
TTGGTTTGCGTTCTTAAAGCTAATTAAGCTGGTGCTAATTCGATCCAAGCCTTATACTGATTCCAGGAGATCACGCCATGTCGATCAGCCAAGACGTACAGCGACGGAAGGATTGATTTTCACCAACTCATCTCGACATGAAGTTTCACCAAGAAGGACAGGCGGCCGGTAGTGGATACGTGATGTCGGCCTCTGTTTTTAGCACTGGAAATGTAGACGTACGCCTGCCAATACAATATTCAAAAATTCCGGCGACGTGATCGGTGATCGACGTGGACATGAACTGTGGCAGGTTGGCACGGGTTGGCCGGCCCTGCCGCTGCCGGAGATGATGGAGCCAGGCGGTAGGCACCGTCCGGATTCCGGTCTATCCATTAGCGTCGCCGCTGCTAAGAGTAGTGCGCAAACACTTTGCCAAGCCAAAGTTTGGCAATTTGGTATGTGTTTGGTTCTTGCCACACTTTAGAGCTGCCACACTTCACTATCCATATGGCCCATTTGTCATAGAGTGAATTTTTTGCCAACTTTTGCCACACTTTGTGGCTTCCAAAATTCTAGCCACACTTTTGTGGCTGCCACACTTGCCAAAATTAGGTTTGGCAAAGTGTGGCTAGGAACCAAACAGGCCCGTCCGTCTAGGAGGAGAGCGAATTTTTGAAAACTAAGTGTGACATAAAAAAAAATAGGATGCATCCGCAACCCCATGAGGAATTAAGATGTGCAGAAGGCATGGCTGAAACGGTGTCTGCGCACCGTAAAGCTGACGGGAGGATTGATTCCAAAAATACATCTAACAGTAAAGCTGACGGAAGGATTGATTCCAAAAATACACTTAACATTACTTAGCATATAAGCAAAAATGCTTCTACTACTATCACCTCGTGGTAGATGTATTTTTGAAATCCTAATGTATATTGTTCGTGTCTTACTGTACTTTTTTTCTTATATGCTTCCAAGTCACAACTAATTTTTGGTTGTCTTGAGTAAACCTATTTTGCCAGTAAAAAGAACTCAGCATTCTTCCAAGTCCCAATAAAGAATAATGGACATGTATGTGAATTTTCAACATTTCTGTAAATAGTAGCTTCTTAGTACCTATCTACATCTACATGTGCCATTAAGATGAAGCAATAAAAACATAGTGTTATGACTGGTTGTATAGGAGATCAAAGCCCCCACGACTACTCCGCCACCAGCCATGCTATATGACACCACAATATAGGCGGCCCAGCGAAGCGCGGTCATTTGTCTATTAATGTAGACTTGGATACTGAATGGTTTGCTTGAGGTCATCAAATGTTATTCGTAACCGGGTAACTATAAAAGTGCCATTGATGTATATATACCATAAAGTATGTCGTCGGAGTTCAAGATCAGGAATTGTTCCTCCGATGATGGAGAGATACACTCTGGGCCCTCTCGATATTAAGATGTCCATCAACATTTGTCCAAGCACCTTGACTAAAGTGGTAGAAAGTGGTAGTCACGGGGACACATGGAATACTGAACGAGTAATAAGTACACTCTGGGCAACGAGGATAGCAAAACAGTTTTGCCTTGGGCTGTGTAAAGTCTCAGAAAGAAATAAAGAATGTGAATGTACATAATACGTGAGGTTTACATGATAAAGATATTCATGGATATGTGCGAGAGTCGATAGAGTGATCAAGTGCTTCATATCGATTACTGACGCAAAAGGTGTTCTGGACATGTCCACATATACACCCACACACTTAAAGGTGTAGTGACATTTAGGAATGTGAGTTATATATGAAGCTAACAGAAATGAGGTTCCGAGAGTGTCTCGGATCATCTTAGAATGGTTCCAAGAGGTCCCGGCCAGATGATCCCAGAAGTGTCCGCAATGGTTTTGGGATTGTTCGGAATGGTTCTGGGCATATATGGAATGTACTGAAAGGTTGTAGAAAGTTGTGGAAGGGTTCAGAACGTATGGAAGGTTCTGAAATATTACCGAAGAGTTTACAAGGTCCCCTAATTAACCAGCCACGAGATGTTGCCTTAGGGGAAACGGTGTTTTGCCTCCTAAGAAAATCCGAATAGAAAAGTCAAGTCGTATTCTAGTAGGACTCCTCAGAGGAGATACCTATGTAAGAAGGGCAAGGGATCCCCAAGAGGCACCGCCCATAGACCAAAACCCTACCTGGCACCGCCCTACGCGCCCAACGTGACGCGCAATCTCTCTTCTTCGCGGAGCTTTGCTGGATCGATTAATCCATTTAGATCTAATCTAGACAACAATCACATAGACTTTGTATCTTCATCGACACGTTGCCCACTTCGTTGGTGTCCTTGATTATACTTCGATGCGGTGACACTTATCATGTACATGTAACTTTTCTTCAGTTCCTCGGCAACGGCGCCAGAAAAAGTAGCTGCTAGCGCGTAGAAGCTTCCTTGTGACGGTACATCACACGTCCGTTGGGAACCCCAATAGGAAGGTATGATGAGCACAGCAGTAAGTTTTCCTCACGAAACCAAGGTTTATCGAACCAGTAGGAGATGAAGGCCACGTGAAGGTTGTTGGTGGAGGAGTGTAGTGTGGCGCAACACCAGTGATTCCGGCGCCAACGTGGAACCTGCACAACACAATCAAAATATTTTGCCCCAACTTAACGGTGAGGTTGTCAATCTCACCGGCTTTGAAACAAAGGATTAAACGTATGGTGTGGAGAATGATGTTTGCTTGCTAAGAACAACAGAGAACAATGATTGCAGTAGATTGTATTTCAGATGTAAAAGAATGGACCGGGGTCCACAGTTCACTAGTGGTGTCTCTCCAATAAGATAAATAGCATGCTGGGTGAACAAATTACAGGTGGGCAATTGACAAATAAAGATTTATATACATATCATGATGATCACTATGAGATTTAATCAGGGCATTACGACAGAGAACATAGACCGCCATCCAGCATGCATCTATGCCTAAAAAGTCCACCTTCAGTTAGCATCCGCCCCCTCCAGTATTAAGTTGCAAACAACAGACAATTGCATTAAGTATGGTGCGTAATGTAATCAACACAAATATCCTTAGACAAAGCATTGATGTTTATCCCTAGTGGCAACAGACATCCACAACCTTAGAACTTTATGTCACTGTCCCAGATTCAATGGAGGCATGAACCCACTATCGAGCATAAATACTCCCTCTTGGAGTTACAAGTATCAACTTGGCCAGAGCCTCTCTAGCAACGGAGAGCATGCAAGAACATAAACAACACATATATGATAGATCAATAATCAACTTGACATAGTATTCCATATTCATCGGATCCCACCAAACACAACATGTAGTATTACAAATAGATGATCCTGATCATGATAGGCAGCTCACAAGATCTAAACATGATAGCACAAGAGGAGAAGACAACCATCTAGCTACTGCTATGGACCCATATAGTCCTAGGATGAACTACTCACGCATCAGTCCGGAGGCGGGCATGGTGATTTAGAGCCCTCCGGTGATGATTCCCCTCTCCGGCAGGCGATCTCCTGAATCCCCGAGATGGGATTGGCGGTGGCGGCGTCTGGAACTTTTCCGTATTGTGGCTCTCGGTACTAGGGTTTCGCGACGGAGAGTTTAAGTAGGCGGAAGGGCAGAGTCGGAGGAGGCACGGGGGCCCCACACCATAGGGGGGCGCGGGCCCCAAGAGTTAACTCATAAAGCAATAGATTCAAAGTAAGAGGTTTCGAAACAACACAAAGGAAGATTTAAGTTTCAGCAATTGCTTTCAACTTGTAACATGTATATCTCATGGATAATTGTCAACACAAAGTAATATAATAAGTGCAATAAGTAAACATGTAAGAATCAACGCACACAGTTGACACAAGTGTTTGCTTCTAAGATAGAAAGAAGTGGGTAAACTGACTCAACATAAAGTAAAAGAAAGACCCTTCGCAGAGGGAAGCAGGGATCATGTGCTAGACCTTTTTATTTTGAAAACATGGAAACAATTGTGTCAACGGTAGTAATAATTCATATGAGTTATGCATAAAACTTTCTATAAGTTGCAAGCCTCATGCATCGAATACCAATAGTGCCCGCACCTTGTCCTAATTAGCTCGGATTTCCATGGATTATCATTGCATTACATATGTTTCAATCAAGTGTCACAAAGGGGTACCTCTATGCCACCTGTACAAAGGTCCAAGGAGATAAATCGCATTTGATTTCTCGATTTTGATAGATCTCAACTTGAGGACATCCACACCGGGACAACATAGAAAACAGATAATGGACTCCTCTTTTTAATGCTTCAAGCATTCAACAACAACTAATATTCTCATAAGAGATTCTGAGGATTAATGTCCAAGCTGAAACTTCCACCATAATACATGGCTTTGGTCGGCGGCCCAATGTTCTTCTCTAACAACATGCATACTCAAACCATTCAACTCATGGCAAATCTCCCTTACATCAGACAAGACGAACATGCATAGCAACTCACATGATATTCAACAAAGGTATGACAGGTTGATGGCGTCCCCAGAAACATGGTTACCGCACAACAAGCAACTTATAAGAACTAAGATACATAGCAACATATTCATTACCACAATAGTTTTTAGGCTACTTTCCCATGAGCTATGTATTGCAAAGACAAGGAATGAAATTTTAAAGGTAGCACGCAAGCAATTTACTTTGGAATGGCGAAAAATACCACATATAGGTAGTTATGGTGGACACAAATGGCATAGGTTTTGGCTCAAGGTTTTTGGATGCACGAGAAGCATTTCCCCTCAGTACAAGGCTTTGGCTAGCAAGGTTGTTTGAAGCAAACACAAGTATGAACCGGTACAGCAAAAACTTACACAAGAACATATTGCAAGCATTATAAGACTCTACACTGTCATCCTTGTTGTTCAAACATTTTTACCAGAAAATATCTAGACCTTAGAGAAACCAATCATGCAAACCAAATTTCAACAAGCTCTACGGTAATTCTCCACTAATAGATTTAAACTACATGATGCAAGAGCTTAAACATGATCTACTTGAGAGCTCAAAACTATTGCCAAGTATCGAATTATTCAAGACAATATGAGGCATTTTCTGTTTCCAACCAAATAAAAACAAGTACAAGTGTTGCGGCTTTCAGCTTTCGCCATGAATATTAAAGCAAAACGAAGAACACAAGTGTTCAAATGAAAAAGCGGAGCGTGTCTCTCCAACACAAGGATTGTTGGATCCGAATTTATTCAAACATAAACAAAAATAAAAGCAAACAAACGCTCCAAGTAAAGCACTTAAGATGTGACGGAATTAAAATATAGTTTCACTAGAGGTGACCTGATAAGTTTGTTGATGAAGAAGGGGATGCCTTGGGCATCTCCAAGCTTAGACGCTTGAGTCTTCTTGAAATATGCAGGGATGAACCACGGGGCATCCCCAAGCTTAGACTTTTCACTCTTCTTGATCACATCATATCATCTTCCTCTGTTGATCCTTGAAAACTTCCTCCACACCAAACTCAAAGCAATCTCATTAGAGGGTTAGTGGATAATCAAAATTCACATGTTCAGCAAGGACACAATCATTACCAACACTTCTGGACATTACTCAAAGCTACTGAAATTTAATGGAGCAAAGAAATCGAATCAAACACAGTAAAAGAGGCAATGCGAAATAAAATACCGAATCTGTCAAAACAGAACAGTCCGTAAAGACGAATTTTTTTGAGGCACTTAACTTGCTCAGATGGAAAAACTCAAAACTAATGAAAGTTGCGTACATATCTTAGGATCATGCATGAAATTTCGCTGATTTTTTTATTCTTCTACAGAGAGAAAAACGCGAATTCGTGACAGCTAACAAATCTGTTTCAGCCTTCTCTTAGAGACTTTACTTGGCACAACAATGCATGAAAATAAAGATACAAAGGTAATGCTACAGTAGTAACAAGCACCTTGACTCAAATATAAAACAAAAATTGCAGAAATAAAATAATGGGTTGTCTCCCATAAGCGCTTTTCTTTAACGCCTTTAGGCGCAGAAAGTGCAAATCAAGTAATATCAAGAGAAGAAGCATCAACATCATAATTTGTTCTAATAATAGAATCAAAAGGCATATTCATTCTCTTTCTTGGGAAGTGTTCCATACCTTTCTTGAGAGGGAATTGATACTTAATATTTCCTTCTTTCATATCAATAATAGCACCAACAGTTCGAAGAAAGGGTCTTCCCAAAACAATAGGATAAGATGCATTGCATTCAATATCCAAGACAACAAAATCAACGGGGACAAGGTTATTGTTAACCGTAATGTGAACATTATCAATTCTCCCCAAAGGTCTCTTTATAGAATTATCAGCAAGATTAACATCCAAATAACAATTTTCCAAAGGTGGCAAGTCAAGCATATCATAAAGTTTCTTAGGCATAACAGAAATACTTGCACCAAGATCACATAAAGCATTACAATCAAAATCATTGACTTTCATCTTAATGATGGGCTCCCAACCATCTTTCAACTTCCTAGGAATAGAAGCTTCAAGTTTTAATTTCTCTTCCCTAGCTTTAATGAGAGCGTTTGTAATATGTTTTGTAAAGGCTAAATTTATAGCACTAGCATTATGACTTCTAGCAAGTTTTTGTAAGAACTTAATAACTTCAGAAATATGACAACTATCAAAATCTAAACCATTATGATCTACAACATTCTGAAAAATTTCAGCACTTTTATCACAAACAGTTTCAGCAATTTCAGGCAATTTTGCACGCTTTGCAGTAGAATTAGAAACATTGCCAACACCAATTATTTTACCATTGATAGTAGGAGGTTTAGCAACATGTGAAGCATCAACATTACTAGTGGTGGTAATAGTCCAAACTTTGGCTATATTATTCTCTTTAGCACGTTTTTCTTCTCTTTCTTCTCTTTCCCACCTAGCATGCAATTCATCCATCATTCTAATATTGTCATTAATTCGAACTTGGATAGCATTTGTTTTAGCAAGAATTTTGTTATCATTATCCTTAGGTTTAGCAGCCATTTTATTAATTAAAGAAGCTTGTGACTCAGACATGTATGAAATTCGGTTTTCAGCATTTGAAAGCTTAGTTTGCAAACCAGAAATTTCCATATTCAAATTCTCAAGTTGATTCCCTATATTTTTTAACAAGGCAGATTGTTCATTCATAGTTTTAGTAAACAATTTATTTTGCTCATATTGTGATTGCATATAGCTCTTAGTAGCTCTTTCAATTTCCAGCATCTTTTCCTCACTAGGCAAAATAGATGTACCATAAGAATTACCATAACCACTACCACTATTAGAAGGATATGGCCTATAGTTGTTGTTACCAAAATTATTCCTATAAGCATTGTTGTTGAAATTATTATTCTTAATGAAATTCACATCAATATGCTCTTCTTGAGCAACCAATGAAGCTAAAGGAACATTATTAGGATCAACATGAGATCTACCATTAACAAGCATGGACATAATAACATCAATCTTATCACTCAAAGAAGAGGTTTCTTCAACAGAATTTACCTTCTTACCTTGAGGAGTTCTTTCAGTATGCCATTCAGAGTAATTGATCATCATATCATCAAGAAGCTTTGTTGCAGCACCCAAAGTAATGGACATAAAAGTACCTCCAGCAGCTGAATCCAATAGGTTCCTTGAAGAAAAATTCAATCCTGCATAAAAGGTTTGGATGATCATCCAAGTAGTTAGTCCATGGGTAGGGCAATTCTTTACCAAAGATTTCATTCTCTCCCATGCTTGGGCAACATGTTCATTATCCAATTGCTTAAAATTCATAATGCTACTTCTCAAAGATATAATCTTAGCAAGAGGATAATATTTTCCAATAAAAGCATCTTTACATTTAGTTCATGAATCAATACTATTTTTAGGCAAAGACAGCAACCAATCTTTAGCTCTTCCTCTTAAGGAGAAAGGAAACAATTTCAGTTTTATAATATCCCCATCTATATCCTTATACTTTTGCATTTCACAAAGTTCAACAAAATTATTAAGATGGGCAGCAGCATCATCAGTACTAACACCAGAAAAATGCTCTCTCATAACAAGATTTAGTAAAGCAGGTTTAATTTCATAAAATTCTGCTGTAGTAGCAGGTGGAGCAACGGGAGTGCATATAAAATCATTGTTATTTGTGCTAGTGAAATCACACAACTTAGTATTCTCAGGAGTACCCATTTCAGCAATAATAAACTAAGCAAACCTAATTAAATAAAGTAAAACTAGTAACTATTTTTTTGTGTTTTTGATATGAAAGCAAACAAGACAGAAAATAAAATAAAGCAAGACAATAAACAAAGTGAGAGATTATGTCCCCTTAGCGTGTGTCTTGATCTCCCTTGACGGGAAAATGTAGCTGCTAGCGTGTAGAAGCTTCCTTGTGACGGTAAAGCACACGTCCGTTGGGAACCCCAAGAGGAAGGTATGATGAGTACAGCAACGAGTTTTCCCTCAGTAAGAAACCAAGGTTTATCGAACCAGTAGGAGATGAAGGCCACGTGAAGGTTGTTGGTGGAGGAGTGTAGTGCGGCGCAACACCAGATTCCGGTGCCAACGTGGAACTGCACAATGATGTCTACGGTGCTTCTATTCGTAGACAGTGTTGGGCCTCCAAGAGCAGAGGTTTGTAGAACAGCAAGTTTCCCTTAAGTGGATTACCCAAGGTTTATCGAACTCGGGGAGGAAGAGGTCAAAGATATCCCTCTCAAGCAACCCTGTAATCACAAAGCAAGAAGTCTCTTGTGTCCCCAACACACCAAATACACTTGTCAGGTGTATAGGTGTACTAGTTCGGCGAAGAGATAGTGAAATACAAGTAATATGGATGTATATGAGTGGTAATAGCAATCTGAATAAAATATGGCAGCGAGTAAACATGCAACAAAACAGTAAACAAACGGAGATTCGATGCTTGGAAGCAAGGCCTAGGGATCCTGCTTTCACTAGTGGACACTCTCAACAATGATCACATAATAGGACTACTCTACACCCTTTTGTTGGATGATGAACACATTGCGTAGGATTACACGAACCCTCAATGCCGGAGTTAACAAGCTCCACAATTCAATGTTCATATTTAAATAACCTTAGAGTGCAAGATAGATCAACATAATTACACCAAGAACTAACATAGCATGCACACTATCACCTTCATGCTTATGTAGGAGGAATAATACACATCAATACTATCATAGCAATAGTTAACTTCGCAATCTACAAGAGATCATGATCATAGCATAAACCAAGTACTAACACGAGTGCACACACTGTCGCCATTACACCGTGTAGGAGGAATAAAACTACTTAATAACATCACTAGAGTAGCACATAGATGATATTCAACTAGATCACATAAAGAGAGAGATGAACCACATAGCTACAGCGGAGCCCTCAGCCCCGGGGTGAATTACTCCCTCCTCATCATGGAGACAACGATGGCGGTGAAGATGGCGGTGGAGACGGCGGTGGAGATGACTCCGGGGCAATTCCTCGTCCGGCGGTGCGGGAACAGAGACTTGTCCCCGAATCTTGATTTCGCGATGGCGGCGGCTGGAAGGTTTTCTCGGGTCTCGTCTTCTCCGTCGTTGTTTTTAGGTCGGGACGATTAAATAGGCGAAGAGATGGAGTCGGAGGGGCCACGGGGTGCCCACACCACGGGGCGCGCCCCCCGGGCCGCGCCGGGTGTGGTGTGGGGCCCCCCTGGCTCCCCTCTCGTCCTTCTCCGGTGCTCTGGAAGCTTCCGGGAATTATAAGGTCCTCGGTCTTGATTTCGTCCGATTCCGAAAATATTTCTTTACTAGGATTTCTGAAACCAAAAGCAGAAAAAGAACTGGCCTTTCGGCATCTCGTCAATAGGTTAGTTCCGAAAACGCATAATAATGACATATAATGTGTATAAAACATGTAGGTATCATCAATAAAGTAGCATGGAACATAAGAAATTATAGATACGTTTGGGACGTATCAAGCATCCCCAAGCTTAGTTCCTACTCGCCCTCGAGTAGGTAAACGATAACAATGATAATTTCTTAAGTGACATGCCATCATAACCTTGATCATACTATTGTAAAGCACATGAGATGAATGCAGAGATTCGAAGCAATGATGAAGATAATGAGTAAACAAATGAATCATATAACAAAGACTTTCATGAATAATACTTTCAAGACAAGCATCAATAAGTCTTGCATAAGAGTTAACTCATAAGCAATAAATTCTTAGTAGAAAGCTTTGAAACAACACAAAGGAAGATGTAAGTTTCAACGGTTGCTTTCAACTTTAACATGTATATCTCGTGGATAATTGTCAACACAAAGTAATATAACAAGTGCAATAGGTAAACATGTAAGAATCAATGCACACAGTTCACACAAGTGTTTGCTTCTAAGATAGAAAGAATAGGTAAACTGACTCAGCAATAAAGTAAAAGAATGGTCCTTCAAAGAGGAAAGCATCGATTGCTATATTTGTGCTAGAGCTTTGATTTTGAAAACATATAGAGAGCATAAAAGTAAAGTTTTGAGAGGTGTTTGTTGTTGTCAACGAATGGTAGCGGGTACTCTAACCCCCTTGCCAGACAAACCTTCAAAGAGCGGCTCCCATTTTATTTTATTTTTGGGTAGCACTCCTTCCAACCTTTCTTTCACAAACCATGGCTAACCGAATCCTCGGGTGCCTGCCAACAATCTCATACCATGAAGGAGTGCCTTTTTATTTTAGTTTTATTATGATGACACTCCTCCCCACCTTTGCTTTCTCAAGCCATGGCTAACCGAATACTTCGGGTGCCGTCCAACAATCACATACCATGGAGGAGTGTCTATTTTTGTTAATTAATTTGGGACTGGGAATCCCATTGCCAGCTCTTTTTGCAAAATTATTAGATAAGCGGATGAAGCCACTTGTCCATTAGTGAAAGTTGCCTAACAAGATTGAAAGATAAACACCACATACTTCCTCATGAGCTATAAAACATTGACACAAATCAGAGGTGATAACTTTTGAAATGTTTAAAGGTAGCACTCAAGCAATTTACTTTGGAATGGCGGAGAAATACCATGTAGTAGGTAGGTATGGTGGACACAAATGGCATAGTGGTTGGCTCAAGGATTTTGGATGCATGAGAAGTATTCCCTCTCTATACAAGGTTTAGGCTAGCAAGGTTATTTGAAGCAAACTCAAGTATAAAACGGTGCAGCAAGACTCACATATAAACATATTGTAAGCATTATAAGACTTTACATCGTCTCCTTGTTGTTCAAACACCTCAACCAGAAAATATCTAGACTTAGAGAGACCAATCATGCAAACCAAATTTTAACAAGCTCTATGTAATTATTCATTAATGGGTACAAGGTACATGATGCAAGAGCTTAAACAAGATCTATATGAGCACAACAATTGCCAAGTATCACATTATTCAAGACATTACACCAATTACTACATGTAGCATTTCCCGTTTCCAATCATATAACAATTAACGAAGCAGTTTCAACCTTCGCCATGAAAATTAAAAGCTAAGAACACATGTGTTCATACGAACCAGCGGAGCGTGTATCTCTCCCAAAAAATCATTTATTCAAACAAAAACAAACACAAAAACATACATACGCTCCAAGTAAAGTACATAAGATGTGACCGAATAAAAATATAGTTTCAAGAGAAGGAACCTGATACTTTGTCGATGAAGAAGGGGATGCCTTGGGCATCCCCAAGCTTAGATGCTTGGGTCTTCTTGAAATATGCAGGGATGAACCACCGGGGAATCTCCAAGCTTAGACTTTTTATTCTTCTTGATCGTAGTATATCATCCTCCTCTCTTGACCCTTGAAAACTTCTTCACACCAAACTTCAAGCAAACTCATTAGAGGGTTAGTGCATAATCAAAAATTCACATGTTCAGAGGTGACACAATCATTATTAACACTTCTGGACATTGCACAAAACTTCTGAAAGTTAATGGAACAAAGAAACTCATTCAACTTAACAAAAGCGGCAATGCGAAATAAAAGGCAGAATCTGTCAAAAACAGAACAGTCCGTAAAGACGAATTTTAAAATGGCACCAGACTTGCTCAAATGGAAAAACTCAAAACTAATGAAAGTTGCGTACATATCTGAGGATAACACTCGTAAATTGGCAGATTTTTTCGAATTTTCTACAGAGACTTGTGCCCAGATTCGTGACAGACAGCAATGCTGTTTCTGCGCAGCGATACCAAATGTAACATCAACTTTAACATAGAAACTTTACTTGGCACAAAAACATGATAAGGAGAGGTTGCTACAGTAGTAAACAACTTCCAAGACACAAATATAAAACAAAGTACTGTAGCAAAATAACACATGGGTTATCTCCCAAGAAGTTCTTTCTTTATAGCCATTAAGATGGGCTCAGCAATTTTGGTGATGCACCCGCAAGAAATAGTATTTGAAGCAAAAGAGAGCTTCAAAAGGCAATTAAAAACACATTTGAGCCTAACATGCTTCCTATGCAGAAGAATCTTATACACAAATGAATTCATGAAGAGCAAAGTGACAAGCATAAGAGGATAAAACACGAGTAACTTAAAGATTCTCAACATAAAGAGGGGAAACTTAATATTATTAAGATGCATATAACCATATTTCACTCTCTCATAATAACTTTCAGTAGCATCATTGATGAAATCCACAATATACCCGTCACTTAAAACATTCTTATCATGGTTCATATGCATAGAAGTATCATTAATTTTGGCATAAGAAGAGTTATTCTCATTAATAGTAATTGGAGCAAGATCATTATCAAGAATTTGAACATGGTAAACAAGTTGCATATTAAAAGAATTGTTTTTGGTAATCCAATCATGACTATGACAAGTTTCATAAGGATAGTTATAACCTTTATCATAGCATTCTTTATAATAATCATCAAAGATCGGAGGCACAGTGTCATCATAAGAAATAGAATAGTTATCTTTCACAGTCGGTTTATCTATGACCATACCATCATTGTTATTAGAAGGAGATGTATCAAGAACATAATGACCAGTAGCAAAAGGATTTTCAAACACCTCTTCCCCAAGCTTAAAGCTTTCTATATCATTATGGGAGGAAGCATGGATAGCACTGACACTATGGCAATTATTATCATTTTCAGAATTAGTTTCCCAGAGATTTGTAATATCAAAAGTAGTATGCTCATTCAAATCATGATCGCTAATGTATGTAAAGGGCATAGGAAGATCATCGTATTCAGATTCATTATCACAATAATCATTAGGAGCAACATACTTACGGTTACCTAGCGTTATCTCATTCACGCGGGGATACGCCGTTACCTCTTTCTTTTTATTCTCCTTCTTCTTCTTCTTCTTCTTCTTCTTCTTCTTCGTTCCCTTCTTCTTCTTCTTCTTCTTCTTCTTCTTCTCTTCTTCCCTCTCCTCACTCCCTTCTTTAGGAGGAAGAGGCTTGAAGGGTGGCTTGTCCGCATAACCTGATTTACTTTTAGAAACAATAGAAGAAATTTGGGAGGATCCCTCCTTTTCATTAATTAATTGAAAACACACAGCGGTCCTATCATATTTTGGCAAGGTGTCATCTTCTAAAATATTCTGTATGTAAGTATTTGTATGGCAATTATTAATGCAGTAAGAAAAACACCCATGCAGGACATCATCAATATCAAGATCGTTAATATTTAACAAGGAAATTTTTCTTGATAACTCTTCACACTTCAAAAATAAGGTAAGTTCATCATGCTGATTAGGAATAATTTCATCATCACAATACAAATTTGCAGCACTCATGGGGTTCGAATTATCATTGGAGGAGCATTGAAAATTAAAATGACCAACTTTATGGCAAAGTTCACAAATAAAAGGATAGAGGGCACACACTTTTTCTCCAAGATCATCTAGAGCTCTAGACCACTTTCTAGTTTTTTCATTTCTGTGATGGATACAATATTCATCTTCTATTTGATTAATTCCACAAGGTCTATGTATTCCACAAAAATTAACATGCTTATAGGAAATATCATTCTTAGGAGTTTGAGCACGCTTATTGCAATCATTAACAACAATTTCATTCTTCATGCAAGCGTCTTTAAAAGGTTCATGGTACTTATCAAAATTCTTCCTAGGCAATTCAATGTGAGAAGCAAAAGCTTTATAAAGATTTGCAGCAACTTGAGAGTCAAGACCATAAGTAGCACTCATATTTCGAAATTTACCACTATCCATGAAAGTTTCAATGCATTCATAATCATAATTTATACCTGACTCTTTACCTTTGTCGTTCTCCCAATCTTCAGCGTTCTTCTTAATCCGATCAAGAAGGTCCCTTTTAAACTCTTCTTTATTGCTCGTGAATGATCCAGAACAAGTAGTATCCAGCAAGGTCTTATCTTGAAAGAAAGTCTTGCATAGAAATTATCAATGATGATATTACCTGGAAGCTCATGATTGGGGCATTTGAGCATTAAAGTCTTCAATCTCTCCCATGCTTGGGCAATACTCTCTCCATCATGAGGCCAAAAATTATATATATGGTTTCGATCTTTGTGAATTTCACTTGGAGGATAGAACTTGGAATAAAATAGAGGCACAATATCCTTCCAATCAAGAGAGCGCCCGTCCTTCAATAGTTTATACCAATGCGCCGCTTCACCAGATAGCGACATAACAAATAATTTCTTTCTAACTTCATCCATTGAAATACCTGCACACTTGAATAACCCGCATAATTCATGCAAAAACAGTAAATGATTCCTAGGATGGACAGTTCCATCCCCTTCATAGCGGTTATCCATAACACGTTCAATAATTTCCATAGGTATTTTATACGGAATACTTTCAGCAGGTGGATTTAAAATATCAGAAGCATCATTAGAGTTATCGCATATGGGAGATAAAGCATCATCAGAGCAAAATATTTCTTCTAAAGCGGAGGAGCAAAAAATATTATTTTTATGTAAACTAGCTTCCCCAAGCTTAGACTTCTTCATAGCATTAGCAGTAATTGTATTCATACCAATAACATTGCTATTATCATGCAAATAAGGTTCCATAGGTTTTTTAATTTTCGCATCAAACAATTCTAAATTAGGAAAAAGATTAAAAAGCTCACCAATTTTTTTGTTGTTTTCCATTATGCCTAACTAGTGAAAATAAAAATAAGAAACAAAAAGATGTAATTGCAGAGTCTAAAGGAAATAGCTTCGAGCACACACACAATGGCGCCGAAAGTACTGTTACGGAACCGGAGTGTGAGTACCTTTACCTTTCCTCTCCCGGCAACGGCGCAGAAAAGTGCTTGATGTCTACGGGTGCTTCTATTCTGGTAGACAGTGTTCGGCCTCCAAGAGCAGAGGTTTGTAGAACAGTAGCAAGTTTCCCTTAAGTGGATTACCCAAGGTTTATCGAACTCAGGGAGTGATACGTCCAAAACGTATCTACTTTCTCGAACACTTTTGCTATTGTTTTGCCTCTAATTTGTGTATTTTGGATACAACTAACACGGACTAACGCTGTTTTCAGCAGAACTGCTGGTGTCTCGTTTTTGTGCGAAATCCAACTTTCGGGAAAATCCTCGGAATTCTTGCAGAAGGCCCTATTTTTCCAAAATATTGACGGAGCAGAAGGGCAAAGGAGGTGGAGGCCCGAGGGCCCCACACCACATGGCGGCGCGGCCCGGGGGGCGCGCGGCCATGGTGTGGCCCCCTCGGCCGGCCTCCGACGCCCCCTTCGGACTACTTATTGGTTTCGACCTGAAAACGCACGGAGAGAAGTCGAAGTCGCCAGAAACCCTCCAGAGAGCCGCCACATCGCGAAACTCCGTCGCGGGAGCCGAAGTCTCCGTTCGGCACTCCGCCGGGACGGGGTGGAGGAGATCTTCACCACCATCACCGCCAACGCCTCTCCATCGACCAGCCATGTTTCCCCCATCCATGTGTGAGTAATTCCCCCGCTGTAGGCTGAAGGGGATGGTAGGGATTGGATGAGATTGGTCATGTAATAGTCATAAGATTGTTAGGGCATAGTGCCTAGTATCCGTAGATGTCACTTTTATGATATTGTTGCAACTTGTTATGCTTAATGCTTGTCACTAGGGCCCGAGTGCCATGATCTCAGATCTGAACATGTTATTGATTCATGAAGATATTCGTTGTTTATGATCTTACCTGCAAGTTGTATACACATGTCGCTGTCCGGAACCAATGGCCCCGAAGTGACAAGAATCGGGACAACCGGAGGGGATGGTAGTGATGTGAGGATCACATGTGTTCACGGAGTGTTAATGCTTTGCTCCGGTACTCTATTAAAAGGAGTACCTTAATATCCAGTAGTTTCCCTAGAGGCCCGGCTGCCACCGGCTGGTAGGACAGAAGATGTTGTGCAAGTTTCTCATTGCGAGCACGTACGACTAAATATGGAACACATGCCTATTGATTGATTAGTACTTGGATACCGTTTTATTATTATCAAATGCCCTGCTTTGATTGTTACATGAGTTTCTCTCATCCATGCAACGCCCGTTAAATCCGTCCCTGTGCCTACAGTATTTTAATCCTGCTGTTTACTATAATCACTACTGCTGTCTTTATTTCACCGCTGTTATTTCACTATTTCCACTGCCATAAAAGTTACTACTGATAAACTCTTGCGAGCAAGTTGTTTCCAGGTGCAGCTGAATTGACAACTCATTGTTAAGGCTTACAAGTATTCTTTGTCTCCCTTGTGTCGAATCAATAAATTGGGTAATACTTCCCTCGAAGACTGTTGCGATCCCCTATACTTGTGGGTCATCAAGACTATTTTCGGCGCCGTCGGGGAG
Source organism: Lolium multiflorum (assembly GCA_030979885.1). Taxonomy (NCBI): domain Eukaryota; kingdom Viridiplantae; phylum Streptophyta; class Magnoliopsida; order Poales; family Poaceae; genus Lolium; species Lolium multiflorum. The sequence continues at coordinate 255,100,605 of CM061752.1, read as the reverse complement.
CATAGCTTTACTTGGAAGTTCACTTGGATTGATATTGTTCGCTGCAAATTCTCCATTATGGGTAAACCTCGCGATACTAAGATCGCCATATTACCATCCACTACAAGAAAAGGTACAACTCTTAGTACCTCTGCTGCTCTTGATTCACCATCCGTGATAAGTAAACTTGTTTCACCACCACAAACTTCAAATGCTGGTACTTCTGCTGAATCTGAAATTTCCTCTCATAATTGTGATGATGCTTCTGCTGTGCTTGATAATAATGGTTCGTTAGGATCTTTTCTAGATGCTACAATTGCTAGGTCTAGGCAAATTGAAAATACTGAAATTCCTAATGAAAATGCTGCTACACCTGTTAATTCACCTGAGTCTGTTGAATATTCTAGTGATGATCTTGATGAAGATTATGTAGAGCTTGATGATGATTTTATTGAAAAATGCAATGCTACTACTGATGCAAGAAAAATTAAAAAGTTGCTTGCAGAACATGCTTTTAAATATAAACCATCTCCTGATCCTAAATTTGCCACATCTCCTATAAACATTAGGGATAAAGATTATGATTTTTCTCTTGATCTATCTCATATAGCTATTGTTGAGAAAACACCCTTTTGTGGTACTGAAAAAGAAAGTGCTGTTGAACACTTGACTGAGTTATCTACTCTTAGTGGCGTGTTTTCTGATGATGTCAAGATGCGTACTTATTTTGTCGCTAAATTTTTTCCTTTCTCATTAAAGGATGATGCTAAAACTTGGTATAATAATTTGCCTCCTGGTTCTATTAAAAGTCCAATTGACTTGCGTGATGTTTTCTTTCGAAAATACTTTCTGCTAGTGCTCAACATGTTGCTTTGCAGAGAATTTATAATTTTGACCAGGAAGATGGAGAGAAATTGCGAGGCTTGGGCGAGATTTTGTTCTCTTATTAGAGCTCAGCCTGACCATGATTTGGAAAAGCATGATTTACTTGATATATTTTATAGTGGACTAACTATTGAGTCTAGGGCATACCTGGATAGTTGTGCTAGTTGTGTTTTCAGGAAAAGAACTCCAGAAGACGCTGAGGAATTATTGGCTAAAATAGGCCGGAATCATGATGATTGGTCTACACCTGAACCAACCCCGACACCGATAGTGAAGAAGAGGGGTATGATTAAATTGAATGATGAAGATATGAGGGAAGCCAAGAAGTCTCTTAAAGAGAAGGGTATTAAACCTGAAGATGTGAAGAATTTACCTCCTATAGAAGATATATGTGAGACAATTCCCCCTTCATCCATGATTGAGGTACACTCTCTTCAACACTTTACTAGGGAAGATATTCCGTATTCAAAACCTCCTGCTCAATGCTTAGATGAATTTGATAATTATATTGTTAAGCAAGAAAACTTTAATATGAGAGTAGAGAATCATTTAATGGAAAATTCCCGAGCTATTAGTGAATTGCATGGTATTGTGGAGAGAACCTCCAATGATGTTAAGATACTTGTTAAACATTTTCAAATGGTTCAAACTCAAATTGATCAACTTACTAAAGTGCAAAATGACTTGTTGGGAAATAATTCTAAAGAAAAACATGCTTATGAAGTAACAACTAGAGGTGGTGTTTCTACCCAGGATCCTCTATATCCTGAAGGGCATCCCAAAAGAGTTGAACAAGATTCTCAACTAATTAAAACTAGTGCTCCATCTAAGAAAAAGAAAAAGAAACATAAGAATGTTGTAGAATCCTCTGAACCTGTTAATGATCCTAATAGTATTTCTATTTCTGATGCTGAAACTGAAAGTGGTAATGAACATGAGGAAGATAACGATAAGAATGATACTCCTGATAAAGAAGAAATTGAAAAAGAACCTGAAAAGCATGCTAAAAATAAAAAGTACACTAAAGAAGATTTTATTACTGAGAAACATAGTAATGAAAGAGAACCTTGGGTTCAAAAGCAAATGCCTTTTCCTGCTAAGAAACTAAAATCAAAGGAAGAGGAACATTATAATAAATTTTGTGATTGGATGAAACCTTTATTTTTGCAAATTCCTTTGACTGATGCTATTAAATTGCCTCCTTATTCAAAGTATATGAAAGATATTGTTACTAACAAAAGGAAAGTCCCCAATGAGGAAATTTCAACTATGCTTGCTAATTACTCCTTCAATGGTAAGATTCCAAAGAAGTTGGGCGACCCAGGTATACCGACTATTCCTTGTTCCATCAAGAATAATTATGTTAGAACTGCTCTATGTGATTTGGGAGCAGGTGTTAGTGTAATGCCTTTTTCTCTTTATAAGAGACTTGATTTAGATAAATTGATACCAACTGATATATCTTTGCAAATGGCTGATAAATCTACTGCTATTCCTGTTGGTTTATGTGAAAATGTTCCTGTTCAAGTTACTCAGCATTGCTTGATATTAACTGACTTCGTTGTGTTGGAAATGCCTGAAGATGATAATATGTCCATTATTCTTGGAAGACCCTTTCTTAATACTGCAGGGGCTGTTATTGATTGCAATAAAGGCATGGTTACTTTCAATGTTGATGATAAGGAACACACTGTCTATTTTCCCAAGAGGATTGATAAAGTATGTGGAGTCAATACAATTTTTAATGTGAAAACTATCAAAGTGGGATCCATTGATTGTCCTATATATGAGCCTAAAGAAGAATATCAAACTCTTGTGATTGGATCCATATCAATTCAATATAAGGTAACATGATTGATTTGAGGTTTATTTCTTCTTATGTCATATAAAATTTATTTGGTAGCAAGACTTGATCAACCTTGTTAACAAGTATATTTTAATGCATAAAAGAGCTAAACAACATTTCTTTCTTTCTTTCTCCCTTCACCTATTTTACTTGCTGTAGCACTTTTTGTTTTGCAATATGCTTTAGTTGTTTAAGACTTTAGAAATCATTTTCCTGCGCAGTAATCATTAATTTAACACCCAGAAATGTGCATTTTTCGAAGTTCTCTAAAAATTACAAAAATTACACCGTTGGTCCTATTTTTCGACGAGGCACCTGGGAGCACCAGAGGATGACCTGTGGGGCACCAGAGGGTGCCACACCACAGGCCGCGCGGAGGGGGGCGCGCCACCCTGTGGTGTGGGCCCCTCCTTTCCCCACTACATCATCTCTTCCTCCCAACATCTTCTCTCTCCGAAAAAACTCGTACCAAGTTCCTCTCACTCGTGTTTCTGCTCAAGAACTCGCGATTTTTCGATCTCCTTGCTCAGCCCAGATTTTGTTTGAAATTTGGCACATTTACTCCTTGGTATGTGACTCCTTTGATTGTCCAATTAGAATTTTGTTTGGTTGAGTATATCTTGAATATTTTGCTGCTGTAGATAACATGTTTAGTGAGCTTTCATGCTTGTTCTAAGTGGAAGAAACTAGTTTTGGTGCATGTTTAGTACTCTAGCAAGTTTCTATAGTAGTTCCCTTCAATTATATACCTTGAAATCAAATTTTATAATGATTGTTGAAAAATTTCAGAAAATGGAAGGGAGTGTGCACCAACTTAACCAACAAGAGTTGGAGGTACAGCAAGTCATGAGAGTTCATAGTGAAGAGGGAGTATACCCCTCTTATTACCCATGCACGGATTTTATGCGGAATGCAGGAATCCTGCAAGATGTTCAAACACTGATTTCCAATGCAGGGTTGGAAGGTTTTACTGTTGGTGAACCTCACCAATATGCTAAACTAACGGTGTCGGTTGTGCAGGATTTCGAATTTCACCGGTCTCAAACTAACCCCATGGTCCGGTACAAGATTTATAACAAAACTATCAACTTGCCTTTCAGTGATTTTTGTACAGCAATTAGAGTGCCGCGGTGGGGATCCTGCGAGAAGATCAGGGGAACACCGCGGGAGCTCTCAAATCTTTATACAATGATTTGTAATGGGAGGAGCTTCTCCAATGATAGTGGTAAGATTAGTAGCATTCAACAGCCAGCTATCCGCTATTTTGCTTATTTCGTTACAAAGTGCGTTCTTGCGAGAAAGACTGGAGGTAAATTATCTGTCCAAGATTTGGCTTTCTTAGCTGCTGCTTTGCAATAGGATAGGACTTATAATTTGGGTGCTTTAATAGCTTGTAGACTTGCTACTAACCGTGAGAAAGGAGGAATTTGTGGAGGTCTTATTGCCTCTCGCTTATTAGCTATGCATGGTGTAGAACCTCACCATTTAGATATTCCGCTTTCTATAGAGAAGCTTGATGTTGTTTCTATGATTAAACATGAATTTATTTCAGATGCATCTAATTTGAACAACCTGCATTATAGGATAACTTTGTATAAGAAAAATTGGAGTATAACTAAGAAAATTGAAAAACTAGTACGATTGCCTGCACCTGCTTTGTTTAACCTTGATGCCAGGAACGGGTGGTCGATCACAGAAAATGAGCTAAACGCATACATAGAAAGGGAAAGCCGTCGTGCAAGGGAAGATGTGGAGGAGGCCGAGGAGCACCCCGACTCTTCATCCGATGCAGCGAGCTCCTCATATCAACATCATGGTCATGTGGAGCCTCCACGATATTCTTCTGCGCAGGGGCCTTATTATCACTCCATGTATGACCCACCGGCATGGAACTCCGACCCTCGTTGGGAATGAACTCCACTTAGGCCAAAAGCCTAAGCTTGGGGGGAGGTATACCGGCATCACTTATTCTTTGCATATTATGGTTGCTGGATACTTGTACATACTTGTTTAGTCTCTAGAGTGGTTTTCTAATGAGAGGAGATGATATTTGGGGAAGTGCTGTCCAAAAACAGATTCTGGGCTGTTACCAAAAAAATTCGTACGCACAGCCAGAACGTTATTTTGAGCTGCCAATTTTTGAGCATGTTCCCCAGGTTGTTATCTAACTTTCATTAGTTGAACACTTTTTGGTCTGAGCAATGGAAGATTTTTGTTAATTTCGATTTCTGTACTGCTGTCAGGATTTGGCAGATTTTTGTCATCCTGCTTTTCTGTGTTTCTGTTAGTTTGCATTCTTTTGTTTTCGCTTTGTTTCTTTCCTAAAACACAAAAAGACCAAAAATATTTATGTTGTTTCTCTTCACCATTTGGTTATTTGGTTCCTTGCTCTTAGTTGCTTTATTTGCTATCGTTGGTTTGCTATGAGAAAACCCAAAAAGATTTTGCTTTGTTTGCTTGTTTTCTTTCGTTCTTGTTTCTAATTCGAAAACACCAAAAATATTTGTTGTTCTTCTTTGGTTTGTAAACTTCATCATGAGTTCAATGGTCTTCGGTGGCTGGAGCGTGGTTTTCATTTCATATTATCCAAGCTACACAAGTGAAAAGGCAATAATGACGATCTACGACAATCTGATTGTGGTGAGAGGCTGGTATGAACTCTATTTGCTTTCATTTTTGTACATATACTCATCCATATGAGCATGCTTAGTTGGTTCATGTGAGGTATATGTTATTTGAGAAAGTCTAGTAGTTCATGATCTCTTATGTTTAGCTCCAATTTATTAATATGAGTAGCATGTCGTGGATGTTTGCTTGCATTGTTTTATTCATAAGTAAGTATGGCATTGTGGTATCCTCCTCTGAATAATTCATTTATATCGACTTGGCACATGCTCACGCATGCATATGACTGAACAAAAAGTCAATTAAGCCTCGATGATTTATATTGCTTCAGAGTTCTTGTATCATTTTTATGCCTCCGTTAATTTATTTTGCCGCAAGCATGATTATGACAGTTCTGCTCTCTTGATTTGTCGCTCCCTAGTCTTTTGCTAGCCTTCACTTGTACTGAGCGGGAACGCTCGTGCTTCCAAACACCTGAAAACCAAGTTGTTCCAAAGTGTCCACCATAAATACCTATGCATGGCATTTCAAACCATTCCAAGTAAATTCTCATGCGCTACCTTTAAAACTCTCAAAATGCTTCTCAATTTGTGTTAATGTTTCATAGCTCATGAGGAAGTATGTGGTGTTTAGCTTTCAACCTTGTCATTTACTTTTGACGGACTCTCATATGGACTAGTGGCACATCCGCTTATCCAATAATTTTGCAAAAAGAGCTGGCAATGGGATTCCAGTCCCAAATTAATTAACTAAAATAGACACTCCTCCATGGTTTGTGATTGTTGGACGGCACCCGAAGGATTCGGTTAGCCATGGCTTGTGTGAGCAAAGGTTGGGGGAGTGTCATCATCATAATAAAACTTAAATAAAAAGGCACTCCTTCATGGTATGTGATTGTTGGCAGGCACCCGAGGATTCGGTTAGCCATGGTTTGTGAAAGAAAGGTTGGAAGGAGTGCCAACCAAAAATAAATAAAATGGGAGCCGCTCTTGTGAGTCCGGTTGATGAGGTAGTTAGTGTACCCATTACCATTCGTTGACAACAACAAACACCTCTCAAAATAATTTTACTCCTGCTTTACAAATGAAAATCTCTAGCGCATGTTAATCCCTGCTTCCCTCTGCGAAGGGTCAATCTTTCACTTTTTATGTTGTGTCTCCATTCTTTCTTTGAGCACTATCTTGAGAGCACAACTGTTATTCTTAGTATAATATGCTTGTCTCAAAATATAATTGATTGTGGTATAACTTTGATGCTTTTATCTTTGACAATCACTACTTCTAGTCTTTCTATGAACTCAAGAGGTGCCTCGGCATTTATGTTTTGCCGATCAAATACAGGCAAGCGAGATACCACTTTATCATATTCTCTTATGAACATTGCAATCTTGCTTACATACATGATTCATGATGCTTATTATTAATTGTTGGTACCTCTCCATGATTGACATAGCTGTTGGATGATCTTATTTGCATGTATCTCATTATGAACTGCTTAGGTATTAGCCATAGCATGAGAATATATACATCATATGAGCAAATGTGTTCGTGAAAGTTCTTTTATCGCTCAGTTGTTAACTGAATTGCTTGAGGACAAGCAATAAGCTAAGCTTGGGGGAGTTGATACGTCCAAAACGTATCTACTTTCTCGAACACTTTTGCTATTGTTTTGCCTCTAATTTGTGTATTTTGGATACAACTAACACGGACTAACGCTGTTTTGCAGAACTGCTCTGGTGTCTCATTTTTGTGCAGAAATACAACTTTCGGGAAAATCCTCGGAATTCTTGCCCTATTTTTCCAAAATATTGACGGAGAAGGGCAAGGAGGGAGGCCAGGGCCCACACACATGGCGGCGCGGCCCGGGGGGGCCCGCGCGGCCATGTGGTGGCCCCCTCGGCCGGCCTCCGACGCCCCTCTTCGGACTACTTATTGGTTTCGACAAACGCACGGAGAGAAGTCGAAGTCGCGAAACCCTCCAGAGCCGCCACATCGCGAAACTCCGTCGCGGGAGCCAGTCTCCGTTCGGCACTCCGCCGGACGGGGAATTGGAGGAGATCTTCACCGCCATCACCGCCAACGCCTCTCCATCGACCAGCCATGTTTCCCCCATCCATGTGTGAGTAATTCCCCCGCTGTAGGCTGAAGGGGATGGTAGGGATTGGATGAGATTGGTCATGTAATAGTCATAAGATTGTTAGGGCATAGTGCCTAGTATCCGTAGATGTCACTTTTATGATATTGTTGCAACTTGTTATGCTTAATGCTTGTCACTAGGGCCCGAGTGCCATGATCTCAGATCTGAACATGTTATTGATTCATGAAGATATTCGTTGTTTATGATCTTACCTGCAAGTTGTATACACATGTCGCTGTCCGGAACCAATGGCCCCGAAGTGACAAGAATCGGGACAACCGGAGGGGATGGTAGTGATGTGAGGATCACATGTGTTCACGGAGTGTTAATGCTTTGCTCCGGTACTCTATTAAAAGGAGTACCTTAATATCCAGTAGTTTCCCTAGAGGCCCGGCTGCCACCGGCTGGTAGGACAGAAGATGTTGTGCAAGTTTCTCATTGCGAGCACGTACGACTAAATATGGAACACATGCCTATTGATTGATTAGTACTTGGATACCGTTTTATTATTATCTGCAAATGCCCTGCTTTGATTGTTACATGAGTTTCTCTCATCCATGCAACGCCCGTTAAATCCGTCCCTGTGCCTACAGTATTTTAATCCTGCTGTTTACTATAATCACTACTGCTGTCTTTATTTCACCTGCTGTTATTTCACTATTTCCACTGCCATAAAATTACTCGATAAACTCTTGCGAGCAAGTCTGTTTCCAGTGCACTGAATTGACAACTCCGCTGTTAAGGCTTACAAGTATTCTTTGTCTCCCCTTGTGTCGAATCAATAAATTGGGTAATACTTCCCTCGAAGACTGTTGCGATCCCCTATACTTGTGGGTCATCAGGGAGGAAGAGGTCAAAGATATCCCTCTCAAGCAACCCTGTAATCACAAAGCAAGAAGCCTCTTGTGTCCCCAACACACCAAATACACTTGTCGGGTGTATAGGTGTACTAGTTCGGCGAAGAGATAGTGAAATACAAGTAATATGGATGTATATGAGTGGTAATAGCAATCTGAATAAAATATGGCAGCGAGTAAACATGCAACAAAACAGTAAACAAACGGAGATTCGATGCTTGGAAGCAAGGCCTAGGGATCCTGCTTTCACTAGTGGGCACTCTCAACAATGATCACATAATAGGACTACTCTACACCCTTTTGTTGGATGATGAACACATTGCGTAGGATTACATGAACCCTCAATGCCGGAGTTAACAAGCTCCACAATTCAATGTTCATATTTAAATAACCTTAGAGTGCAAGATAGATCAACATAATTACACCAAGAACTAACATAGCATGCACACTATCACCTTCATGCTTATGTAGGAGGAATAATACACATCAATACTATCATAGCAATAGTTAACTTCGCAATCTACAAGAGATCATGATCATAGCATAAACCAAGTACTAACACGAGTGCACACACTGTCACCATTACACCGTGTAGGAGGAATAAAACTACTTTAATAACATCACTAGAGTAGCACATAGATGATATTCAACTAGATCACATAAAGAGAGAGATGAACCACATAGCTACAGCGGAGCCCTCAGCCCCGGGGGTGAATTACTCCTCATCATGGAGACAGCGATGGCGGTGAAGATGGCGGTGGAGACGGCGGTGGAGATGACTCCGGGGGCAATTCCCCGTCCGGCGGGTGCCGGAACGAGACTTCTGTCCCCGAATCTTGATTTCGCGATGGCGACGGCTCTGGAAGGTTTTCTCGGGTCTCGTCTTCTCCGTCGGTGTTTTTAGGTCAGGGACGATTAAATAGGCGAAGAGATGGAGTCGGAGGGGCCACGGGGTGCCCACACACACGGGGAGCCCCCGGCGCGGGGTGGTGTGGGCCCCCGGCTCCCCTCTCGTCCTTCTCCGGTGCTCTGAAGCTTCCGGAATTATAAGGTCCTCGGTCTTGATTTCGTCCGATTCGAAAATATTTCTTTACTAGGATTTCTGAAACCAAAAACAGCAGCAACTGGCCTTTCGGCATCTCATCAATAGGTTAGTTCTGGAAAACGCATAATAATGACATATAATGTGTATAAAACATGTAGGTATCATCAATAAAGTAGCATGGAACATAAGAAATTATAGATACGTTTGGGACGTATCACACAACACAATAAAACTACTTTGCCCCAACTTAACAGTGAGGTTGTCAGTCTCACCGGCTTGCTGAAAACAAAGGATTAAACGTATGGTGTGGAGAATTATGTTTGCTTGCAGAAAACAACAGAGAACAGTGATTGCAGTAGATTGTATTTCAGGTGTAAAAGAATGGACCGGGGTCCACAGTTCACTAGTGGTGTCTCTCCAATATGATAAATAGCATGTTGGGTGAACAAATTACAGTTGGGCAATTGGCAAACTAGAGATTCATATACATATCATGATGACTACTATGAGATTTACTAGGGCATTACGACAAAGAACATAGACCGCTATCCAGCATGCATCTATGCCTAAAAAGTCCACCTTCAGGTTAGCATCCGCACCCCTTCCAGTATTAAGTTGCAAACAACAGACAATTGCATTAAGTATGGTGCGTAATGTAATCAACACAAATATTCTTAGACAAAGCATTGATGGTTTATCCCTAGTGGCAACAGCACATCCACAACCTTAGGGGTTGCTGTCACTCCCCCAGATTCAATGGAGACATGAACCCACTATCTAGCATAAATACTCCCTCTTGGAGTCACAAGTATCAACTTGGCCAGAGCCTCTACTAGCAACGGAGAGCATGCAAGAACATAAAGAGCACATATATGATAGATCAATAATCAACTTGACATAGTATTCAATTTTTATCGGATGCCAACAAACACAATATGTAGCATTACAAATAGATGATCCTCATCATGATAGGCAGCTCAAAAGATCTAAACATGATAGCACAAGAGGAGAAGACAACCATCTTGCTACTGCTATGGACCCGTAGTCCAAGGATGAACTACTCACGCATCAGTCCGGAGGCGGGCATGGTGATGTAGAGCCCTCCGGTGATGATTCCACTCTCGGCAGGTGCCGGAGGCGATCTTCTGAACCCCGAGATGGGGTTGGGCGCGGCGTCTCGGAAATTTTCCGTATCGTGGCTCTCGGTACTCGGGTTTTCGCGACGGAGGGAATAAATAGGCGAAGGGGCAGCGCAGGGGGCACCCGAGGGGCCCACCCCATAGGCCAGCGCGCCGCCATGTGGGGTGGCCGCCTCGTGGCCCCTCTCCGTCTCCTCTTCGGTGTTCTGGAACCCTCCGTGGAAAATAAGACCGTGGGCTTTTGTTTCGTCCAATTCCGAGAATATTTGTAAACTAAATTTTCTGAAACCAAAAACAGCAAAAACAGGAAGCACTGCGGCATCTTGTTAATAGGTTAGTCTCGGAAAATGCATAAAAACATTATAAAGTATGACTAAAACATGTTGGTATTGTCATAAAACTAGCATGTAACATAAGAAATTATAGATACGTTGGAGACGTATCAGGCGGCGGCGGGGTTCCTCTCGCTCGCGACGGCCTCAGCTTGCGGCGGGAGCCCGCGATGGTGGGAGGAGGCTTGGCCTCGGCGACTCGGCCGACGTGGCGGCGGCCTAGCTCGGCAACCCCCTCCGCACCCCCGGTGGTCCGAAGCAGCGCGGCGGCGAGCGGAGCTCCGGCTCCTCCCAGATGTGGCGGCGTCGACGGCGGCTCCCTGCTGCTGTCCGACGAGGGTGGGCGGGGTGGCGGCCCCTCTCCCCTGCTTCTTCCTCTGCGGGTGGTGGTCGGCGGGTTGCTGCTGGTTGCTCGTCGCGGCTGCTTCCTGAGGTGCTAGATCTGACCGTGGCGGGCTCGGTTCGATCTGGCCTGTCAGCTCTTGCCGGCGGTGAGGTTGGTGGTCCTACGTGGTGTGGCATCGTCGCCGCGTGGGAGGTGCTTGTGCCCGTGGTTCGTAGGCCGGCGGCGTTGTGGGTCTCCCTCATCTCCGTTCGGCAACGTGGGAGTGCAGAGGTTCGGCTGCTCCGAGCGAAAGCTGATGGCGCGGCAGCTGCGGATGTCGCTATCCTCTTGGGGGCCTTCATGGAGCCTTCGACCTCCTCCGCTCGCGGGGCATAGTTTTTGGGTGAAAGCCTAGGCCGTGTTGTGCAGGGCCGGACGACAGTGTCGATCCACGTCGCTTCCCTCTTGGGGGCGTCGTCTTGAAGACTTTGTTCCCCAGCGTGCTTTCCTGAGGCTGGACTCGTACGACATCGCGGTGGGTGGCCGGCGATGTGTGAGGTTCGTGTGGTGGCTTGTGTGGCAACGATGGCGGTGTTGAGCGATCTTTAACAGAGTCCGTAAACTCGTGAACTGAAAACACTGAACTCGTGTTTACGGGTCGGAAAAGTTTTTAAATAATAAAACAAATGAACAAATATCTCAACAATGATTCATCTCACACATAAATGGATGGAATGGTAGGATCATTAGGGACGGCCATGTCGCTGCCAGTGCCGAGGAGGCAATTCCGTTGGATGTGGTTCCGACCAATCATCGAGCCACGCCTCTGATTTAGCAGCTTCACGCGGTCCTCAAGCTCCTTGACAAAGAGAAGGAGGATGGTGGCCTCGAAGTCATCGTCGTGGACCAGCTCATCAAGGTCGGAATCGTCCGAGCTCAACGAATCGGACAAATCGACATGATTGATCTCGTCGGCTGAGCTCATCCTCGACTCGACCGGCGCAACGGTGGCGGGACCCGGAGCTGAGCGAGGAACCGCGTGCGGGATGCGGGGAAACCTACGCTAGCTTCGCTTCGCCGGGCTCCGCCGAATCGGCGCGGCGGCGGAGTGTGCTGGCGGCGCGCGCGAGGAGGGAGAGACTGAGTGGTTGCGTGAGGTGAAAATTCAGCGCGTTCTAGATATGGATCCACGTTCAGTTCGCTCGTTTGGGCCCTACAACTATAGCCTGAATTGGATTTTCGGTCTCGGTCCTGAAAACGTTTTTTCGGTTTTGGCTCGTTTACGGTGAAAATTCAGCGCGTTCTAGATATGGATCCACGTTCAGTTCGCTCGTTTGGCCCCTACAACTATAGCCTGAATTGGATTTTCGGTCTCGGTCCTGAAAACGTTTTTTTGGTTTTGGCTCGTTTACGGTGACTAATCTGCGTCGGTTTTTGACCCGAACCCGTAAACTAGCGATTACTTTTTGGTTTTAGGCGGGTGACATGTATCCACAATCCACGGTTCCACACTAATATAGAAGAAGATTTAGACCGCGAGAGAATATTTAGCCCAACCGTGGCTGGCCCATATGCATGTGGCCCATTTTATAATTTGGAAAATTTCAAAACTAGCCCATATCAGTTCCATATTGTTAGGGCCAGAGCAAACAGACCATTTTGTTTGGTACCATATCCTGTACCATTTTTTCCTCATATCCAAACTAGAGTAGATATTGATCGGTTGTGGATTCGGATGTGGGTATATAGTGGACCATAGATTCAAGTCCGAAATGGAGCAGACTAGGACAGGTAACAAAACTGTCAAATAAATACTCTAATGAACATATAATTATAGTTCTTCTATAAGAAATTAAGAGGGATCTTACTTTTCAACCTTTCATGATCCCATTAGTTAAGAAAATAGAGACATAATGCATGTATTTAATTTCTTAATTATGTTTCTAAATGCTACTGCTGGATCTAATACTCTTTGAGAACGCCTTTTACCATACAGTTTCACTCCACAACCAAACTCGCATGCTCTTGTTTACTTTTAGTCTTAGTTTAATTTTCTCTTGTTTAGTTCTTTTACTTTTAGTCACTTTAAACTACATCAAGTATTTCACCTCTAGCTTATAAATAGCATATTTTCAAATCACGGTTTAGTGCGAACATGGCGCGCCTGATAATGTAGATGCGGAGTTGTATGGTTTCCATCTTGCAAAACTTTCCATGGAACAAAATTTATAATAAGTATTTGTTGCTGCAAATACTGTAATAACTCTATTGTTGGTGCAGGAACCAAATCATCACCAGGCACAACCAATTAAGGCAAGATCTTGGGTTCTCGACCTGCAAGTTGAGACTCGTGAATTTCTCTTGTGTTGTCGCCCCTACTTGTCGATACCACTTCTCCAAGTCAAAGATCACCAAGCCCAAACCTCATCGCCACTAGAGCTCTAACCACCATTACTAGTCCCCATATCCGGCCTTTCATGCCTTTCTCCGTGACTGAATTCACCATGGGATCAAAGACATGTCCCACGATGGCAACAGAGTGTGAAGCTTCGCATCTCTCCCTTTGAAACCAAACTGTCAGAAAAAACATGGTTGCGGTCTACTGAATCCCATTCGATCCGGCAACTTCGAGGCATGTCGTCCATTGGAGTTCGCTGGTTGAGCCTTCCGAAACTCGACACTCCGGTCAGATCAATGAAGGCATGCATGAAGAAGATCTTTGTCATGGTGTGAGACAGATCTTAGGACCAAACCCTCTTTATTCGAAGCCAGGCCGGTAGCCCACACACTATCAGCTGTCACCGGTAGCCAGACCCACAACACCACCCCTTCCGCGGGACTACACCAAAGTGCATTGTCGAGGAAGAGCATCAACACCGCTGCCTCGACCAAAGGACTCCGCCCTAGCCGCCGTGCTCGACGGGAAGTGCTCGCGCCGTCCTAGCCACGCTTGAACATCATCTCCGTGGACGAGGCCGGCAGCAGCGGCGACGAGGATCTACACTGGGGAGGTGCTTTTGGTGGAGGCTAGGTTTGGCCCATGTGCCGCCCTGGGGAGCAGCATGGTAGCAGCAGGTTTTCAACTCCGCATTCTTCGATCTATCCTGACGTCACATACCCGTACGAGTTAGAATGGTAGTAGATCCGCACAATCAATTAATTAATTATTAATTGGCTAATTATCCAATTACCCAAACTAAATTTGAGGGAGGGCTTGTCTTGGAGCAGACCTCTCCAATTTATATTGTAGCATGAGCAAAGTTCAGAGATAACCTCTTGCTTCAATTCATTGGGCGCAAGTTACATGCACGGGTTTACAGTGTAAGGTGTGAGTATAGACAAATCTTGCTGACTATCTTGATCGCTAGTTGAATTGAATTGGAATCTTGCGAACGAATTAATGGTGTCAGATCATATATATCGATGGCGACGAAATGCAGCAGTTAGCGTTTCATTGTATGCTCGTTTTCAGGTCAGGGTGCATGACATGCTACGTTTACTGCTCTGCTTCATGCAATTCAGGCTGTATCATGGACTGCTCTATCTGATCCCTCTACAACAGTCTGTACGAGTTCTGTAGTCGGATGGCTGGTCCATTCATGCACATACGTACATATAAACGCTAGCAGGGCACATGCTCTCTCTCTCTCCTGCAGTTCATTACGGACCCATTTACTAGAGTGTAGCTAGCTAGTTTCCTGTTACCGCCACCGTGTTTTATGCGCGGCTAACATTCGGGGGCGTGATTTGGTTGTTCGTATGGGCTTTTCTCGCATTCATTCAGCCTAGTTTTGTGCGTTTAGTTGACCATGGGTAAAATGATTTTCTGCACAACACTTAAAACAGTTCGTAAAAGTTGGTCCAAGAGGCATGCTCTATTCAGGGTTTCTCGGCGTGCAGGCTCTCGTGCTCGCTACAGTGCGCTCTTCGTGTCTCCAGGCATGCGAGTATGGTACTTAACCTTGCCTCTAATCTCGATCATTTTAATCCTCATTTGATATCGATCAAAACGATGCTTTGATTTAAAATAAGCTATACACGGAAAAGATGTGTATTGATGTTGCGAATTTATTCCTATGACCAGTTCTTAGTTTCGTCAAGTTTTTGAATGGCTATTTCATGTTCTCTTTGAAGCTTTTTTGACAAATTTTGTCAAAATTTTCGCATACGTTCAACTGCTCGAAATTTTCTCCGAGGAGTAGCTTCATCTCACCGTTGCACACGACTTTTGTGTTTATAGTTTTCCGTTCTGACATTGGTAGATGAGTTCTACGAATGTCAAAATCGAAAACTTTGAACACAAAAGTTATGTGGTGAGGTGAAGCTTCTCCTCGAACGAAATTTCATATGGTCAACCGTGTGCGTAAAATTTGACAAAATCCATCCAAACAAACTCCAAAAGAAACATGATATTGTGTTTTAAACACTAAACGGAGCTACAAACCGTGGGAATGGAACCAAAACATCAGTGCACATGTTTTTTATATTTTTTTTGATAAAGGGAATATATTAATATCGAGAGATACCAATTACACCCAGCCTCTGCAACAACGCCCCACCCTAGTGGTAGTACGGATGCACACAGCCAAACAAGAGAAAAGAAAACTAAGAAACAAAAGTCCCGCTACAGTATTCTAGGCCTAGCAACCAATACCTCCACCACCAATACAACACCAAATACAGACTCTCCAAAAGCAATGCCTCCAAGAAGGAAACAGTGCACCAGCACCGTCGTCGCCCGACCAAAGATCTTAGGTTTTCACCTGAAGATAGTCCCCGCTCTCAAAACAATGCCTCCAACAAGGTCATTGCCAGGCACAACAGTTAAGGTCGGGCCTTAGATTTTCACCCGAAAGGTAGGACTCGAACTTCACATGTGTTGCCGCCCCGCTTTCATACCCCTTGCGGCCCGGAACACCAAGCCGTCCCTCAACAGCGAGACTTGAACCTCCATTAGCTAGTCCTCCGATCCGACCTTCATGATATTCTCTTCTTTGACTTCACCATGGACCAAAATGTCACTTGATGTCAACACAGAATAGAGCTTCGCGTCGCTCCCTCCATAACCAAACGGTGGAAGAAAACATTGGGTGCGCACGACCGAATACCACCCGATCCAGCAAAGCTGGGCAAAATGTGTTCCATTCACGGCGCGCCTTCGGAACTCAACACTCCGGCCAGATCAAAAACAGACCTCGGGAAAGTCTCCATCTTCGCGCAAGAGAAACCCTAGGACCACCACCTTCAAACCGCGCGAACAAGCCCCCTCGCCGCCATCGCCAGCGAAAACGAAGGAGGAATCGGAGTACGCACCATCCGAGACACACGCGACCCAGGATCTGCCAGCCACGCGGTCTTGGACGCCGGTACCACACCATCCACGCCTCGCAAGGTCGCTGCCCCCTTCTCGCGCCGTCAGCTGAACCGACGACGGGTCTATGCGGGAACTAGACCCGCAGCCATCAGCACCACCACGCCAATGTTTAGTTAAAAGAATGTATGGTTAAGAAGATTAGAGAGGATTAAGATAGAACTAGTTTAGTTAACCACAATATTCTCCAACTTGCATGGAACCAAATGTGGTGTAAAAAAATTCTTACAGTGTGACATGTTGATTTTGTTAGCAACCAATCAAAGTGCATAAATAGGCCAAGTCGCTTCCCTCTTCATTCGGTCTCCACTCCACTCGTGGGATGCGAGCAATACCTACAAGCAACCAATCAGGCCCTCCTCGGTGTGCGCTCGACACCTCTTACGTACCTCAATCTCATCTCAGACTACCAGATCTGCTAGCACATAGTATGAACGATCTGACAGAGGATAGGCATGCATGCAGCTACATACAAACCAATCATGAACACATCATCATCATCATCATCCATATATGCCCCTTATTCTCCATTCGTCCTTGATTCACGGGAGAACAAGTTACAGCCAAGCAGGCAATCTAACACACACACGTACCCATCTCACTCATGTCTCTCTTTAATGTTCAATCGCGTCCACGTCATGTAGTACATGTACATACTTGACACTCCTGCAGTCCTACACTAGCCTTGTGCAAATAGTTCAGTGACACGATCATGCATGCACAGAATCACACCGGATCACCTTTATTACATGTCAGACACAGTAGTTTCATTTATTTACATGGTTATACGTATGTGTGCTTTAGTTGGTCTATATGGAAATTATTAAATTGTAAGTACTTCATTCATCTTGTATGTCCTTGCTAGTTCAATCCTTAAGCCTATGATAACCATAATTCCTATATATTTTTCTCCTTCTACGTCCTTGGATCACACACTATTCTGAAACCCTCCAAGCATCTATATAGTTCGCATTGGCCGATGTTGCTGCCAAACTACTCGTCCCCTATATCCTTTTGTCGACAACCAAGCATGTGTATTCTACTAATAAAAAAGGCTATCCATGTCAACAGTCCTGACCCTTGTCCCAACCTAAACAATGTAGGTGCTAGAAATACAAATAAGATGCACGTACTATGTTAAGAACCCAAAGAGGCAAGCAAAACCGTAATTACTGAAGTTAGTATATGTACAATTAATTCACTCGGATGTTTGTTTACATGCAAGGCAAAATGGGATGAGGTATATAGACCAGACAAACCTTGGTACACTATAATATCAAGGTTCACACTCAAAATTCAAGGAGATTTGGCACAAATAGTCGTAGTATTTGTTGGATTTGAATTAAGATCTAAGGCTATGAGGGAATGAATCTCATGTGAAGGGGGACTGGGTGATGGGAGGCGGCAGGAGAGGAGATTGGAGAGGGGTCGTACATAAAGTTGGAGGACTCCAGAGAGGGGTGCTTTCTTCTATGATCACAGATTTACATGGCCCTACTTGCTACGATTGAAATGAAAAAGTTTGAAAAAATGCGTGTGTGGACAACCAGTAACTCAAAACTCTATGAGTTGGAAATATATGAACAAATGGTGTGTTTTTTTTACCATGAATAAATGGTGTGTTTAATAGGAACATCATAACAATGGAATATAGAAAAGGCCGGGTTGCAAGCATAATAGACTGCAAAAAATAGATTGGGATGAAGTTTCTCATCTGCTTGCTACACATGCAATTGGTGAAGGGGGCCTAATGGATGTGTTCTACTGAACATTGTTGACGATGATTTTTGACGTCTCATCCATTCTAGTATAAGATATTTTATTTCCTAAATGAGCTAGAAGTAAGTGTTCCTAAATGTGTTCTAGATACAAGCGTCACCGTGAAATATGAATAAAATATTAATGCTAAATATTAAAATATAAAAAAATATTTTCTGAGTTGGCAAAGTAAATGAAAAAACTAAATTCAAAATTTATAAAAAAAAGAAGTAATAGATTTCTTGAGTTTTCAAAAAAGAGAAAGTAAATGATTTTGTGTGATACCACATGCCTCTAGAATTCAAGGATGAAACAACCTAGTAGTAGTGACACGTGTAAACTTCTCTGAATGGTGTTTATCAAGAATATGTCAAGCGTTGAGGTGACGAATCACGAGACCGCATATAACAGCTACAAATCTATACATGCATAGTTACAACTGTAGGTAGTAAATCCATGTTTATATGTATAGATAATGCATATAGATATCTCTCTAGTTGATACTGATAGCGGCCCGGTAAGATCGCCTCATACTAATGTATTTTCACGAACCCCATGGTTGGTTGAATGGTTCTTAGATGTGACTCCAAAACAGTTATTTCTCACTCGTTTAGGAAATACAAATCATATAGTAGAACACATGGTAATGTTTGTTGGCTATCCATAGATCTTCATCATGCTCTTAATTTCTTCCCTATCTCTATCGGCTATCGTAGTTTAAGGCCTGTGCGAGATCTTGAAAAGAAGGCCCACCGGCCTAGACGTAAGGAGAGGTGTTGTATATAATTGACTAGCCTCTTTTATTCAGACCAGTTTTATGGTTGAACTGACTAGAACATGTAATTTCACGGAGAGAACCAAGACGCTAAGGTGAAAATGACCTTGGGAGAAAGAAAGCTGCTCATACTGAAACACCTTTGTGAGAGCCTAACCAGTTGGAGAAGAACAAAGAAAAACAACTGTGTCAGCCAAGAAACCCGGTCGTTGGTGCTAGAAAAAAACCGTTGTAAATTATTGATGGACAGGTCATGTTCCTCACAAGCAATGTCACAAAAGGCAATCATCCAGGAGAGGAGACACCGGAATGACAACACGGACATAGCCCGTAGGCATAGCCTGAGAAGGTAGTACGGTAGCTGCAGTGTTGTGACTTTTGCATATGGTGCAACCGTACGGATTGGAGCAGCGTAACGTGTTTTCCTTTCAGCTGCAGTACGTCGTACACTGACGCTGGCATATCCGTGTGGACCGTGTCATGCCATGCAAAAGCAAAACAAAAAAAGCAGACGTACGTGCCTACATGCACAACCCTGCCCTGGACATCCTAGCTATACGTTCAACTCACGAGGACCGGACGGCATGAAAGATTTTCTAGACTACACCCTACAAGTTGTATCACATTTCACTACAGGATAATTAACGTGTCAAGACGGGCTACACGATACAAATAGGAATCCACGCGGCTTTGAAAACGCAACCCACCACCACCAAACAACGCCATCTCCCCCCGTGAATGACGAGGAGGCGATACACTGCGCTATTAGAACGTATCACAACCAATGAAAGAAACTTCATGATACCAATTTCGACCAAACTAGAGGAGGCGCCAACCAAGTAGTATCGACAACTTCTCGCAAAAAAAATAAAAAAAAGTAGTATCGACAACGGTGTACATCCTCTGAAAGCCCATGCTTTGAGCAGCGGACAACAATGACTCCAACTGAAGCACAAATTATTCCACAAACAACCTAAGCACCGCCTCCAAGTAGGGAACGACACTGCCGCGCCGCCGTCGCCTGACCCATGCATTGACTAGATCTAGGGTTTCTCTCGGTCTCGAGACGGACAAGCATGGGTAGGACCATGAAGACATCTCCAAGGTGGTGCCAGAACCCACAGGCCGGTGTCGCCATCATCAGCGTCACCCAGGGATTTCGGCTCAACCCTGCCACCGACCGCAAGATCCAACCGACAAGCACATGAAGGAGCCACCTTTAGGCTACCGCCGACGAGAGGCAAGCCCCATCTTGCCATCAGCGGAGTAGGAGGCGCTAATCACCGGCCCACCACCACCAGAAGAGACTAGACGTGGAGGTCCAGCCTGTTGTACCGTGCCGCTAGGATGAGCCTGGGCTGCCACCAACGACACCACCCAATGCCCGGCAACAACCTATGCTAGACAATACCACGCCATTGTAGCCATATCCTTAGCCCCATAAGCCCGCACTGACCAAGATGGAACACGACCGAGTACTAGGCTATTAACACAGTTGTCAGCCACTCCGACGGGAAGGCCGCTCCCTTCCTACACGAACTCGCTACCAAGGACCGCATCACCGCTCCACCGCCAAACAACACCGATAATCAACTACTCCGCTGCAAGAAAGGGGTTGTGGCCCTGGGAGAAAGTCCCCGGCACCACCGTCAACACCCGGGCTTCGCTCAACAGGTTCTCCAGTGACGATAAGGCGGACGGGAGAGGCGGGGGAGAGGCACTATGGTTGTGGCTGCTGCCTTGCACCTAACCTTATTATTTTACCAACTACGGTTCAATACCACCAAGTGAGCCTACCTTATTTGGTTAGAGAATTAGATGTACAAACCAGCCACCCATGTTCTGTTCAAGTTCCTGGAGACCTGGATTTGGATTCTCATTATTTTTTGAAAAGATCATTGTAGGGTCTTCCTCTACCGTGTTTGTTTCAAAGAAAATACAATAAAATACCACCCTCCACCCTGGACCGCATGGGAGTCGCGGATGGACGTAAGTATTATACGATAAACACCGATAGTACACTGCTACTTGGTGATTGACATACGTACGGTACGTACACATCCGAGGTAGCCGACCGGAGACTATTGTACAGTACCCGCCTGGTCCAGCTAGGTACACCCCTCTCTTTTTTTGTCCCTAGTTTGTACGTTCACGCAACCAGCTTAATGATCCGAGGACATTTTCGTCAAGTTGAAACACTGTTTTAGTCGGCAGTGTACGTAGGTACACGTTGGTCCTTTCCTGTCCACCTGTATATTGTTTGCATGTTAAGTAGACAAATTATTAGGCTCAAACTGGCGGGCTAGGGAGCATGCATGCATGCGGGCATGCCCACCCTGCTTCAGTACCTCAGACTGCAAATTTGCTCAAGACGGCTGACAGATACTCTCCCCACTCGGCCATGTTGTGCAGGAAATCAAGGAGCCCCCTCTAAGAGATATGTAGGGAATTCCATATTGTTTGTGAAACTGAACTGTAATCAGAATAGGATCTCATATGCGCCTGCTACCCATGCATGCTAGAGGTGATCAACATCTAACCGAGAGTGACTTCAAAGGAACCTATCTCATCTTAATTAAGAGGGCTTTCACTATGTATGTGCAAGAACATTATATATCCGATTAAATGACTATATCCGTGAGGAGGTAAGAGAACATGAGAGGCCTTACACTATAATTAGTATTTCGTATATTAGTGGTGACGCTAGTAATGCTACACGTCTTTGTGCTAAACAAACTAATGCTTATAGAGAGAGGAAGATGCCTGTGGATCAATTATAATCTAGATTTTCTCGCCAATACCCTTATGAGTCATCGTAATCATGTTGATTAATCAATAAAGTTCTCTGAACTCACAACAACAAAAATCAAACCAATACATGGTTACAAGATAATGTGGAGTTTGTCGCGGACCTTTTTGGTGCGGATTGTAATCCAACTATTGACCAACAAAATGCATGTCTTGTTTGAATGAAAAGGTAAATAAATTATAGACAATAGCTAGGTATTGAGTAGAAAATTGGATCCCACATCAACAAAATGTAGAGAATCCTACTTTCACAAAGTTATTATATGCACCTCTATCTGATCATATTACGTCGTTAATAAATATTGTCTTGGCCAAAGACTAGTACACCTTCTGATGAAATAAGAAGTGCAATCAGAAAGAAAGCACTACTGCCTCAATTATCCTAAAAATGGGTGGAGAATTTTAGTATAATCAACCTTCAAATGAGTAATCCATTGATTAGATGTGATCTAGCATATGATGATGAGTCCAAATACACATATAGTGGTGATGATTATCTTGCCGACTAGGCAACCATGGCATTTAGCAAGATGGTCGTGCCACTTATGAATGCATGGATCGATCAAGATTATGCAAGAGAATCTCACGATATGGAGCATGTACTAATTAATATAATTTATAAAATGAAGGATAACCTCCTGGCTCCAACAATAAATAATAAACAAGTCAAAAGTACTGATGTCTTGCTTGTTAGAATGAACTAATTCATAAGTTAGCATCTGTGCAACAGTATCAAATAATGACATATATAGACCCATGGCCATGTATTGTGATAATAAGGAATCCTAATAATAATGTAGTAGCTATCATGGAGATTAGAATAATTCTCTTGCAGTCCAATAGAATAGATGGAGAAGGACACTATCCACCATCCTAGGTTTGGTTTGTGTGATGGTTTGTTGTACAGACTGTTATCTGAATACATGTTGGGCCTAGTGGAGCATGATTAAAATATTTTGCAAATTAATATCTCTCTCTCCCTCCTCTCACTCTCTCCATCTCATCATAATAGTAATAAAAATAATAAAAATATTACCAATAATAATATAATATAATATCAAACTGAGTTTAAGTTAGCTGGTTAGTTCTTGTGGTGGAACCTGCCCATACGGGTTCAAGTTCTATAGTTGGCATGGGTGCTCGCATATGTTCTTGATTTATTCCATGCCTTTGGGAGATATCGAAGTGCTGGTCAACTATTAGGTGAATGTGGTGAACTCCTCAATCTCAAGATTTGCCAGGTCACTATTGTAGATGTTTATTAGGGAAGGGTGTGAGTACATGCATAGAGAAGGGTGTACATGCATGTTGTGAGCGTCTTGTTTAATGTGTTCCTTCAATTTTTTAGTAATACTAGCTACTGTTATCAGCATTTCTCGATTTCACTTTTCCCATGGTATTGGATCATTGGTCAAGTTAATGACATATAAGTCGTGGTGTAACGGCTAATTGGAAATAATTGTCCATTTCATTTTGGTAACATCTATAGCACGTACCTAATACTGAAAATACTAAGGTGATTTTTTTTAGCTTTGTTTCTCAATGTAGTTAATAGAATCATGAATGCAGGTCTAATATTTTTTGCATGAAGAATTCGGAATTACCTTCATCCAAAGTGCAAATCCTTTTATCATTTTGACCAATAAAATATTTCTAAGTTTGACCATCTATAATAAACCAATTTACGATCAAAAATAATTTTTTTAATAAAGCTCTTACAAATGTATATAATTATTATGAGAGAAAACATGTATAGACAAAAATGATTGGTCAAAGTATTGCCTTGACGATTTTTTTCAATGTGTCTGTTTGTTTTTTGGGAAGAATTAATGTCTTAGAAAACTTACATTTTGGATCCAAGAGAGTATAACTCAACTTGTGGCCTTCTTGCCCCCGGGTCACGCTTGTGGCCAATATCTCGACGTTTGGTTCACCCATTTGCAGATTCTTGACTCAAATGAACCAGGGTTCCGGTGTCGAGGGTACTCCACGGCAATGCCCTCCGCATGGGGCTTAGGGTAGATGTAATCCTGTAGGCTGACACGAGACATCGGTTATCAAACAAGCGGGGAGAGCGATTAACCAGGTTCGGGGCCCTCGGTGAGGTAAAACCCTTGACTCCGATGTCTTCTTGCCCCCGGGTCACGCTTGTGGCCAATATCTCGACGTTTGGTTCACCTATTTGCAGATTCTTGACTCAAATGAACTAGGGTTCCGGTGTACTCAATTCCTAATGTTAGCAAAAAAAATTAAGGTTTGTCAAATTCTGTAAAAATACACACATATACATTGAGTTGAAACTTACACATATTTTTCGCAAAATAATATGAATATTCGCTAATTTTCATGAAAATGGGAATCAATTAAGTTTCAAAACTTACTCTGTAGTTATCCCGTTATCACTTTCACAGAGGTCGCGGATAGACGTGTATTATAATTCGAAAATTTGCATGCCTAAGTTTCTATGGAATAGCTATATGTGTTAATCTTTTTTGTATCTTTCGAAAACTTGTAAATACATATTTTTGCTAATTATCAGAATGTAGGCTCGAGTCTACTTGGTTCCAAAAATCTATTCGCGGAGTGGTCCAGTGTGGGTAAGATTTTTAGGACAGACGTGGCTAAGATCTGCAAATACGGCCTAGCTCTGGCTTGTAAACTAGTAAATGACTATTGTAATTTGTAAATGGCGCCTGCTAGGGCATGCTCAATGATATGGTGGCCTTGCTCTATATATAGATGCAGCTTTGCCAGGTTAGAGACCAATCTACATCATCGGCTGATCCTTAGATAATTAGTTGCAATCAATTGGTAAGCTCAGATTGAGGACCTCAGTCGATGGTGGCCATCGACTCGAATGAACCTAGGTTCCGGTGAAGTTAGCAAAACAATATTTGTAAAGTTTGTAGAATTCTCGAAAAAAATACACCCATACATTGAGCTGAAACTTGCCCATATTATTCGCAAAATAATATGACAATTCTCTAAGCTTCATGAAAATGGTAATACTATAAGTTCCAAAACTTACCCTGTCGTACTCTTATTTCTCACTTTCATCGAGGTGACGAGGTCACAAGTAGGTTTACACTGTTTTGAGGCTTGGGAGTCTATATGGAAGCACAAGCCCACAAATAGACGTATTATAAGTCGAAAATCTACATGCCTAAGTTTCTAAGGACTAAGACTTTCGAAGCAATACCTACATGAGTTATTTTTTTTCTTATTTTTCGAAGACCTATAAATACGTATTTTTGCTAAGTATCAGAATGTGGATTCTTGAGAAGAGACGTGGCTAGGTTAATTCGGCCTAGCCCTGGCTTGTAAACGAGTAAATGACTATTGTAATTTGTAAAATGGCGCCTTCTAGGGCATGCTCAATGATGGTGGCCTTGCTCTATATATAGATGCAGCTTTGCAAGGTTGGAGACACCAATCTCCATCGTCGGCTGATCCTTAGTTAATTAGTTGCAGTCAATTGGTAAGCTCAGATCGAGGACCTCAGTCGATATGGCAGCAGCAGAGGGCAAGTTGAGTCCAGATGCCAACGTTAACGGCCATGTCGTCAGCACCAAGGACTACCTGGATCCTCCTCCGACGCTGCTGTTTGACGCCGGCGAGTTGGGCAAGTGGTCACTCTACCGCGCCGTCATCGCCGAGTTCACCGCCACGCTCCTCTTCGTCTACGTCGCCATCGCCACCGTCATCGGCCACAAGCGCCAGACAGATGCGGCACCGTGCAGCGGTGCTGGCGTGCTCGGCATCGCCTGGGCCTTCGGCGGCATGATCGCCGTCCTCGTGTACTGCACTGCCGGCATCTCAGGCGGCCACATCAACCCCGCCGTCACTTTCGCCCTCCTACTCGCGCGCAAGGTCTCTCTGCCGCGTGCCCTCCTCTACGTGCTGGCTCAGTGCCTCGGCGCCATCTGCGGCGCGGCGCTGGTAAGGGCCGTGCACGGGGGCCGCCACTACGTGCTGTACGGCGGCGGTGCCAACGAGCTCGCACCGGGGTATTCGCGGACGGCAGGGCTGGTGGCCGAGGCGCTGGGAACCGCCGTGCTGGTGTATACAGTGTTCTCGGCGACGGACCCGAAGCGTATGGCGCGGGACTCCCACGTGGCCGTGCTTGCGCCGCTGGTCATCGGGTTCGCCGTGTTCATGGCGCACCTCGCCACCATTCCTGTCACGGGCACTGGCATCAACCCGGCGAGGAGCTTTGGCGCCGCCGTGGTGTACAATGGCCAGAAGGCCTGGGACGAGCAGTGGATCTTCTGGGTCGGGCCGTTCGTCGGCGCCGCCGTCGCCATGTTGTACCACCAGTACGTCCTCAGGAACGGCGCCGCCAAGCACTCCTTCGGCTCCAACCACGACGACGTGGAGGCCTAGGCTGGCAGGCTGGCTCCATCGTATTGTTAACTTTGCTAGATCATCTAGGTGTAGATCTAATGCCGGGTATTTCTATGTCTGTAAACGAATACTGGTACTGTGGGTTTACCTTGTCCCTCGAGGAGGAATCCGCCGCAGCCGACATGGTGGAGATGGCGACGGCGTGAGGTCGAGGGAGAGAGGTGGCGGCGGAGCTTCCCGTCGGCACTGCACTAACCCTAATCGGTGGGTCGTCTGGTGGGGCGAGTGGCAGCTCAGCGCAACCTCGTGATCTGTGCCACACCACTCTATATAGTGCAGGCGACAGGGCCCACCAACCAGCGAACGGTTGGGCGCCCCCGATCAGGGCGCGGACGAGGTCAAGGGGTCGTGCCGAGCCGTTGGGCTCAGTGCGGTGGAGATCAATCCTAACATTCTCCCCCTTGATCTCAACTTTTCTTTTAACTTTATACTTTCACTTTATTCGTTTCATTTTGGATCAGTCCATAGGGCATGTTTCATCGTCACAGCTCTATTGCCGATAGAATCAGACAGCCACAATACACTTCTCTGTTTTGAAACAAATTCTTTTACTTTTGGGCCTCTTATGATCCAGGATAGGTAAGACTTTCCCTTAAACCCATGCCGGCTACGTGCTCCTTGAACACGCTGGGTGGTAAGCCTTTCGTTAGCGGATCCGCAAGCATATCTTTTGTCCTTATATGCTCGAGACTTATAGTTTGATCCTGGACCTTGTGTTTCACAACATAATACTTAACCTCAATTGGTTTCGTAGCTGTACTCGACTTGTTGTTGTGAGCATAAAATACTGCGAGATCATTGTCGCAGTACATCTTTAGTGGTTTGTCAATACAATCTACCACTTTCAAGTCGGGTTTGAATTTCTTTAACCATAATGCCTGCCCCGTGGCTTCATAACATGCTATAAATTATGCATACATCGTGGATGATGCAACTATGGTCTGTTTGGAGCTTCTCCACGAAATAGCTCCCCCTGCGAGGGTGAATACATATCCAGATGTGGATTTTCTACCATCTTTTCTACCATCTTTATCCCCCGCAAAATCTGCATCTGAATACCCTCGTATCTCTAGGGAATCAGTATGTTAGCATGTAGTTCTTTGTGCCTTTCACATAACGCAATGCCTTCTTTACCATTTTCCAGTGTTCATAACCAGGATTTTCTTGATATCAACCGAGTACTCCGGTGATAAATGCTAAGTCAGGGCGAGTGCACACTTGTGCATACTGTAGGCTTCCAATAGCCGAAGCATATGGAACCGCTTTCATTTGATCGAGCTCGTATTGATTTTGGGGACTTTGATGTTTCCCAAAACTGTCGCCCTTGACTATAGGGGCAGGTGTGGCACTGCACTTATGCATATTATACTTACTTAGAATCTTTTCTAAATAAGCCTTTTGCGATAGTCCTAATACTCCATTGTTTCTATCTCGGTGAATTTCTATGCCCAAAACATATGACGCTTCACCAAGATCTTTCATATCAAAATTTGAGGACAAGAACTTCTTTGTCTCTTGCAGTAGACTAACATCACTGCTGGCAAGCAGAATATCATCCACATACAAGATTAGGAAAATATATTTCCCACTTTTAAACTTTGCA
Source organism: Lolium multiflorum (assembly GCA_030979885.1). NCBI lineage: Eukaryota > Viridiplantae > Streptophyta > Magnoliopsida > Poales > Poaceae > Lolium > Lolium multiflorum. The sequence continues at coordinate 255,072,717 of CM061752.1, read as the reverse complement.
TAAACGCAATTGTCCTCAATATTTTCTTTAAATCCAAATCTCTTAATTGTCTCATTGAACTTTAGATACCACTATCTGGAGGCTTGCTTTAATCCATAAATGGATTTCTTTAGGCGGCATCCCATTTCTTCCTTGCCTTCCATGATGATTCATGTAGACATTTTCTTCTAAATCCCCGTTTAGAAATGCCGTCTTTACATCCATTTGATGCAACTCTAAATCAAAATGTGCAACTAGTGCCATGATGATTCTGAAGGAATCCTTACATGAGACCGGAGAAAATGTCTCATTGTAATCTATCCCTTCTCTTTGTGTAAATCCTTTTGACACAAGTCGTGCTTTGTACTTTTCAGGAGGTGGCTTTTGTTGCTCCCTTTCATGCTCAACAAATGGTTCATTCGGCTCCTGACGGACAGGTTCCGAAACTTTCACTCATCGTTGTCATGGGTGGAGTCACAACAGCGCTTGCACCACAATCGCAGGGATCGTCGGTACAGGTGCACATGGTAGCGCAAAAAATGGCTCCTGAGTCATCGGATTAGGTGCATGCACCCTCTTCTCCTCAAGATCAATTTTCGAGCTACCATGCTCCCCCTCATCATTTCGTCTTCTAAGAAGACAGCATGTCTCGTTTCCACAAACTTTGTGTATTTCTCTGGACAGTAGAAACGATAACCTTTTGACTTTTCAGGATAGCCAATAAAATGGCAGCTGACTGTTTTGGTATCTAACTTTGCGATATTTGGATTGAATACTTTGGCCTCAGCAGGGCTCCCCCACACTTTCAGGTGGTTTAGAGAAGGCACTCTCCCTGTCCATAGCTCATACGGCATTTTGGGCACCGATTTGCTTGGTACTCTGTTTAGAATGCGAATAGCGGTTTTAACGCCTCAATCCGCAAACCCAATGGTAGGGTGGAATAGCTCATCATACTGCGCACCATATCCATAAGGGTACGGTTGCGCCTTTCAGCTACCCCATTCTGCTGAGGTTCGCCCGGCATCGAGTACTAGGCGACTATTCCAGTCTCCTGTAGAAACCTTACAAAAGGTCCAGGGACTTGGCCATATGGAGTATGTCGACCGTAGTACTCCCCTCCACGATCAGACCTGACTATCTTTATTCTTTTATCATGCTGATTTTCAACTTCAGCTTTGAATATTTTGAATTTATCCAACGCTTCTGTTCTTTCTTTTATTGGATAAATATAACCATATCGGGAGTAATTATTCGTGAATGTTATGAACGAATCATAGCCATCCACACTTTTCACAGGAAATGATCCACATATCTCGGTGTGAATTATTTCTAGTGTTGTTGTGCATCGATTTGCACCCTTTTTAATTTGCTTTACAAATTTTCCTTTAATGCAATCGATGCACTGTTCTATGTCTGAGAATTCTAATGGAGGAAGAATATCATTTTTAACAAGTCTTTCTATTCTCCCCCTCGAAATATGGCATAAGCGACAATGCCATAATTTCGATGATTCATCAGTTCTTTTCTTTTGTTCTTTGTCCAACGCGGACAACACTTTTCACTCACATTACACACAGATAACACCCACATAAGCTTTATTACACCATATGGCACACTTGCCATGTCCTTCCTGTCCATGTGTACTTTTCTGTCACCAGTTGCTACAGCAGCTGGGTCGCACATATCTTTGAAGAACCAGTGAACTGGCTCTTTATTCTTTCAAGATACTTCCATACGGAAGAACACTTTGCAATTGAGCCCACAATAGCGTTCTCAATTGTATTCTTTATCAATGGCACTTAGCCACTTTTATTCTGCCATGCAGAATCATCTTTCGTGTCAATTCTGACTGGATCTTTTGGTCTGACCGGCTGTGGGGAACCCAGTCCACCTCAGCACAAATCGACCTTCTTTCTTCATTCAGTGTAGTTGTCACCTCTGAGGGTTGGAACATCCTTGATACAACTTATCAAGTAGTACCCTCCTTTAAAACTACAATGAAATGAGATCATAACAACAATTGCATGCAATAATCCAACGTTGGTCAAAATTAGAACATACAACTGTTTATGCAATTAAATCTATATCACCGTTGGGCAGAAAATAGAGATAAATGCACACCTTATTGCAACAAATCATGATCATGTCATTAATAACGTTGGTTAAAAAATAACAGAACCATAATTGTCACAATAATCACTTTGATTATCACTTTTGCACATGTTATTACAACAAAAACATGATCATGCCATCAATAACGTTGGTCATAAAATGACATATCATAATTGTTTAAACAATCACTTTGAAGCAACTTTTAAATTTTAATCATCACTTTTGCATTTTTCCAAATTGAAAATGCATCTTAACTATTTGCAGCGGAAACTTTGAAGTCAAACTTTAAACTTTAAACTTTTCAGAAGCATCTCTGTCACTTTTTTATTTCCTAAAACAAATATCTCGTTGGTTCAATTTGCTCAGGAAAAAACTTGATAAAAAATGCTTCTTTTACTATTGCAGCGGAAACTTTTTACTTTAAACTATTAACTTTTGAACTTTTCAGAGGCATATCCTTTACTTTTTTATTTTCTGAACAAATATTTCGTTGGTCCTATTTATTCAGAAAAAAACTAGACAAAATTTGGCCAAAAAACAGCCCAAAAAGTGCCTAATAATGCCTCTTGAATAAAAATAAAACTGTAAAACTGTTAAAACTGTACACAGGCCCACGGCCTGCTGCCTGCTCGGCCAGGGCTGCGCCCATGCGCGGCGCCCAGCAACGCGGCGCTCACGCGGTGGCCTGCTAAGCGGCCCAGCCTGCGTCGCCCACGCTGCGCGGCCAGCGGGACGCACGCGGCCTGCCACGCGGCCTGCTACGCGGCCCGAACACGGCCCGCACGCGGCCTGGACACGGTGCCCACGCTGCCAGCCGTTGGATCGAATCCGACGGTCGAGCACTGTTTTCGGCAGGTATAAGAGGGTGGCCAACCGGCCGAAACCCTAACCCTAGCTCATTTGTCCCCCTTGCCTCTCTCTAGCCACACTCTGGCGGCTGGGAGTCGCCGGCGGCGGCCCGCACGCGCGCCTGGCCACCTTGTCGCCGGCGGCGAGCGTAGCAGCCTGCCCCTCCTCCCACCTTCTCTGTGCCTCCGACGGCGGCGGCGGTGAGGCTTCTCCTCCCGCGCGCCTGCCCCGCCTCGGCGCTCTCTGGCGGCTGCTCTGTGAGGCCGAGATGGTCGTGGAGGCGCGCCGCCGGCGGCCTTCCGACGGTCCTTCCGACCTCACAAGCCCCCTGCCCTTTCTTTTCTCTCTACTTCTCCACCACCATATCCCGGCGCTAGGCCAACGGCGGAGAAGAAAACGGGCGGCGGCGCCCCCCTGTACCTCTTGGCGGCGGCGCGTGCACCCGAGGGTGGGCGCGTCACCGTCAAGCGGCGCAGAGGCGGTGCCCTTTTCCTTTGCCGGCGACCGAGCCGCAGCACGGTAAGCCGGTGAGATGCATCTTCTTTTCTTTGCCCCCGGCCTGCATAGCAAGTGGGAGTAGCCCTTCTTCCCGATGCCTCGGCTTGCCGATGCGCATCGGGATCGAGAGGGGCGGCGCGGCCTTGCGGCGGCACGAACTTTGCCGGCGAGCCCGAGGGTCTCGGCCGGTTGCACTTTTCTTTCTGGTCGGAGGGATGCCATTCTTTTCTACCCGAAAAACCATAAGATCTACGCACTAGAACCGCTCTGATACCAATGTTAACTTTGCTAGATCATCTAGGTGTAGATCTAATGCCGGGTATTTCTATGTCTGTAAACGAATACTGGTACTGTGGGTTTACCTTGTCCCTCGAGGAGGAATCCGCCGCAGCCGACATGGTGGAGATGGCGACGGCGTGAGGTCGAGGGAGAGAGGTGGCGGCGGAGCTTCCCGTCGGCACTGCACTAACCCTAATCGGTGGGTCGTCTGGTGGGGCGAGTGGCAGCTCAGCGCAACCTCGTGATCTGTGCCACTGGCCCCCACCACTCTATATAGTGCAGGCGACAGGGGCCCACCAACCAGCGAACGGTTGGGCGCCCCCGATCAGGGCGCGGACGAGGTCAAGGGGTCGTGCCAGAGCCGTTGGGCTCTGGTGCGGTGGAGATCAATCCTAACACGTATCACATGATCGATATTACCTATGTCATTGTCGCGTGCGGATGGTGTTATACGTGTACCGAGTACGTATCTTGCTGAATAATTCCTGTACGTTGTAGTTCTCGCCTGCAATATTATGCATGAGATCGACCCATGAGATTGTATGGACGTGAGTATGTGCATTAGCATTATCATCTTTTTGGTGGAACTATGGTTTCCATTCCAACCTAGCTAGCTACACACAAAGTTATGTTGTCACTGTAAATCATAAAGATTCAGAACAACACTACTCGCTTCTGAAGATTATCCACGGTTAAGCATCGTTGAGGCACAGCTAGCCACATGAAAACTTCCAGCGAGCTGGGGTTGTCGATTTCCAGATGGCGCCCGCGCAGGGGAAGCTGATCTTGTTCGCTGCGAGAAGAGCAGGTATGCACTGCTCGTGCAAACAGTATTAAATTGATGTACTACGAGAGGGCCTTCCTTTGGTCCGCCAAGGATGTTACCACCGGGGCCAAGTGCAAGGTCAATTGGGAGGTTGTGTGCCGTCCTAAGAAGGTTGGGGGTTTAGGGATCCTACACTTGTGAAAGTTTGCCATGGCTCTTAAGCTCCGTTGGCCTTGGCTTGAATGGAAAGACCCCAACAAGTTGTGGATTGGCTCCGGGAATCCGTGCACCGATGATGATATGGAGTTATTCTGCGCCGCAACCAACATCACTCTAGGGGACGGAAAAAAAAACACCTTTTTGGCATGCCCCTTGGCTACATGGTAAAAGACCTATTGATATCGCTCCGCTCATTTATGAGAGCTCCAAGCGGAAGTCTTGAAAGGTCGCGCATGCTCTTGAGGGGGCGGCTTGGATTGCAAAGATTGACCTACAACGCCCCTTCTCTTTGGACCATTTCTTGCTATTTGTGGACCTTTGGACGTTGCTAGCCACCATTCACCTTGACCCCGAGAGGCCCGATGATATCTCTTGGAAGCTCACGGCCATGGCCAATACTCCTCGAGGTCCGCATATGCTATGCAATTCTTTGGATCCACCTACTCCACGCTTCACAAGACTATTTGGAAGGTGTGGGCGCCACCAAAAATCAAGTTCTTTGCTTGGCTTGCTAACCAAAATAGAGTGTGGACGGCCGACCGTTTGGCGAAACGTGGGTGGCCAAATTGTGGGTTTATGCCCTCTTTGTAAACATTGTGTGGAGACCTTCGACCACCTCTTTGTCCATTGCCGTTTCACCACTAGTATTTGGCGCTCCATCTTCGAGTGGTTGGGCATCGTTAACGGCATTGAACATGTTTGGTCCAGCTACACTTTCTCCGGATGGTGGGACATGATGGCGGGGGGCTCTTCCAACAACCGTAAGGGCATTGCCTCCCTAACCCTTCTTGTCACTTGGGAGGTGTGGAGCGAGCGTAATGCTAGGGTCTTCCGAAACAATAGTGCGACCTCTTTAGTCGTTATTGAAAAGATTAGAAAGGAGGCGGCGCTTTGGGTGCTAGCGGGTGCCAAGCGTTTGGGTGAAATCATGCCGGGAGAGTCTTGTATCTTTCCTTTTTTCGTTTTCGTTTAGCATGGTCATTCATGTAAAACTCCTTCTTAATTAATAGAATGGGGCAAAGCTTTTGCCTCCGTTTCAATTTTTTTTTTTGATGTACTAGCCAAGTTCAATAAAAGTTCAAACTAGTGGAAAATTGTTAGGCTATATGGGTATGTTTGGTTGGTATCCAAATTTTCCCTACCAATTTTTTGGCAGGCCATGATATTTTGGTCTCAGTTTACTTGGCTGCCAAAATTTTGGTTGCCTATGAAATCTTGCCAACTCTTCTCACATTTCCTTCACAAATCTTGCCAACTTTTTGGCCAACATGGAGCTAAGGAATCTCTAACCAATATTTTGGCTGCTAATGGTTGCCAAAATTTTGGTAAGACATGCTATGTCATGAACCAAACATACCCTATATTTCAAGACATCCGTGGCATCTAGGCTAGACAAATATGGAAAGACAATAGACACAGATTGTTTAATGACAACAACTATTTTGATATTAAATATTGTGTTAGGATCTAATACCATACTGATTTGATATTAAATAATTTTTGGTTGAACCGTTGTTGACTTGTCGGTGGCACAAGGGGGTAATTACTTTCAACTTTCGGGATAGATTAAAGTTGGACGAAAAGTTTGCAAGAAACTTTTCTTTTTATTATTAGGTATAGATATAGATACACCGTGGAAGTTGTATGATGTATCGTGAAGGGAAGGCGTGTTCAACATACACTCATACTTGGACTTCCAATTCAGAAGTCCTCCTCTACTCTCCCGAGTGGATTTTCCGATGAGGATTGGGCAGACTATCTTGATGACAAACGTTCTACTAGAGGATTTACAATGTTTTTTTTGTCCTAATCTTAACTCTTGGAGTGCCAGAAACAAGTCATTGTATCACACTCAAGCACCGAAGCAGAATACAAAACCATGGCAAATGCGACCACCGAAATCATTTCGGTTGCACATTGAAATTGATTTCTAATTTGCGAGAGAATGAGTTACAAGCAAATTACCTCACATCAAATTCATATCAAGCAAACATCAGTTAGTTGGTTGATGGATTCGCGAAGGTCCTACCTTTGAAGACCTTTGAAGAGTTCAGGTGTAATATGAACTTTTGCGCTTCTTATGCAGCTAAGATGAAGGAAGGGTGTTGTACATATATCCAGGTAATTTTTTCCTTCCCATATTTTGGGTTTTCACGTATGGTGTAGAAACCACCGTTGGGCCTTCCTTGTATGAGCGACTGATGGAGCTTTTCCTTTACAATATATAAACACCTAACTAAGGCCCCATGAGGACATTGTTTGTCCTACATCAATGATGATCCATGTACACGGACAACAGGAGAGGTGTAACAACCTTCAAAATAGCGTACCTCGATGACACATGTTTTCTCGTGCAAGAACATTAAATCAATAGAAATTAAGCACTGATAGGAGGATGCACCCGACTTAACTGATGTTCTGTCGATGACCTCTGAGGGAATCAAGATATTGACTATAGTTGTGACAGAGAACTGACTAAATCTGGCATAAAACTAGGAAGTTCTAACAAACAGAAACAACTTTGATTGCTGGATCAAGAAGATCCAGCAGCTTGGACTGCTGAATCTAGATTTATCACAGCCACAGAGCAAGAGTGGTCTTGTATTATATTTTCATTTGATAAATGGTGGTTAATTATTAAAAAGGTTTAAGAATTACACCTGGTCTCAACATAACTAAAATGCATTTGGTCTTACAAGTTCAGCAAAATATTAAAAATTAAAAGGCCTAATACAAGCAATTCTCGAGAAACTGTAGACACAGCTTGTTTATGCAAATTTTGGACTCTCAAGCTTTCATGCATGTTTTACGAAATAAAATCCATTGGGGTGTAAACTTTGCTTCTTCTAGCGCCTGATCAGATGAATGACATGTAATTGAGATGGCCTCAGCCAAAAAATTGTATGGAGACTTAAACTCCGCCAACATGGGCCTTCCCATATCCAAAAGTGTATGGTTCTTTCTCTCAGCTACACCATTTTGTAGAGGGGTGTACGTGGCGGAATATTGATGTCGTATCCCCTCATTACTAAGAAATCTATTAAGAGTGTAGTTCTTGAACTCATAACCATTGTAACTTCTTATTGCCAATATATGAACATTGTGTTGACGTTATATCTCGGTGGCAAAGTCGGTGAAGGTTTGTTGAGTCTCACTCTTCGACTTGAAGAACCATAAAGATTCACATGAAGGAGCTCCAAAATCCTCTAGGAAGAAGTGATAGTCTTGCTTGGATGCGGACAGTCGTGCATTTTGCATTCAACACAAGCTCTGCAAACACGATCTTTGGGAAAAGAAACATTATCTTTTAGTCCCACAATATGATTACCCTTGTGAAGACTTTGCAAAGTTCTCATATTGACACGGGCCAAACAGTGATGCAAAAGCCATCCCACATCAGCCTTTTCCAAATAAACTCATAGCACTTGTAGTAGTTTTCCCCGAGAAATCCACCATATACAAGTCATTTTTGACATAGCCAAAGAAAGCAACTTTTAGAGTCTTTCTCCAAAAGAGAACCACAATATCATGATCAATAAAGATGGCGAAACCCATCTTACCTAGGGCACGAACTAAAAGTAAATTATAACCAAAAGTTTTGGCAAGCATGGCATCCACAAGTGTAATTTTCGGTGCAACCACCATCTTGCCAAAACCCATTACCTCATATTTCGACTTGCGCCAAAGGAGACGGTTATATTATTGACATTAGGCCTCAACTCCTTGACGAGATTCTTAACTCCGGTCATATAACTTGTGCATTCACTATCAGGCATCCATTTTGACCCACCAGACGCATAGCCCTACATAAGATCAAGTCTTGGATTTAGGTACCCATTTTTCAATGGGTCCTCTTTTGTTAGCAAAACGTGTCTTTGGGACCCAAATAGACCATGCAATATAACCATCGTAACGGCCAACATATTTTGCATAAACATCACCATAATAATCTTTAAATAAAACATAGTAAATGTTAGAAATTCCTGCATGACCATCATTAGCAACTTTGCCCTTTGAGGCGTCACCACCATCAGTGACCTTCTTTTCTTGTGCGCCCGGGCTAGCTTGGCCTTCTTATTTTTCTTCTTCTTTTCCTTGGACGCATAGGCAAGACCCTCCTTCCTATTGTTTGACCTACTTTGGGGAATAGAGTACTTAGCAAGCTCATCCTTCAACCTAGCATTTTCGTCAATAACATTTGCCTGATCACAAGTAGGAGTAGAGGAACTACGCACATCATATTTAGTGAGCCTAATTTGAAGTTGCTCATCTGACTTTGTAAGGAGAGAGTGTTCGCTCTCCAAGGCCTTGTGAGCCTTGTTTATATCATCTAGATCCTTAACAAGTTTATCATGACCAACACCAAATTTAGAATTTTCCTTTTAAATAATTTTTAATTTAGCGTTAGCATGGTCTATTTATTTTGTGAGTCTAGCAATTATTTCATTTTGACACTCCTCAATAGTTTCAAGCTTCTCCTCATGAGAAGCTATGGTCTCTTGTTCTTCTTCAAGAGGATTTTTTAAAGAAGCAATTTCAAGAAATTATTCTCTCTCAATTCTACATTTCTCTTCAAGGGGATATTGTGTCTCACATAATTGAGACAAGAGAGCCCCAACATGATTCTTGTTCTCACCTTGCAAGTTAGAGATGTAATTATCGAATTCAAAAATTTCTTGTTTCACCTTGAGACTATCGTAATCATCCACATGAGTATTCTTAAAGTTAGGCATGGTTGAGATAGAAGGTGATACCTCGGAGGCTTTTGCCATGAAACAATGTCCATTCTTCGTGTGAGGATTCTCGTTGGGAATTCAAAGAGTGATGTAGAGGGAGTAGTAGCAATAGAGAACACCCCACTAGTAGTTGTTTCTTATTCTTCTTCATCCTCGGAAGAATACTCCTCACAATTCTTGATTGCTTCTTGTTGGTGATGTACTTATTAATCTTGTGAAAAGGGTTCTTGTCGGTGACTTTGATCTCCTTAGCCTTGTTCTTAGGAATGAGCTTTCCACCGTGATCTTCTCTATTTTCAAAAGGGCATTCGGCAATGAAGAGGAACTTGTCATTACAATTGTAGCTTGCTCTTATTAGTGGACCCGTGCCCTTGTAACCACTTGAGTTGTTTCTTTGAATGTTTTGTTCTTTTGCTTTGGATGGATCTTTCCAATAGGTTCTTCCTACATATGTCATATGGTCATGGTAGTGATACTTCATGTCCTCAGGACAACTCATGGTCATTGGTGCTTCAGACACTTCTTGGCCTTCCACATCATAAATAGAATTGACCTTGAAATCAAGGTTTGCACCTTTGGCCATACCAATGGCACGGGTCATAGCATTTTGAGCATTCTTTTCTGCAACCTTGAAAGCTTGAATCTCTTGCATGACTTCATTGGAGGTCATTTGATGATACGTGTACCTCCCTTGGAGACTCTTGATGTACATAGGTTCATAGAGCATGAGAGCATCAACATACTTTTCTTTGACCCAATAATCATAAACATGTTTGGCACCCACATTTCCAAGAGTTGTGCCAATGCTTAGGAGCCGGCCTTCTGTACGTCTCCTGATAATCTTCATTTGCCAACTTCATGAACATGCTTTCATTGCCCACAAAGATTACGAAAAAACCTTCCCAAGTGTCATTGGTGGTGGTGAAGTGCACAATGTAAGGCAAGTCATTTGAATCAATAGCTTGTTGAACCATGTGCAAAGCTGCAGAGTTGAGTTGGCTATCAGCCACCTCTCTTCTAGACAAATTTCTTGCATTGTGGGATTTGTATCCCCGCTCGATGATTCTCCACTACTCAAATTGCCATTCAAAATCACTAACATCAAGCTTAGGTGGATCACCTTTATTATTTATATAAGGGTGAGAGATAGGTTGGGGAGTTCCACTTTTCTTCATGATACCCCCTCTTCCCATCATCTCCCATTTGGGAAGAGGCACTAGAGTCCTTATTTTTTTAGCAAAGTCATCATCCTCCTCGGGATTTTTATTAGAGGGTGAGCCCAAAGCTTTACTTGCTAATAGAGATCCGAGTCCTCGGGTATGGGAATAGTGGGAGGGGCTTTCGGCTTCATTAGCTCCGTGAAATACTCACACATAGCCAACATTTAAGCACCTGTGGAAAATTTCAAAGTAGTTTCCATAGCCTTGAGATCGTCCATGGATACTGATGCGCGTAAATGTACACGTCCGTTGGGAACCCCAAGAGGAAGGTATGATGCGCACAGTGGCAAGTTTTCCCTCAGAAAGAAACCAAGGTTGAATCGAACCAGGAGGAGCCAAGAAGCACGTTGAAGGTTGATGGTGGCGAAATGTGATGCGGCGCAACAACGGGGATTCCGGCGGCAACGTGGAATCAACAAAACCAAAGTACTTTGCCCCAACGAAACAGTGAGGTTGTCAATCTCACCGGCTTGCTGTAACAAAGGATTAAACGTATCGAGTGGAAGATGTTTGCAAAGAAAACAGTAAAACACAATTGCAGTAGATTGTATGCTATGTAAAGAATAGGACCGGGTCCACAGTTCACTAGAGGTGTCTCTCCCATAAGATAAAAGCATGTTGGGTGAACAAATTACAGTCGGGCAATTGACAAATAGAGAAAGGCATAACAATGCATATACATGATATGATAAATATAGTGAGATTTAATTGGGCATTACGACAAAGTACATAGACCGCCATCCAACTGCATCTATGCCTAAAAAGTCCACCTTCAGGTTATCATCCGAACCCCATTCAGTATTAAGTTGCTAAGCAACAGACAATTGCATTAAGTATGGTGCGTAATGTAATCGACAACTACATCCTTAGACATAGAATCAATGTTTTATCCCTAGTGGCAACAGCACATCACAACCTTAGAACTTTCTGTCACTGTCCCAGGTGTCAATGAAGGCATGAACCCACTATCGAGCATAAATACTCCCTCTTGGAGTTAAGAGTACAAACTTGGCTAGAGCCTCTACTAATAACGGAGAGCATGCAAGATCATAAACAACACATAAACAATAGATTGATAATCACCATAACATAGTATTCTCTATCCATCCCGACAAACACAACATATAGTATTACAGATAGATGATCTTGATCATGTTAGGCAGCTCACAAGATCCAACAATGAAGCACAACAAGGAGAAGACGACCATCTAGCTACTGCTATGGACCCATGGTCCAGGGTGAACTACTCACTCATCACTCCGGAGGCGATCATGGCGATGAAGAGTCCTCCGGGAGATGAATCCCCTCTCCGGCAGGGTGCCGGAGGCGATCTCCTGAATCCCCGAGATGGGATTCGCGGCGGCGGCGTCTCCGGAAGGTTTTCCGTATCGTGGCTCTCGGTGGGGGGTTTCGCGACGGAGGCTTTAAGTAGGCGGAAGGGTAGGTCGGGGGGCTGACGAGGGCCCACACCATAGGGCGGCGCGGGCCCCCCTCTGGCCGCGCGGCCCTATGGTGGCGGCGCCTCGTCGCCCCACTTCGTTATCTCTTCGGTCTTCGGAAGCTCCGTGCAAAAATAGGACCCGGCGAAGATTTCGTCCAATTCCGAGAATATTTCCTTACTAGGATTTCTGAAACCAAAAACAGCAAAACCAACTGGCTCTTCGGCATCTTGTTAATAGGTTAGTTCGAAAATGCATAAATATGACATATAATGTGCATAAAACATGTAGGTATCATCAATAAAGTAGCATGGAACATAAGAAATTATCGATACGTTGGAGACGTATCAGCATCCCCTTAGTTCTGCTCGTCCCGAGCAGGTAAAACGATAACAAAGATAATTTCTGAAGTGACATGCCATCATAATCTTGATCATACTATTTGTAAACATATGTAATGAATGCAGCGATCAAAACAAAGGTAATGACATGAGTAAACAAGTGAATCATATGACAAAGACTTTTCATGAATAGTACTTCAAGACAAGCATCAATAAGTCTTGCATAAGAGTTAACTCATAAAGCAATAAATCAAAGTAAAGGTATTGAAGCAACACATAGGAAGATTAAGTTTCAGCGGTTGCTTTCAACTTATAACATGTATATCTCATGGATATTGTCAACATAGAGTAGTATAACAAGTGCAATATGCAAGTATGTAGGAATCAATGCACAGTTCACACAAGTGTTTGCTTCTTAAGGTGGAAGGAGATAGGTAAACTGACTCAACAATTAAAGTAAAAGAATGGTCCTTCAAAGTGGAAAGCATCGATTGCTGTATTTGTGCTAGAGCTTTTATTTTGAAAACATGAAACAATTTTGTCAACGGTAGTAATAAAGCATATGAGTTATGTAAATTATATCTTACAAGTTGCAAGCCTCATGCATAGTATACTAATAGTGTCCGCACCTCGTCCTACTTAGCTTGGACTACCGGATCTTTGCATGCCATGTTTCAACCAAGTGTCACAAAGGGGTACCTCCATGCCGCCTGTACAAAGGTCTAAGGAGAATGCTCGCATTTTGGATTTCTCGCTTTTGATTATTCTCAACTTAGACATCCATACCGGGACAACATGGACAACAGATAATGGACTCCTCTTAAATGCATAAGCATGTAGCAATGATTATTATTCTCATATGAGATTGAGGATATATGTCCAAAACTGAAACTTCAACCATGATTCATGGCTTTAGTTAGCGGCCCAATGTTCTTCTCTAACAATTTTGCATGCTCCAACCACTAAAATGATAGATCCTTCAGACAAGACGGACATGCATAGCAACTCACATGATATTCAACAATAGTTGATGGCGTTCCCCGAAGCATGGTTATCGCACAACAAGCAACTTAATAAAATATAAAGTGCATAAGTACATATTCAATACTACGATAGTTTTTAAGGCTATTTTGTCCCATGAGCTATATATTGCAAAGGTGAATGATGGAATTTTAAAGGTAGCACTCAAGCAATTTACTTTGGAATGGCGGAGAAATACCATGTAGTAGGTAGGTATGGTGGACACAAATGGCATAGTAGTTGGCTCAAGGATTTTGGATGCATGAGAAGTATTCCCTCTCGATACAAGGTTTAGGCTAGCAAGGTTATTTGAAGCAAACTCAAGGATGAACAGGTGCAGCAAAACTCACATAAAAGACATATTGTAAACATTATAAGACTCTACACCGTCTTCCTTGTTGTTCAAAACTCAATACTAGATATTATCTAGACCTTAGAGGGACCAAATATGCAAATCAAATTTTAGCAAGCTCTATGTATTTCTTCATTAATGGGTGCAAAGCATATGATGCAAGAGCTTAAACATGAGCACAACAATTGCCAAGTATCACATTATCCAAGACATCTTAGAATTACTACATGTAGCATTTTTCAATTCCAACCATATAACAATTTAACGAAGAAGAAACTTCGCCTTGAACATTATGAGTAAAGCCTAAGGACATATTTGTCCATATGCAACAGCGGAGCGTGTCTCTCTCCCACAAAGTGAATGCTAGGATCCATTTTATTCAAACAAAAACAAAAACAAAAACAAACCGACGCTCCAAGTAAAGAACACAAGATGTGATTGAATAAAAATATAGTTTCAGGGGAGGAACCTGATGATGTTGTCGATGAAGAAGGGGATGCCTTGGGCATCCCCAAGCTTAGACGCTTGAGTCTTCTTAAAATATGCAGGGGTGAACCACGGGGCATCCCCAAGCTTAGAGCTTTCACTCCTCTTGATCATAGTATATCATTCTCCTCTCTTGACCCTTGAAAACTTCCTTCACACCAAACTTCAAGCAAACTCATTAGAGGGTTAGTGCACAATTAATAATTCACATATTCAGAGGTGACACAAACATTCTTTACACTTCTGAACATTGCATAAAGCTACTGGACATTAATGGATCAAAGAAATGAATCCAACATAGCAAAAGAGGCAATGCGAAATAAAAGGCAGAATCTGTCAAAAACAGAACAGTCCGTAAAGACGAATTTAAAGCTGGCACCAGATTGCTCAAATGGAAAAACTCAAAACTAATAAAAGTTGCGTACATATCTGAGGATCACGCTCGTAAATTGGCAGATTTTTCGAATTTTCTACAGAGACTGTGCCCAGATTCGTGACAGACAGCAATGCTGTTTCTGCGCAGCGATCCCAAATATAACATCAACTTTGACATAGAAACTTTACTTGGCACAAAAACATGATAAGGAGAGGTTGCTACAGTAGTAAACAACTTCCAAGACTCAACAAAACAAAAAATTGCTGTAGTAAAAACATGGTTGTCTCCCATAAGCGCTTTTCTTTAACGCCTTTCAGCTAGGCGCAGAAAGTGCAAATCAAGTAACATCGAGAGTAGAAGCATCAACATCATAACTTGTTCTAATAATAGAATCAAAAGGCAACTTCATTCTCTTTCTAGGGAAGTGTTCCATACCTTTCTTGAGAGGAAATTGATATTTAATATTACCTTCCCTCATATCAATAACGGTTCGAAGAAAAGGTCTTCCCAACACAATAGGACAAGATGCATTGCATTCGATATCCAAGACAACAAAATCAACGGGGACAAGGTTATTGTTAACCGTAATGCGCACATTATCAATCCTCCCCAAAGGTTTCTTTTTAACATTATCGGCAAGATTAACATCCAAATAACAATTCTTCAATGGTGGCAAGTCAAGCATATCATAAATCTTTTTAGGCATAACAGAAATACTTGCACCAAGATCACATAAAGCATTACATTCAAAGTCATTGAATTTCATTTTAATGATGGGCTCCCAACCATCCTCTAACTTTCTAGGAATAGAAGTTTCAAGTTTTAGTTTCTCTTCTCTAGCTTTTATGAGAGCATTTGTAATATGTTTTGTAAAGGCTAAATTTATAGCACTAGCATTAGGACTTTTAGCAAGTTTTTGTAAGAACTTTATAACTTCAGATATGTGACAATCATCAAAATCTAAATCATTATGAGCTACAGCAATGGGATCATTGTTCCCAAGGTTGGAAAAAATTTCAGCAGTTTTATCACAAGCAGTTTCAGCAGTTTTAGCAATTTCAGGCAGTTTTGTTCGCTTTGCACTAGGAGTAGAAACATTGCCAACACCAATTATTTTACCATTGATAGTAGGAGGTGCAGCAACATGTGAAGAATTAGCATTACTAGTGGTGGTAATAGTCCAAACTTTAGCTACATTATTCTCTTTAGCTAGTTTTTCATTTTCTTCTCTATCCCACCTAGCACGCAGTTCAGCCATTAATCTTATATTCTCATTAATTCTAACTTGGATGGCATTTGCTGTAGTAGTAATCTTATTATCAATATCATTATTAGGCATAACTTTCAATTTTAAAAGATTAACATCGGAGGCAAGCCTATCAACTCTAGAAGCAATAGTATCAATTTTATCAAGCTTTTCCTCAACAGATTTGTTAAAAGCAGTTTGTGTACTAATAAATTCTTTAAGCATGGCTTCAAGACCAGAGGGTACACTCCTATTATTGTTGTAAGAATTCCCATAAGAATTACCATAACCATTACCATTCGCAGAAGGATATGGCCTATAGTTATTACCAGAGTTGTTCCTATAAGCATTGTTGTTGAAATTATTATTTTTAATGAAATTCACATCAACATTTTCTTCTTGAGCAACCAATGAAGCTAAAGGAACATTATTTGGATCAACATTAGATCTACCATTCACAAGCATAGACATAATCACATCAATCTTATCACTCAAGGAAGAGGTTTCTTCAACAGAATTTACCTTCTTACCTTGTGGAGCTCTTTCCGTGTGCCATTCAGAGTAATTTATCATCATATCATCAAGAAGTTTTGTAGCCGCCCCCAAAGTGATGGACATAAAGGTACCTCCAGCAGCTGAATCCAATAAATTCCGCGAAGAAAAATTTAGTCCTGCATAGAAGGTTTGGATGATCATCCAAGTAGTCAGTCCATGGGTTGGGCAATTCTTTGCCAAAGTTTTCATTCTCTCCCATGCTTGAGCAACATGTTCAGTATCTAATTGCTTAAAATTCATTATGCTACTTCTCAAAGATATAATTTTAGCGGGAGGATAATATCTACCAATAAAAGCATCCTTACATTTAGTCCATGAATCAATACTATTCTTAGGCAAAGATAGCAACCAATCTTTAGCTCTTCCTCTTAATGAGAAAGGAAACACTTTCAATTTAATAATATCACCATCTACATCCTTATACTTTTGCATTTCACAAAGTTCAACAAAATTATTGAGATGCAGCAGCATCATCAGAACTAACACCAGAAAATTGATCTCTCATGACAAGATTTAGTAAGGAGGTTTAATTTCAAAGAATTCTGCAGTAGTAGCATGTGGAGCAATAGGTGTGCATAGGAAATCATTATTATTTGCATTTGTGAAGTCACACAACTTAGTATTTTCAGGGGTATTCATTTTAACAAAAGTAAATAAAACAAACTAGATAAAGTAAATGCAAGTAACTAATTTTTTTGTGTTTTTGATATAGAGAGCAAGACAGTAAATAAAGTAAAACTAGCAACTAATTTTTTGTATTTTGATTTAGTGCAGCAAACAAAGTAGTAAATAAAATAAAGCAAGACAAAAACAAAGTAAAGAGATTGAGAAGTGGAGACTCCCCTTGCAGCGTGTCTTGATCTCCCCGGCAACGCGCCAGAAAAAGAGCTTGATGCGCGTAAATGTACACGTCCGTTGGGAACCCCAAGAGGAAGGTATGATGCGCACGGTGGCAAGTTTTCCCTCAGAAAGAAACCAAGGTTGAATCGAACCAGGAGGAGCCAAGAAGCACGTTGAAGGTTGATGGTGGCGAAATGTGATGCGGCGCAACAACAGGGATTTCGGCGCCAACGTGGAATCTGCACAACAAAACCAAAGTACTTTGCCCCAATGAAACAGTGAGGTTGTCAATCTCACCGGCTTGCTGTAACAAAGGATTAAACGTATCGAGTGAAAGATGTTTGCAAAGAAAACAAGTGAGATTGTATGCTATGTAAAGAATAGGACCGGGGTCCACGGTTCACTAGAGGTGTCTCTCCCATAAAATAAAAGCATGTTGGGTGAACAAATTACAGTCGGGCAATTGACAAATAGAGAAAGGCATAACAATGCATATACATGATATGATAAATATAGTGAGATTTAATTGGGCATTACGACAAAGTACATAGACCGCCATCCAACTGCATCTATGCCTAAAAAGTCCACCTTCAGGTTATCATCCGAACCCCATTCAGTATTAAGTTGCTAAGCAACAGACAATTGCATTAAGTATGGTGCGTAATGTAATCGACAACTACATACTTAGACATAGAATCAATGTTTTATCCCTAGTGGCAACAACACATCACAACCTTAGAACTTTCTGTCACTGTCCCAGGTGTCAATGAAGGCATGAACCCACTATCGAGCATAAATACTCCCTCTTGGAGTTAAGAGTACAAACTTGGCCAGAGCCTCTACTAATAACGGAGAGCATGCAAGATCATAAACAACACATAAACAATAGATTTGTAATCACCATAACATAGTATTCTCTATCCATCGGATCCGACAAACACAACATATAGTATTACGGATAGATGATCTTGATCATGTTAGGCAACTCACAAGATCCAACAATGAAGCACAACAAGGAGAAGACGACCATCTAGCTACTGCTATGGACCCATGGTCCAGGGGTGAACTACTCACTCATCACTCCGGAGGCGATCATGGCGATGAAGAGTCCTCGGAGATGAATCCCCTCTCCGGCGGGTGCCGGAGGCGATCTCCTGAATCCCCCGAGATGGGATTCGCGGCGGCGTCTCGGAAGGTTTTCCGTATCGTGGCTCTCGTACTGGGGTTTCGCGACGGAGGCTTTAAGTAGGCGGAAGGGTAGGTCGGGGCTGACGAGGGGCCCACACCATAGGGCGGCGCGGGCCCCCTGGCCGCGCGGCCCTATGGTGGCGGCGCCTCGTCGCCCCACTTCGTTATCTCTTCGGTCTTCTGGAAGCTCCGTGCAAAAATAGGACCCTAGGCGAAGATTTCGTCCAATTAGAATATTTCCTTACTAGGATTTCTGAAACCAAAAGCAAACAGCAAGCTGGCTCTTCGGCATCTTGTTAATAGGTTAGTTCCATAAAATGCATAAATATGACATATAATGTGCATAAAACATGTAGGTATCATCAATAAAGTAGCATGGAACATAAGAAATTATCGATACGTTGGAGACGTATCAGATACCGGCTTACCGGCTTCTCCTTTATCCCCACAATCCGGCATAATCTTAGGCGTTTAAGCCCGAATAAAGTGCCGAGACTCTGATACCAATTGAAAATATCGTATACCGCACCTAGAAAGAGGGGGTGAATAGGTGCTTCCAAATTTTATTTCTTTTTCAATTTAGTCTTGACACAAAAGGTAAAATTGCTAGATAAGCAACTAAGTGAATTTATCTAGATGACAAGCTACCACTAAGCAAGATGCAATATAGGCAATAAAGGATAGAGGTAACCGAGAGAGGAGCACCCAGAGAAACGAGGGATGATTCATGTAGGTACTTCCTTTTGAGGGAAGTACGTCTATGTTGGAGCGGCGTGTTTGCCACAAAGACCTCACCCTATTCTCCGGTGAGCACCACCACAAAGGCCTAGGTCACTTGTCCACGAAGGGATTTCCTCAAGGCAGAAATCGGGCCTTTACAAGGTTCTTGTGGCACACATCCACAACTGAATCAAAGGTTCCCAAGGCTGTTACAACACAATAACAAGTTATCAGTGGAGTAAACAACAACTAGGGTTTCCAAAGAAAACACTAGACAAATGGCCCTCAAGTGAATGAGGGGGAATCCAAATTGCTTTAGTGAGGAAGTAGATCTTGGTCTTATCCTTTGATTCTCCAAAGATCAATAGATTTGAGTGGTTGATGGAGGAGATCTGGTGATTTTTGTGGCTCAGCTTTAGGGTTTTTGCTGAGATATACGAGCTACCCAAGCTTGAAGAAGGGACTAGGTATATATACCGCTTCCAAAATAAAGACGTTGGTCTATTATTGGGGCGGATAATCTGGCCTAGTGAATAATCCGGTCATCCTCAAAAATCCGGCCAAAAATCTAGCTCCTATACAGGGGCTCGCGCATTGAGACATGCTAAATTTTTCAGCCAAAAATCGAGGGACGGATTATTTCCAATAATCCGGCCCCGAATAATCCGGCTAGGGCGGATAATTCGGCCCTGCCAACGCTCGAATAATCCGACCTCGAGATCACAACTTCATACTCTTATCAGCAACAAATGATTTCATACCTTTTTGGGGGCTGACAACTGAAACTTATATATGTATCATGCAACACTTAGCATGGGATTAGATCATCACTAATGTTGTTATCGAACACACTAAACCATAAAATGCTGGGAAATTTTCTTTCAATGTGAAATTGTCAGCTTTTAAGAGTTTTATCTGCCCCATCCAAAGAATCTAACACATCCATAGAATCTATCCTCACACCGAGTAAGATACCCCTGGATATTCCCGAGGCGGACGAGGAAACCAAACAAAGTCAATAACCGCCGAAATACAGTTCAAAATACTTTGTGTGAAATCTCGTCTACCAGTTTTGGAAATAGCCAAAAAAACAAAATTATAATCCCTAATACAATCATCAAAGTGTAAATGTTTAACCAAGGCACCAAGACATCTGCTATTTGCCCACATAACATTCATTGGGAAAAAATTGGTATTTTTCAAAAGGTTGACCACTTCCGCAGTTTTGTGTTGAAAGAAGATTCAGATTTTCGGTCCAAAGCTTTTATTAGCTCATACAAATAAGAGCATAGTTCTTCCTCATTCAAACCAACTTCAGACACCTGACAACAAAAAAATGCAAGAGAGAATCTATCGTTACAAACAAATAAGGATGATAATTGAGCGGGTTTGGACGGATATAGCTAAACCAGATCCATGCCCAAATCCATCAGCCTAGCTCTGCCCCATCCACGAAAGTATCCATGGGCATGGATGTCGCCAAATCCAGATCCACATGATATCCGGATATCCATGGATATCCATGTGTTTACGCAATATGTGCATTAACAACACATATTTGAGCATAAAACCAACATTTTAGTAGCATTTCAACAATATTTCTGTAACATTTTAGCTAGAATTATGTATGCAATAAATATAAGGAGGAGGAAGGACGATGGGACGAGAGAAAGCCCATGCATTCCCACAAGTCTCCTAGGTGGAGGAGAGCCGGACTACTGTAGAGGTGGAAGGGAGGCCCTCCGGCCAAGCCCTCTGTCACAGCGTGCGTGGGAGTCAGAGGGGAAGGCCATGAAAAGAGTGGTATCGGTGTTACATGTTAGACTCACTGATTTTGGGGGCCTCAAGGTACGGTCAGCTAGGCCTAGGTGAAATCTCATGTCTCACTAGCATGTGGAACCCACATGTCAGTCGGATATCTATTGGATATTCGTGGGGCAAAATCTCTACCCATGCCCGTCCTAAGAGTTATCGGATATCCGCCCCATTAAATCCATGGGCATAAGCAGCCCTCCATACCCATGCCCAATGGGCCGGATATCCGTGGATACCCGGATCCATGGATAAAATTGCCATCCTTACAAACAAAAGTATCATCATACCTTTTCCATTAGTTTTTTATTTTATGGGTGCCACGATATCCTCGCTTTTGTAGTTTATACACACATTAACCCCCAAATATTTGCAGGCAGCCAGTTTTTCCTCGCTTCCTAGAATAGCATAACAGTGTTTCTATTACAATTACAGAAACAACTTAGTAAGTCTTATTTCTATAACTAACAAACATGCAAAAACCACAAAAGGAGGACGAGCTACATGGTGGCCTTTTTTTGAAAAAATCAAAAATGGCATTTGTAAGTTTCAAAAAAACCGGAAACAAAATTCTAGGTGCATACAATGTTGAACTCTACTACTGTCAAAATTCACGATTAAAAATTGGTTGTATTCTACGCAACAAAAAATGATTAAATTTCAACTTTTCAAAATGTGCATTTGTTCATCACACCCAGATCGACACATTTGTATTTTTTTCTGAGACCAAACTAAATGAATTTTGGACTGATTTTTTTCACACTAGGAGACTTTATTATTATCTACATCAAAAAATATTGTTCCTATTTTTTTGAAACTTTAAAATAGCGTTTTTGAATTTCTCCAAAAACGAGCTAGATGTAGCTCGGGAGCCATTTGGCCACTATCACAAACCTGCTGTAACAAAAACCCTAAGCATGTCATTGATTCTCTTCTCCGCCGCACGGCCTCACTTGTGAGATGGGACTCTTAATCACCATTGTTTCTCTTCTCCGCCGAATGGCCTCACAACTGTCGACCCAATTTTGACTTTCCTTTTCATACCAGACATAGTATAATCCCAGCTAGGTGTTTCAAAAAGAACCTCGCTGTCTCCAATAAGCAAATATTATTTCAAAGTTCAACCACTGCCCCCGACTGTTTCCTGGATAGACCAACGATTAGCTGGATCTTAAGGCACTCATTCTTTTCGTCAAGAAAAATTCTTGTGTTTTCTAATTCTAGTTTTTGTGGCAAACTATAGAAACTAGACCAAGAAAATATATCTTGGCGCGCTGCTGCGATGTGGGTACCAAAGATAAATGGAAACCTTTCCGATATCGAGCAGCTCCACAACACAAAGGAAGCGATGCAGAGCAGTCCACCCTGCCTGACTGCAGATCAATCCAGTAGCAAACGCCGCCGCGCCGACGCTGCCGACCGGTTAGGCGACCTGCCGGACAGCCTCCTACATAGCATAATCTCGTTCCTCGGCTCGCGGCAAGCCGTGCAGACGAGCGTTCTGTCGCGGCGGTGGAGTTACCTCTGGCGCGATGTGCCCTGCGTCGCTATCGACGAGCGGGAGTTCACCGGCGACAACTGGGAGCCCTTCGAGGACTTCGCCGACCACATGCTGACATCGATCCCGCTGGAGACGCAGCTCGACGCCTTCAGCCTGCACCTGGTCACCGGGTCTTTGAGGTACAGTTACGACAACCATTACAACACCGCCGACCGGTGGATCCGCCGCGGCCTACGCCACTTCCCGGCCGGCGTTGACATCCGCGCCGCCCACGGCACCACCGTCCACTGGCAGCCACACCGCTCCGACCCGTCCGTTGCACGGCAGCAGCCGGACTTGTCGGTCATGGGCTCGTGCGCCGCCGGCTTCACCTCGCGAGTGACGACTCTGCGCCTTGTCGGCGTCCAACTGATGGACGGATTCTTTAAGGAACTCGGCAGGCAATACCCGGCGCTTGAGGAGCTCCACATCGAGAGGTGCCAGATTCCAAAGTTTAGCGCTGTCACCTCGCCCACGCTCAGGAGCCTCGTCCTCGTCGAGGCCTGGTACTCAATCCCGTGTGCCCACCTCACGATCACGGCTCCCCGCCTCGCCAGCCTGCGCCTACAGATCTTCTATCTCCGCGAGAACTGCATCTGCAGCACCGGAGAGGCGCAGCCGGACCCAGAGCCGCTGCCTTCGCTAACCGAGGGGTCGATCCGTCTCACAGAGACGTTCTTTCCTCACATTCGCTACCGAGAGCGGAGGAGACGCAAGCTTGAGTTCTTGCAGTTCATACGCAGATTCTTAGGCCTCTTCCCCAACGTAACCAAACTACATCTCGCCGGATTCACCACGACGGTAATACGCTCCGATCGACTCATGACTCATGCATGCAGCTCGATCTGATCTTCATGAGTTCATGGTGAGACTTTTATCTCATACGGGGTATACATGTTTCAGGCATTGCTCGATGGAATCCCAAGTATTCCCCGTGCTCCATAACTTAAAGACGCTGCTCCTGGAAGAATGTGATGTTGGACTAAAATTTCAGGTGTTGACAGCCATCCTGTGGAGCACATCCAGTTTGGAGAATCTTGCATTGCAGCACTGCAAGGTACTCCCTATATACATACACCACTTAACTGTTATATTCTGATCTAAATTCATAAGAAGGCTAACTTTTGAGGCTGATATAGTTTAGCCGCCGGCTAAGGTTAATCATATTCTAAGATATCCCACGGTATTTGTAAACACTCTTCAATTTAGTAGAGGCGTCCGTAGTTTTTTCCCCTCTGTTGGAGGGTTTTTCACGTTAAATCTTATATCTCTGCTGTGATTTCCGTTTCGTTCTTCGTTACTTGCTTGACGCGTTATAACAGTAACTAACATTTTGTTGGGTTTGGCCACTTTCATTTTGTTTTCATTTTGCCTCTCTAGTTAATCAACTAAACCAACATCGCAACATGAACTGAACCTTGTACATCCGTATATGAACCACAGTTTCTAGCTAGCCCAGCCAAGAAGAGGAGAAAGACGGGGCAACAACTTTCAAAAGGCTGTACCTCGGCGCCACCTATTTTCTGGTGCAAGAACCTGAAATCCATAGAAATTAAGCGCCGCCAAGAGGATGCACCCAACCTCGTCAAGGTTCTCTCGATGATCTCCGACGGAATGCAGCTAGAATGGTGGCAGCAGGTCAAGATATCGACTACAATTGTGACAGAGAACTGAATAAATAGGGCACAAAACTAGGAAGGCTGATGAAAAGTAAGAACTTGGATTGCTAGATCTTGATTTATCATAGCCACAGAGCAAGTGTATGAATTTACATTATATGGTGGATGCATATACCTAATCTCCAACATTAAGGTATTTGGACTATCAAAGCTTTCGTGTATGTTTTAGAAAATAAAATCCATTGCTGTAAACTTTGTTTTTCCTGAACCTGCTAATCCGCCTCATTACAGGTGGTGTCAAAATGCAAAATTTTAAGATCACTCTATGTATTCATGTCTTTTGATTGTTCATATCCTGATCACCCATTAGACGAAAAAACAAGATTTCCAACTTCCAACAATTATTGTAACCATCAGCACTTCAGGATCCAACTTACAAAATATTTAAGAAAAGAGACAAAGTCCACACCTAGTCCACAATAAGATGAAGTGCTCACAGCGGCTCCCAGTGTGCACATGATACACTTACCCAATCATGGAATCAGGAGTATCTTGCCAATGTGGGAGCTCGATTCCATCAACTTGTGAGATCCGGCTGCTTCAGATAGAGGGAATGTCTTGTAAACCACTGGCTTCACCTTGCCCAACACGACAGCTGGCCACACATTTTTCTCCACCTCGCTGACAATCTCAGCTTTATTAGCGAGGCTTCTGTTCCGCAGTCCAGCAGCTGCACAAAATGATGGTAATTCAACCAAATGGTAAATCAGTGATGACATTTAGGAATAGTAAAATCACATCTCATAATTATGCAAAATACCAATATTAGCATAAGAAAAGATAGCATAATAAGAATTGCACAAATCTAAAAGAGGCATGGTTGCATATAAATATAGCCATTGAACCTTGTACGGTCAATCTTCGGGCAAGCATAACCGCCAGGTTCACTTCAGTTACAACGCCTCCCATGAAACCGATAATGAAGAGTCTACCATCAACAGCTAAGCTGTTCAGATTACACTGGAGATAAGATCCACCGATATTGTCCAGAATGACGTCAACACCTGGTAGAGGCATTTTCATATTACAGTTATGAACTTATAATGTATATGGACTTGCCAGGTAAGACTTTATAAAACAGTAGGTGCTGGCAACAACCAAAAACACATAAGTGTATCAGTCGTTACAATAGGGTAGCATCTTACCCTTTCCGTCAGTTTCTTCTTTTATGTGTGCTACAAAATCTTGGGTTTTGTAGTTTATACATACATCCGCGCCTAAATCTTTGCAGGCAGCGAGTTTTTCTTCGCTTCCTAGAATAGCATAACAGAGTTACTAGCGCAATTTCAGAAACAAGTTACTGTATCTTATTTCTGTTATATGTGTGTAACTAACAAACCTGCAGTAACAAACACCTTAATACCAAGGTGCTTTGCAATCTGTATGGCAAATGTACCAATTCCACTTGATCCACCATGGATCTGCATACAATTGAGATACCCAATAATCAGTAACAAATACAGCCACAACTCACCTCTTTCTGCATACAATTAACTACTCTCCCAAAGTAGTTCACACTCCATTCGAACAAACATCATTTACTTTTCTATTACCCAGTTAGTCGAGGCACAGTGTAAGAAATTTGCATACAGTCATCTGAACAAACATCTCTCAGAAGCTCAGTCTAAGAAATTTGCATACAGTTCCAGTGAATTGCAGTGCTGTTGGCAATCATACTCGGAGAACAAAACTAGCACGGGAAAGTTTCTTACAAGGAACGATTCACCGGGGGAGAGGTGGCTGGTCATGAAGACGGTGGACCAAACGGTGCAGGCGACCTCCGGCAAGCCTGCGGCGTCCGTCAGCGACACCCCTTCCGGCACCGGGAGCAGCTGCCCCGCCGGCACCACCACCTTCTCCGCATACCCGCCGCCAGTAAGCAGCGCGCACACCTGCGCGCAGGACAACAGCATACGCACAAAATTAAGGGTCAGTCAGGGCAGCAGCGGTAATCACCATGGGGACACGGAGGGCAGGGGAGGCACCTGGTCGCCGACGGCCCAGCGCGGGGGAACGTTGGGCCCGAGCGCGAGGATGGTGCCGGAGCACTCGAGCCCCGGGTAGGGGGAGGCGCCGGGCGGCGGCGGGTACTTGCCCTGCCGCTGGACCGTGTCGGCGCGGTTGACGCCGGCGGCAGCCACCTTGACGAGCACCTCGCCGTCCCCCGGCGCCGGGAGGTCCTCCACCTCGCGCACCTCTAGCGCCTCGGGCCCGCCGGGGCTCGAGATCACCACCGCCTTCATCGTCATCGCTCGCTCTCGTCCGCTTGCTAGGTTCAGCTGCCGGCTTGCTCACGTCTCCAAGTTCAGAGTCACTGTGTCACCGCTCTACTTGTACGCGGACTGCTAATCATGGTGGACATGGATCCACCTGAATCTGATTTTTGAGAAATATCAGAAATCATATCGCGATGTTTCAGAAAATTGAAATAAATCACGCAAGTACATATTACCTTGATACTAGCTCGTGCAAAATTTCAGCCAAAAAATATGGTTATACGTGGCATACACAACAAAGAAGAAAATGAAACTGTGTACTTTTTGCACAGTAAATCCGGCTACTCCTATGTACTCTCTCCGTTTTTAGTTATTTCACGTTATGGTTTACTCTTTTTTTTTCGATAAAGGAGCTTAGCCCCAGCCTCTGCATCAATAGATGCACACGGCTTGCTTTATTAAAAATAATGTATCAAGTCATAACATATCCAAGAACCCTTATTACAATCACGGAGAAGCTAAGGTCGATACATGAATCAACCAGCTGAAAATATGGCAAATAGAGAAGCTATGCATTTGCTATTCTATTAAGATGCCGCCACCCAGTAGCCTGGAAAAAGAAGTCTTGAGCAACCACTAACATCCGGTTGCATCCAATAACCATAGCCTCCCGCTGTTCCACTGGGAGGAGTGAAACCCATTGCTGAATTGAATGAGCAGCCCGCCGGATAACCTGCAAAAAATTAGTTCCATTTTGTTTGTTAAAGATAATATCATTTCTGGTTCTCCAAATAGCCCAACAAAGAGCTGAGACACCAATCTGAATTTTCTGTTTATCATCTTTTCTCACCCCATTCAGCCATCTACCAAACATATTAGTAATATTAGCTGGCGGAGGAATATTATAAGCAAGGTACATCATACGCCAAACAATCTTCGCAAAAGGGCATTCAATAAACAAATGATTAACGGTTTCCATGGAATCACAAAAACAACATGTTTGACATCCCTTCCACTTCCTTTTAGCTAAATTATCCTTAGTTAGTAGCACCTTATTACTAAGGAACCACATAAAAATTTTAATTTTTAGAGGAATCTTTAGCTTCCATAAATACCCGCGAAGATAAACAGTATTTCCATTCATCCAATCAAGGTACATAGACTTAACTGAAAAAATGCTAGAATCCGTAAGCTTCCAAATAAACTTATCAGATTCAGAGGATAACACTACAAGAAAAGTTGCCATGGCCGACGAAGTTGAAGTCGCGCTGTGGTTGCTGGTGTACCATGGCCGACGATTTTGGTCCCTCCGTGGTGCATGTCAAAACTTTTTTTCTCGTTTTTGAGGCCACCTAGCCCGACGAAAGCGGCCAAAACGTGGCGTATGGTGGCCGGGACGTGGTGCATCTCGAAATCTCGGGTTCGCCGGCCGAGTCAACGCAAATCCGCACCGCCGAGGGATGTAGGGCCAGATGGCAGCCTCTCTGGCATTGTTTTTTTCTAGATCGCGCCATCTCGTTCAACGTTCTCCGATCGAGCCGTTTACGATGCAGGATCATGGGTCCCGCATGTCATCCTCTACGAACCAAAATTCTTTCTATTCTTGGATTTTTTTGACCCGATTTCTGGCTACTTCCTTTTTCTTTTGATCCCTTGCCGCCTTGGAAACGTTGAGACCGCTGCTGCTAAATGGGACCCGCATGTCATCCTCTATGTGCAATCAACTTTCTTTTCTTGGAGTTTTTTGGCACCTCAAATTTGGTCACTTGCCTTTTTCTTTCGATCCCCTGCCGCCTCTCAAACGGTGATAGCTGCTGCTATCGGACCCGCATGTCATCCTCTATGTACTATAAAACTTTCTTTTCTTGAATTATTTTTGGCACCTCATATTTGGTCACTTACCTTTTTCTTTCGATCCCGCCTCTCAAACGGTGATACCTGCTAAATGGGACCCGCATGTCATCCTCTATGTACTATAAAACTTTCTTTTCTTGGATTTTTTTTGGCACCTCATATTTGGTCACTTGACTTTTTCTTTCGATCACCTGCTGCCTCTCAAACAGTGACCGCTGCTGCTAAATGGGACCCGCATGTCATCCTCTATGTACTATAAAACTTTCTTTTCTTGGATTTTTTTGGCACCTCATATTTGGTCACTTGACTTTTTCTTTCGATCTGCTGCCTCTCAAACGGTGATACCTGCTGCTAAATGGGACCCGCATGTCATCCTCTATGTACTATAAAACTTTCTTTTCTTGGATTTTTTGGCACCTCATATTTGGTCACTTGACTTTTTCTTTCGATCCCCTGCCTCTCAAACAGTGATACCGCTGCTGCTAAATGGGACCCGCATGTCATCCTCTATGTACTATAAAACTTTCTTTTCTTGAATTATTTTTGGCTCCTCATATTTTTTCACTTGCCTTTTTCTTTCGATACCCTGCCGCCTCTCAAACGGTGATACCGCTGCTGCTAAATGGGACCCGCATGTCATCCTCTATGTACTATAAAACTTTCTTTTCTTGAATTATTTTTGGCTCCTGATATTTTTTCACTTGCCTTTTTCTTTCGATCTCATGCCACGTTTGAAACGTTGAGGAACCTGCAGGCTCATGGGACCCGCATGTCATCCTCTATGTACTATAAAAGTTCTTTTCTTGGTTTTTTTCACCATCTGATTTTTGGCAATTTCTTTTTTTCTTTTGATCCCTGCCACCTCTCAAACGTGATACCGCTGCTAAATGGGACCCGCATGTCATCCTCTATGTACTATAAAACTTTCTTTTCTTGAATTATTTTTGGCTCCTCATATTTGGGCACTTGCCTTTTTCTTTCGATCTCATGCCACGTTTGAAACGTTGAGGAACCTGCTGGCTCATGGGACCCGCATGTCATCCTCTATGTGCTATAAAAGTTTCCTTTGTTGGATTTTTTTCACCCTCTGATTTTTGGCTTGCCTTTTTCTTTTGATCCCCTGCCCCCTTTGAAACGTTGAGTAAGCTGTTGGCTCAAGGGACCCGCATGTCATCCTCTATGTCCATCAACTTTCCTTTCTTGGATTTTTTTCCCCTAATTACTAGCTACTTTCTTTTTCTTTTGATCTCAAGCCGCATTACAAACATTGAGACCGCTGCTGCAAAATGGGACCCACATGTCATCCTCTATGTACAATAAAGTTTCTTTTCTTGGATTATCTTTTGCTCTGATATTTTGTCACTTGCCTTTTTCTTTCGATCTCATGCCGCCTTTGAAACGTTGAGTAAGCTGTGGCTCATGGGTCCCGCATGTCATCCTCTACGAACAATAAAAGTTTCCTTTCTTGGAGTTATTTTTTACCCCTAATTTGGCTATTTGCCTTTTTCTTTGGATCTCCTGCCCCTTTGAAACGATGAGGACGCTGTTGGCAGGTCGGTCCCACAAGTCATCCTCTATGAACAATAAAAGTTTCCTTTGATGGATTTTTTTGAACCCCTAATTAATTTCTAGATATTTCCTTTTTTTTCTTTGATCCCCGCCTTGGAATCGTTGAGGATCTGCTGCCTCATGGGTCCCGCATGTCATCCTCTCGGGTAAATGTTTCTTTTCTTGGATATTGTTTACCAAATGATTTTTGGCTTATTTTTCTTTCGATATCATGCCGCCTTTAAAACGTTGAGGAACGCTGCTGGCTCACGGGTCCCACATGTCGGCCTCTATGAACAATAAGCGCGAGGACGCTGTTGCCTCATGGGTCCCGCATGTCATCCTCTCGAACGAAAATGTTTCTTTTCTTGGATTTTTTACCAACAGATTTTTGGTTTATTTTTTCTTTCCATCCCCTGCCGCCTTTAAAACGACGCTGCTGGCTCATGGGTCCACGATGTCAGCCTCCCCGTACAAGAAACATGTGATATCTTGATTATTTTGCAGACAATAAACAGTGTATTGCGCTCTGAGCTATTGCAAACGGATAAATTAAATCTTTATTTTTACAACATATATCTTGAATCTCCTTGTTTTTTGTTTTGGCGAAGCATAGGACTTTCCTGTTTTTTTTTTGAGAAAAATCCGAACTATCATGTTCTGGAGTGGGCTGAAATTGTACGTGTCAAAAGGCCCAGAAGGATAGTTCGAAGGCCCAGATGTCTAGATACAGCCCAATTGAAATCTTTCTTTTCTTGGATTTTTTCACCCCCTGATTTCGGCTACTTCATTTTCTTTTGGTCCTGTGCCGCCTTGGAAACGTTGACCGCTGCTGCAAAATGGGACCCGCATGTCATCCTCTATGTACAATAAAGTTTCTTTTCTTGGATTATTTTTGGCTCGATATTTGGTCACTTGCCTTTTTCTTTCGATCTCATGCCACGTTTGAAACGTTGAGGAATCTGCTGGCTCATGGGACCCGCATGTCATCCTCTATGTACAATAAAAGTTTGATTTCTTGGATTTTTTTTCACCCTCTGATTTTTGGCTATTTCCTTTTTCTTTTGATCCCCTGCGCCTTTGAAACGTTGAAGCTGCTGGCTCATAGGTCCCACATGTCACTGTATGAACGATAAAGCTTTCCTTTCTTGGAGTTTTTTGACCCCCTAATTTCGGCTACTTTCTTTTTCTTTTGATCTCAAGCCGCATTTGAAACGTTGGGACCTGCTGCAAAATGGGACCCGCATGTCATCCTCTATGTACAATAAAGTTTCTTTTCTTGGATTATTTTTGGCTCCTGATATTTGGTCACTTGCCTTTTTCCTTCGATCCCATGCCACGTTTGAAACGTTGAGGAACCTGCTGGCTCATGGGACCCGCATGTCATCCTCTATGTACTACAAAAGTTTATTTTCTTGGGTTTTTTTTCACTCTCTGATTTTTGGCTATTTCCTTTTTCTTTTGATCCCCTGCCGCCTTGGAAACGTTGAGTAAGCTGCAAACTCGTGGGACCCGCATGTCATCCTCTATGTACAATCAATTTTCTTTTCTTGGAGTTTTTTTACCCCCTAATTTCTGGCTACTTTCTTTTTCTTTTGATCTCAAACCGCATTTGAAACGTTGGGACAGCATGTCATCCTCTATGTACAATAAAAGTTTCTTTTTTTGGATTATTTTTCACCCTCTGATTTTTGGTCACTTGCCTTTTTCTTTCGATCTCATGCCGCCCTTGAAAACGTTGAGGAACCTGCTGGCCCATGGGACCCACATGTCATCCTCTATGTACTATAAAAGTTTCTTTTCTTTGATTTTTTTCACCCTCTGATCTTTGGCTATTTCCTTTTTCTTTTCATCCCCTGCCGCCTTGGAAACGTTAGTAAGCTGCTGACTGGTGGGACCCGCATGTCATCCTCTATGTACAATCAAGTCTCTTTTCTTGGATTTTTTTACCCCCTTATTTTTGGTCACTTGCCTTTTTCTTTCGATCTCATGCAGCCTCTGAAACGTTGAGAAGCTGCTGGCTCATGGGACCCACATGTCATCCTCGATACTATAAAAGTTTCTTTTCTTGGATTTTTTCACCCTCTTATTTTTGGCTGTTTCCTTTTTCTTTTGATCCCCTGCCGCCTTGGAAACATTGATTAAGCTGCTGACACAAGGGGCCCGCATGTCATCCTCTATGTACAATCAACTTGCAAGATCTTGGGGCGGAAGAGCTTGTATAAGTGGGACCCATATGTCATCCTCTATGTACAATAAAAGTTTCTTTTTCTTGGATTATTTTTTGCTCCTGGTATTTGGTCTCTTTCCTTTTTCTTTCGATCTCATGCCGCCTCTGAAACGTTGAGTAAGGTGCTGGGTCATGGGACCCGCATGCCATCCTCTATGTACAATCAACTTTCTTTTCTGGGAGTTTTTTTACCCCTAATTTCTGGCTACTCTTTTTCTTTTGATCTCAAGCCGCATTTGAAACGTTGACACCGCTGCTGCAAAATGGGACCCGCATGTCATCTTTTATGTACAATAAAGTTTCTTTTCTTGGATTATTTTTGGCTCCTGATATTTGGTCACTTGTCTTTTTCTTTCGATCTCATGCCCCCTTTGAAACGTTGAGGAAGCTGCTAGCGCATGGGTCCCGCATGTCATACTCTATGAACAATAAAAGTTTCCTTCCTTGGAGTTATTGTTACCGCTAATTTCTGGCTACTTCCTTTTTTCTTTTGATCCCCTGCCGCCTTGGAAACGTTGAGTAAGCTGCTGACACAAGGGGCCCGCATGTCATCCTCTATGTACAATCAACTTGCAAGATCTTGGAGCGAAAGAGCTTGTATAAGTGGGACCCATATGTCATCATCTATGTACAATAAAAGTTTCTTTTCTTGGATTATTTTTTGCTCCTGATATTTGGTCACTTTCCTTTTTCTTTCTATCTCATGCCGCCACTGAAACGTTGAGTAAGGTGCTGGCTCATGGGACTGTACAATAAAGTTTCATTTCTTAGATTTTTTTTACCCACTGATTTTTGCTAACTTGCCTTTTTCTTTTCGATCATATGCCGCCTTTGAAATTGAGGTCGCCGCTGGCTCATGGGTCCCACAAGTCAGCCTCTATGAACAATAAACCTTTCCTTTGTTGTATTTTTTTTACCCCTAATTTCTGGCTATTTGCCTTTTTCTTTTGATCCCCTGCGGCCTTTGAAACGATGAGGACGCTGCTGGCAGGTCGGTCCCACATGTCATCCTCTATGAAGAATATAAGTTTCCTTTTTGGATTTATTTTTGACCCCTAATTTCTGGCTATTTGCCTTTTTCTTCTGATCCCTGCCGACTTCGAAATGATGAGGATGCAGCTGGCAGATCGGTCCCACATGTCAGCCTCTATGAACTATACATGTTTCCTTTGTAGGATTTATTTTTTACCCCTATTTTCGGGCTACTTGCCTTTTTCTTTGAAACGTTGAGGATGGTACTGTCTCATGGGTCCCACATGGCATCCTCTCTGAACGATAAACCTTCATTTCTTGTTAACGACAGGTTTATCAGTATTATTTTCGCAGACTAATACAAGCTCTTTGGCTCCAAGATCTTGCAAGTTGATAGATTAAATCAAGGAATTATTAGGATATGTTTTAAATTTCAAATCCACTTTATGAATTTTTAAAAATACCGTTATCCATGTGGGTATGGAGCGATCAAGGATTTTCATATTGGGCATGAGCAGTTTCAAAAATTGGAACCCTATAATTCAAAATAAATAAAAACAACTTTTATGTAGAATCTCCGTGTATTTTTTTTTTTGCCAATCATAGGATCTGTGTTTCATTAGAAAAGGGCCGAAATTGCATGAGCAGAAAGGCCCATTTGAAGTTATTGGGCTTCGACGGCCGGAGCAAGTAGACCGATAACAATTACCATGTAGATGTTCCTTGGCAACCCAAAAGTGAAATATTGGGCCCAACAGGGGAAGGTTGAACAGTACTTTTTCTATTGGGAAGGTGGTACATGGGGTTATCCTGACAAAAAAAATGGAACATGGGTTACTGAAGGTTGCCCATTTGTGCCTAATATGTTTGTCAGCAGGAGCTTTACCTTCCGCCGCCGCCGCTCCGCTTCCGCCGCCGCCGCCATGCCTCGTCGCGGGTCGAGCTACCGGTACGGCGGCGTCTCGAGCTCGGGGTACCGCAGCGTCCGCGCGCGCCCCAAATTAAGGTACTTCCTCCTCGGGACGGCACCTACGATAGGCTCGGCTGGCCTTGGGGCATTTACCCCTAGCCTCTTCCATGCTCAAGTTTTTGAAATGTTTCTGGCTCTGTTCAACACTGGATCAAATTTGTCAACATGACCATTCTTATGGAGTAGCAACGAGTTGAATCTCTCAAAACTCTTTAAGTTCTGCAATATAACGACTAATTGGTACTACCTTATACAAAATGATTACATATCCTTATTTTGGAAGCAAGCAATCACACACTTATAGTTTGCTAGTCAGCTGCACGTAACGTTAAAAATCGGCAATTATAATGAATAAACCTGTAATTTTCACTTAAAATGCATTAAGGAGCATCAAATTTGACAAATCAAACCATGTCGTACTGAAAATTGACATGTCTTTCTCATGCAGAAATGTAAAATTATCCATGCATGTGCGTTTATACAGGTTAAGTTTTGCACGTATTATTTTTTGTAACTTTTCTGACTACCTTCAAAGCTCCAATCCTTCTTCATCATCTTTGTTGTACCGCACTGATGCAAGTGAATGCGAGCTGCTCGCCAGACGCGACTTCGTGTCCGATATGTGTACTATGCCTTCTCCATCTAGTGCTAGTTACGCCTCTGTGCTAATTAATTCAGCACAAACCTCTGTCATTGCAGCTGTGACTCACCTCGACCATTGGAGCCCAATCACAAGAGCGAGCTCAGTCTCAACCAGAGAGGCATGTGTCTCATGGTTAGCTATCTACAACTTGCTGTCTTACTAAAACCGTGCCTATCATATAGAGATCACCTCGCTGGTGTAGCAATGGCTGCAAGTAGCTGCTAGCATGAGCGAAGGGGATAAGGAAGAAAAGATTAAAAAAATGGGGTGGGGCCAACAAGCAGGAAAGCTATCTACTAGCTTTATGGATGTTTCTGGAATTGGGTAGAAAATAGTACTCGATGACACTGTAGCAGCGAATCCCAGAGACCAAAGGCCGTTGGATGATGTCTAATGAACGGCAGAACAAAATCGGCGAAATTAGCTTGAATTTTGATAATAAATCTTGGGCATTTTCCCTCGAACATGATTTATCAACTTTGGGTAGTCTCTGGACTAGTCTCCCTCGTCCACCAATTATTATCATAAACTACTGCGGAAAGTTGAGGGCAGTCCCTAGTCCCGAGCACTTCGCCCACTTCCCCTGGCCTCATCCCAGAGATCTCACACCAACCACCTCACCGTCGACTAGCCGCCAGTCTACAGCCCTCCGAAGAATCCCCAATGGCGGCGACGCCCCTACTAGAGCGCTCCTCACGCGAGCGCATCATCGAGTCTGGCCCACATGTCTTCCGTGCCTGCCGTGTGTCGGCAAGCACGACCGACTTCTCCGTCGGCGAGCCGCCGGCCGTGGGCGAGGGCGAGGCGTCCCCGTACACTATGACAGTGCACATCTTCTTCTCGAGGACGTACGAGCTCAGGAGGATGGCCGGCCCCCTCCCTGCCCCACTGGATGAGGACGATATCACCACTACACCCTGCGAAGAGGTGGTGCTGGATCTTGGCTTGCCTCCGAGGAAGCTGCGTAGTGGGGGCAATGTCGTGCGAACTATGCGCGAGATTCTTGCCCGTGTATGGCTGCTCAAGAACCTGAACCTCACGGAGGAGGAGTGGGACATCATCATGCCTTACGATGTTATGCACCTGATGTGGCAGCAGGCGTGTCGTCGGCTCGGTGGCCTCCACTTCGACCTCACCCTTAGGGTGGACCACCGGCTCATCGTCAACTTGCCGGCGCTGCAGGACAGTTGGGTCCTAGTTGCGCCGGAGGACGGCCACTGCAGCATATGCATGCTGGGGCTGTCGCAGCGCACAACGGTGCGTCTCCGGGGATGCAAACACCCGTTCCATAGGAAGTGCATCTTCTCCTGGTTTGTAACGAACGCCAGCTGCCCTATCTGCCGCGATAAAGTGCTGACCCATCTTATTTTCGATTTGTAGCATAGTATGAATAAAAACCCTGTATGATAGGGATGCCATGCCAACTTGAATCCTATGTCAAGAGAAATTCTATTTGATTGTGGTTATAAGATATTCTGCATTAGTTTGATCTATTATCATTCTATTTTCCTATGGGATATGACCCTATGAATCAAACAGCATGGGATTACTTCCACACAATTAAGTTTGACCAACTTTTAGTAGGACAACAAACATAAATAATTAGTCATCATGGGATTACAATCCAACAGATAATTGTCTTCAGGACTCATACATTTTCCAAATAGAAAAATCAAAACAAATCATGGTTCTTCATCTCACAGCATGATACAGAGACAAGAGTCTAATCATCATCATCATCATCATCATCATCATCATCATCATCATCATCACCTCCGTCTTCATTCTGATATTCGTGCATGGTCTCATCCTGCTCGTCCTGTCCATTCTCCTCCTGAGATTCACCAGGTAGCTTCAGTTTATCCATCTCTTTGTCGACTATGCTAACCTCAACAGTGAAATCTACTTCTCCATCATGTGCAGGGATACCTGTATCCAACGAGGTTTCATCAATGTCAGCAACTTTAGTTTGCATACAACCAGCGAAATCATCTTGCTGGGCACCAATTATTGGATCCGCATTCTCATCCAAATCATATATGTTCCTTGCCACAAACTTTTGCACATACTGCCATCCTTTTCTAGATCTGTCTTCCAAGAAAAGTACCTTGGCCGCTTGAGGTACCAAAATATAAGGATCATCCTTGTACCACTGAGCAGTAGTATCGACTGATATGAAATACCCATCATTTCTGGCACCTTTGCCCTTGTTTGGATCTTGGTTGTACCAATAACACTTAAATAGAACCACAGATCGGACAGTAACCTTATCACTATAGAACAACTGAATAACCTCTTCTATGTGACCATAATGGTCAAATGACTCTGATCTCTTTTTTCTGGTTGTCAAGTGATCTCCACTGGTTGTGATGCCACTATTTCGTGTCTTCAAATGTTGTTCACGCTCATAGGAGCTGTAATGGACACCATTGGCATTGCAAGCTGCAGCTACCAACACCCTCTTATCTGGACCACGTGATAGGACAAGGAGATCAGCACTAACAGCGCCTGGATTCTCCGCATGGAGTTTCGAGATCTACGATTACAAAATAGACAAGAGGTCATCTCATGTGAAAACACATAGACAAGTCAGAGTGCAATTGAACATCTTACATATTTCTCAAACCAGTCCTGAAACCCACTCCCACGTGCCGATAGCTTTCCATTCGTTTCCATGTACAACCTGCAAAACATAGCCAAGTCAGCTGAATATATTTCATTTTGATACAAGTTCATAGTATATGCGAGGAACTGAGTAGTTCGTGTGCATAGTACTCACTTAACATATTCATCAGCCTCTGTAGCATTATTCAGCACATACCAAGACAGCTGTTCAAATTCAGACTGCTCTAATGTTTTTTCGGTCCTCTTTCCTATTAGCTCAACACCATGTTTAAAAACAGATCCTCCAACTTCCAAAATTCTGCGACCCCGATTGAATCTGGTCTCAATATCAGGAATATATCTTGAGGCAAATGTATATGCTTCAGCAGCAATATACGCCACTGCAATGCAAGCCTCCGGTCTAGCTTTGTTCCTAACTGTATTCTTGAAAGTGCACAGTCGACGTTCTATAGGGTACATCCATCCATACTGTACCGGACCTCTTAAAAGTGCCTCATCAGGTAGATGAACAGCCAAATGCACCATCACATCAAAGAAGGCTGGAGGATATATCAGCTCCAGCTTGCACAGGATTACTGCTATGTCCACCTTAAGACGTTCTACAACAGCTCTGCTTAGAGTTTTACTACATATTTCCCTAAAGAACCTTCCCAACTCTGCAATCACGTTGTACATATTTGGCTTCACTAAATCTTTAATGCCAATAGCTAAAAGCCTTTGCAGCAGGATGTGACAATCGTGAGTTTTCAACCCTTGGAGCTTGTTTCCTTCAGCATTGAGACAATTTGCAATGTTGGAAGCAAATCCGAACGGGAACATCACACCTCGGAGGTACTCACAAAATAATCTCCTTTTAGGCATCGGCAATGTGAATTCCGCGCCTCGAAATTTATAATGTTTTTCCTTGCCTTTGTTCACTTTGTCATTACGATCCAGTTGCAAGTGCCTGTTAACATTCAATGTTGCACAATCAATCCTAGCATTTGAGCTATCTTTTGTCTTGGATGGAATGTTGAGTAATGTGCCGACAATGCTGTCACATATATTCTTCTCCATGTGCATGATATCAATATTATGCCGAAGCTTCTTACCAGCCCAATACGGCAAGTCCCAAAGAGTGGTCCTGCGCTTATAAAATATTCTCGGTCTATCATTTTCCATTTCCTTCCTCTTGGTACGTGCTGCTATTTCACCTCCCATCTTCCTTTTGGTAGCTGCTAGACTCAGTTCATCTCGTCTCTTCTTCCTTTTTCTATCTGCTACTACTGCTGCTGCATCTTCTGTATTCTTCTCTGCTGTACCTCCATTTGGCAACGGGGAGAGAAACCGCTGGTTATTACTAAACCAAAACCGTCCCCGTGAGGCAAAGTTCTTCCCGTCCCCATCCCTGATAACTGCCACGGGGACATACTGCATACCATAACCACCACCATCGGGTTAACGGCTAACCAGCGGTTACCCATCCCTGACAATAGGCTAAAAAAAATTGAGCAGCACTTCTCTAGTACCTTAGCTAAAAATATTGACAGCAAATCAATAGGAGAAAACTGGGCACATAGCCGCACAGGGACACATAGCAGTTTAAGTTTCAGCCATTACATGACACAAATGGTAGGAGTAGCAGTTTAAGTTCAGCCATTACATGACACAAATCAATTGGCAGTTTAACTTCAGCCATTACATGACAAGAGTCATGACTCATGACAATACAGAATTCGAATGAACCGAAAATGAAGATAAATTGCAGTCTTTACTCCAAGCTTTGCTTCATCATTTCAGACTTGTAGAAGCACTGAAGTGCAGGCTGCGACTCACTAAACATTACAGCTTCAGGCCCTGCATAAGGTGAAAAGATTAGACTGAAAGCTTGTTCTATACAAGTATCATCATCCTGTCCGAAACAAGTGAATAACTGATGATCCATTCATCTATCATAGTAGTATCATCATCTTGTCCGAAACAAGCAAGTGAATAACTGATGATCCATTCATCTATCATAGTAGTATAGTGAAAATGCTACAGTATTAGAGATAGATGCTAACCTCGAGGCCTTCCTCAATATCTTCAAGAACACTCCAGAAGCTAGCTTCTTGTCCATTGTCATCATCTACAAGCAAACACAAATACAACAATTTAGACATGAAAAATAAAGGAATATAACTAGAGATGTTGCTCTATGCTCTCTGCTGTACGCCTGTACCTGCTGTGGCGGCTGGTGGTTTTCCTGGTTTAACATTTCTGACCGCTTCTAGGTGCGCCTCCAACTCGTGACTCTTAAAGTGCTGCGGTTTAGTCTTTTTACAGGCCTGATCACCAATAAATTGCAATTTTTTTCTATTTTTTCGGAAACTGTGATCTAATGGAAGGAAACGGCGATGGCCCATATAGCATATCTTGTTTATTATCCTCACTGCCAGCTGATCAGTATCACAGTGAACACATGCATTATAACCTGATGTTACTCTGCCTGACATAGTGCCCAAAGCTGGATAATCATGGGTGCAATACAGTACAGCAGCACGTAATAGAAAATTTTGTTCTTTAGGTTGACACACATCCCGTGTAGGGACACCCTCCCATAATGTTTGCAAGTCTCTAATAAGAGGCTGCATGAACACATCAAAATCCTTCCCAGGAGATTTGGGACCTGGGATGAGTAAGGCCATCATACAGTTCGACTGATCGGTGCATGTCCAGGGAGCCTGGTTGTAAGGTGTAACTAGTACTGGCCACATGCTATACGAGTTGCT
Source organism: Lolium multiflorum (assembly GCA_030979885.1). Taxonomy (NCBI): domain Eukaryota; kingdom Viridiplantae; phylum Streptophyta; class Magnoliopsida; order Poales; family Poaceae; genus Lolium; species Lolium multiflorum. The sequence goes on along the minus strand of CM061752.1, from coordinate 255,032,657 downwards.
CATGTTGCCAAATGGGTTGAATCCATCTGTAGCAAGGCCAAGTCTCAGGTTCCTTGGATCTGCAGCAAAATCTGGATGATCCAGGTCGAATTGCTTCCATTCATCGCCATCAGCAGGATGCCTCAGTAAATCAGGGTCGGGCGTGAGAATCTCTTTGTGCCATCTTGTTTCCCGAGATGTTTGTTCTGAAGCAAACAACCTCTGCAATCTTTGTACAAGTGGAAAGTATCTCAGAACCTTCCAAGGAATCTTTTTCTTACCACCAGCTCCATCATGTTTCCATCTTGATTCCTTACATACTGGACATTCATCGAGGTCATTATACTCCATCCAAAACAGTGCACAGTTATTTTTGCAAAAATCAATCTTCTCATATCCAAGTCCCAGTACCTTGATGTACTGCTTCACCTCATAAAAGGATTTTGGCAGTCCAGCCCCAGGGAGTGCATCGCTGTATGTCTTCGCAACTGCATTGAACGCTTTATTGGTAATCCCCTGGTATGACTTGTCATGAAGTAATTTCACAATTAATTCGAATCTTGACACAACAGAACCAGGGGCCACTAAGCGCTTAGCATCTTCTATCAGGTCATGGAAAAGAGGCTTTTTGTGATAACCATGGGGCTGTTGGCTTGCATATGGATACAGATCCCGTAACAAATTAGCAGTAGCCTCATCCTGGACGAGATCTTCAGGCTGATAACCATCAGAATAAAGAGGATCAATAATGTCAGGCTGATCATAGTGTTCACCATGGTTAATCCACCTGATATATGTCTGGTCCATCCCATAAACGAATAAATGATCTGAGACTACATGTTGAGGCTTGGACCCAATATTCAAACATACGCGGCATGGACAAATCACTTCCTTTGTCTTGTCGCCGTCAGTAAAATCACTAACGTGCTTCATGAAGTCTTCAATACCACTCAAATATGTTGGTGTGGTTAATGAGTCAAATAATATCCAAGTTCTGTCCATCTGTTGAGGAGATAGATGGTCAGAGAAGCGATAAGCTATTTCAACAAACAGGTCACCTACGAATGTAAGCAAGCATACCTGAGCAAACAGGTCGAATATAAAACTATAAATGCTACATTATTTGAGCCGATTTCAGCAAACAAACTGAGTGCAAAACTACGGCTACCTAGCGAACAGATTTTTTTAGGCTGACCACTGGGTTTCCCCACTTTGTATTTTTTTATTAATAAAAAGAGGGAAATATGTACAAAAGTTGCTGGAGAGCAGCAACTAAAAGGATCATAGATCCCAAGCAGCAAAATATATATATAATGTTCTACCCATGATATGATTTCCTCTTTGCCTTATGAACAAGGAGAGCAATTTCATCCTTGAATCTCTTGTGCCATCTATAAATGCTTGGGGGGAGGGGCGAACAGATCTATCGAAAGCAATACAATACCAACACATTCTTTCTTCTTTTTTGCCGTAATTCCGCCGATCTATTAGCAGTGCAAAGAAGCCAAAAGTAATAAGATTACATACAGGTTCATAGACCACCAGGGCCGTACCTGAGAATACGGAGGGCCTGAGCAAAACAAGAAATAGAGGCCCTCAACATGATCATTGGCAACTAAAATGATTTTATATATACTACTCACTCCATTTCAATAAACAATGCACCCTTGTTTTTCGTATTTTATCTTCGAAAAAATATTAATCTATATCTCTCTATTTAAAAATGATGTTTCAATTTTATGTAGATATACATGTATTTAGATGAGTTTAGTTTGCAGATACATGCAAGTTTTGATGAAGTTGAAACATATTTTTCAGGATGAAGTATATAAAAAAATTGATATAAAACTGGTATCATTAGAAAGTATTTTCCAACACGATTCTAACAATGCTGCTTATGTATTATATGATCGTGATATTGTTGTCCTATTTATTTGGTCAAGGTTCACATTGAAATGTGGTAAAATAAATTAAAAGAAGTGCATCGTGTGAAAAAGCAATCTAAGAATTCAAAAGTGCTAATTGTTAGTCGAAACATGACATCATTGAGACAAAATATTAATATTCATTGGAAGACTAACTGAATTAGCTGCACTCGCGATGAAAAAGAAAGAGAAGATACGGGTAAGAGCAAGTACAATAAGGTACAGTCTTTTTGTTTGTTTGTTTGGGTTGCTCATCAAGCTTATCGCTCGATACAATAAGGTACAGTCAGCGGGAGTGGTGTTTGGAACATGGGTGCATAGTGGGTGGTATCATAGAGTACTATCATAGATATGCTATATTTATTATAGTGGAGTATTGAAAATGGCATATATAGAAGGGGATATTGAGAATTGAGAGTGGCATAAACACAACTTCAGTTTTTGTAATGGCATAAACACAACTTGTGAATTGAGGAGTGGCATAGAACCAATTAACACTTGTTTCAATAACAGCCATCAAAAGCCAATCGAACGCACGAGAATGGATCCAAAATTTACCCATTTTAAGTTTCACGAGAAAATTTTAAACTTAAAATTCGTACTGCCTAGAAGTTTTTGAAACAAAAATCCAGTAAATCTTATATGTCGGGTTATGCATTCTGGGGGAGTTTCATCAGATTCAGCCATATTGTTTATCAATAAACCTCATTTTATGTTTTACAACCAACTTTAAACTTAAAATTCAAACTGTCCAGTAAAAAGAACAACATTCCAGTAAATCTTATATATTTCTTCTGCATTCCGGGAAAGATTGGTCGGATTCAAAAAAAATAGTTTGGGAATAAACATTGTTTTTGTCTGGAAACGACTTATTGTAGAGTGATTTTTGGTTGGATACATTCATGTGTGTTCGATTGGCTTTGGATGGCTGATATTGAACCAAAGTCAACGCTGGGCTTTTGACCTAGCTGAACGTCACTGGAGCTGCGTCAAAAGTCCAGCCATGACTTTGTCTCAATAACAGCCATCAAAAGCCGATCGAACGCACAGGAATGGATCCAACCAAAAATCACTCAACCGCTGGAATTTTGACCTGAAAGTCACTGAAGCTGTGTCCATACTTGCCCAACAGGTTGCGTATGAACGTAAACCAACATATCTGAGCAAACAGGTCGAATATAAAACTATATAACTAAATGCCACGTTATTTGAGCCGATTTCAGCAAACCAACTGAGGTCTATTTTTTTAGGCTGGACAGTGGTTTCCTCGCTGTGTATTTTTCACTGTAATAAAAAAGAGGGAAAATGTTACTGGAGAGCAGCAACTAAAAGGATCATAGATCCCAAACAGCAAAATCTAGCTAAAAAGGTTATACCCATGATGATAAGCCATGATATGATTTCCTCTTTGCCTTACAAACAAGCAGTGGCGGACCTAGGATTTTAGGAAAGGGTATGACACAACAAAATTTTGGAGTTTCTATTGAATTTCTTTTGTCCTAATAAAAATAATTAAATAAAATACTTTCTCGGATTCATACTAATTAACTCAAATTTGTCTAGATATAAATGTATCTACTCAACAAACTTGTCTAAGATACATCAGTATCTAGACAAAGTTGAGTCAATTAATTTGGATTGAAGGGAGTATGTCAAAATGATTAAATAAAACAGATTTTGCATATAATCAAAATGTAAATTGTTGAAAAATGCACCGTTGACGGGGTGCTCTAATTTTGAACTGAATTCTCACTAAATATATATAATTAATCATATACTTGACTACCAAAGATTAATTATCAGTTGATTAATCGTATATACAGTAGCAAGATATTTCCTTTGATTAATCATGATATCTAATCAGGTCATGGTGCATGGCCATAGCTGGCCTTGTAGGCTTACACGCGAGACAAAATCGCACATCTTGAAAAACATGCAAGTAGACTGTTGGCTAAAGCCAATGCATTAATCAATCGGATGTCTAATCAATCGGTTACATGCACTAGCTCAGTGTTCGCATGGCTGCACGCCACATGTATTAGCACCGCATGTATACATATACATCACTCATCTTGATTAATTGCTCAGCTCATTAAACTATCAAAGATCTTGCACGGCTTGGACGCAGGGTATGCCGTGGCATATACGGCATACCCTGTAGATCCGCCACTGCAAACAAGGAGAGCCATTTCATCCTTGAATCTCTTGCGGCTTCTGTAAAAGCTTGGGGGCGAACAGATCAATCGAAAGCAATATAATACCAACAAATTCTTTCTTCTTTTTGGCCGTAAATCCACCGATGTATTAGCAGTGCAAAGAACCCAGAAGTAATAAGATTACAAACAGGTCCATAGAGGACTGGCACCAAGCGACGACTACAAACATTGGGCAATGGTGAGCAGTACAGTGTACAGTACGAACGAATTCGAGCAAATAGGTAAAGCGGAAAACAATGTCAAACAAACACATCGAGAGGAAAACAATATCAACCGATCGATTCGAACGAACTAACGAACTTATAAGGGCTGGGCGACGGCGACTGACTTCGATTGAGCTATAATGAATCGTACTTGCCCAGGCCTGAAGATAGCATGCATACCGTGAGGATCTACCAGCTGACCGCGCCTGCCGGTGCGGCTGGAGAAGAACGGCGCCACCAGCAGTCGCCGGCTGACGCGGCTGATAGACAGCGTGGGGAAGTTTTGGTGCGCGGCCTGGTTCACCGAGGGTGTGTCTAGAGAAGAACAGGGCGCCGAAGGAGGTGTCTAGAGAAGAACAAGGTGGGCTGGGTGCTGAGTTAAAGGCGAGCGTTCGAAATATTGGGCGCGCGTTCGAAAGTTTAGGAGCGCGAGGGAGGTGTCTGCTGTGCTGAGTTAAAGGCGAGCGTTCGAAATTTCCCCGTCCTCTTCTTTTTTGGGCTAATCTATCTATACCTCTATTCTATCTACATGTTTTTTATTTTTTTTCTATTCTATACATGAGTTTTTGAAATTGAATTTTTTCACTCTGTCAGCCTTCCGGCCAATGCTCATTTGAAGTAATTGAAGCTGTTGATTTGCAGCTTAGAGGTGCTATCTACCGCTCATCATACAAGGACTCTTCAGATCTAAACGGCTGTGAATGCACGGATTCGTCACCCATCCTTCCCTTGGACTGGCGATGCTGAAAGCCTGAAACACTGGAACCCTCTAGATACTTCGGGATACCTCACTGCCCCACATTATTAGACAGGCCTTTTCCGACACGGGAAGTCAAAAGTTGGGGGCTCCATGCAGTACATATGAATACTCGCTAGCTGCATGGTCTAGAAGCAGACTAGAGTAAATCATCAATTCGTCAAATCAATTGGTGTATAATTTTTTTTAGCAGCTAAGACGCCGGCATGAACCATTTTATCAACTTGAATGCTTACTACATGACATAAGAAGACTATGTACTTTGGTTTTTCATTTTTCTGATTTTTTAAATTTTGTGCCCATTTGAATCTTGGTCAAATCCTAGGTTTGACCAAGATTAAACAAGTTTAAAACATGAAAATGAAAAGGTAATCATGGATCCTTCTTAGTCACTCTAAAATGAAGCTTTTGGGATGTTCTTGAAATTTCCATGTTTGAAACCCAAAACGACTTCTCTTCATGCTTGACTTCATAAGACAGAGTTTAGGGGTTAGGGGGTAGATACATGATTTGTCTAGTTTGCATATATCTAGACCTTTTTTGTCAACTTTAATGCTTACTATATGACACAAGAAGACTATGTGCTTTGGTTTTTCATTTTTCTATTTTTTTTGAATTTTTTGCCCATATATTCGAATCTTTGTCAAATCCTAGGTTTGACCAGGATTTAAACAAGTTTAAAACATGAAAATGAAAAGGTAAGCCTGGATCCTTCTTAGTCACTCTAAAATGAAGCTTTTGGGAGGTTCTTGAAATTTCCATGTTTGAAACCCAAAACCACTTCTCTTCATGATTGACTTCATAAGACAGAGTTTAGGGTTAGGGGTAGATATATACATGATTTTCTGGTTTGAATATGTCTAGACCTTGTTTATCAACTTGAATGCTTACTATATGACATAAGAAAATTATGTGCTTTGGTTTTCATTTTTCTGATTTTTTTATGCCCGTTTGAATCTTTTGGTCAAATCTTAGGTTTGACCAAGATTTAAACAAGTTTAAGACATGAAAATGAAAAGGGGAGAATGCATCCTTCTTAATTAGTCACTCTAAACTGAATTTTGTAAGAGGTTTTTGAAATTTCCATGTTTGAAACCCAAAACCACTTCTCTTCATGTTGGACTTCATAAGACAGAGTTTAGGGGTTAGGGGGTAGATACATGATTTGTCTAGGTTGAATATGTCTAGACCTTGTTTATCAACTTTAATGCTTACTATATGACATAAGAAGACTATGTGCTTTGGTTTTTCATTTTTCTATTTTTTTGAATTTTATACCCATATATTTGAATCTTTGTGAAATCCTAGTTTTGACCAGGATTTAAACAAGTTTAGAACATGAAAATGAAAAGGTAAGCTTGGATCCTTCTTAGTCACACTCTAAAATGAAGCTTTTGGGAGGTTCTTGGAATTCCAATGTTTGAAACCCAAAACCACTTCTCTTCATGATTAACTTCATAAGACAGAGTTTAGGGTTAGGGGTAGATATATACATGATTTTTCTGGTTTGAATATGTCTAGACCTTGTTTATCAACTTGAATGCTTACTATGTGACATAAGTAGACTATGTGCTTTGGTTTTCATTTTTCTATTTTTTATATTTTATACACATATATTTGAATCTTTGTGAAATCCTAGGTTTGACCAGGATTTAAACAAGTTTAGTACATGAAAATGAAAAAGGTAAGCCTGGATCCTTCTTAGTCACACTCTAAAATGAAGCTTTTGGGAGGTTCTTGAAATATCCATGTTTGAAACCCAAAACCACTTCTCTTCATGATTGACTTCATAATACAGAGTTTAGGGTTAGGGGTAGATATATACATGATTTTCTGGTTTGAATATGTCTAGACCTTGTTTATCAACTTGAATGCTTACTATATGACACAAGAAGACTATATGCTTTTGTTTTTCATTTTTCTGATTTTTTTTGAATTTTATGCCCGTTTGAATCTTTTGGTCAAATCTTAGGTTTGACCCAGATTTAAACAAGTTTAAGACATGCAAATGAAAAGGGAAGCTTGCATCCTTCTTAGTCACTCTAAAATGAATTTTTAAGAGGTTTTTGAAATTTCCATGTTTGAAACCCAAAACCACTTCTCTTCATGCTTGACTTCATAATACAAAGTTTAGGGGTTAGGGGGAGATACATGATTTGTCTAGTTTGAATATGTCTAGACCTTGTTTATCAACTTTAATGCTTACTATATGACATAAGAAGACTATGTGCTTTCGTTTTTCATTTTTCTATTTTTTTTGTATTTTATACCCATATATTTGAATCTTTGTGAAATCCTAGGTTTGACTAGGATTTAAACAAGTTTAGAACATGAAAGTGAAAAGGTAAGCCTGGATCCTTCTTAGTCACAATCTAAAATGAAGCTTTTGGGAGGTTCTTCAAATTTCCATGTTTGAAACCCAAAACCACTTCTCTTCATAAGACAGAGTTTAGGGTTAGGGGTAGATATATACATGATTTTTCTGGTTTGAATATGTCTAGACCTTGTTTATCAACTTGAATGCTTACTATATGACATAAGAAGACTATATGCTTTTGTTTTTTCATTTTTCTGATTTTTTTGAATTTATGCATGTTTGAATCTTTTGGTCAAATCTTAGGTTTGACCAAGATTTAAACAAGTTTAAGACAAGAAAATGAAAAGGATGTTTGAAACCCAAAACCACTTCTCTCCATGCTTGACTTCACAATATACAAAGTTTAGGGAAAATGTCAGTCTTTTTATGCAAATCTGCACATAAATGGCTCAAATTAAAACAGTATACTCGTTTCAGTGTTTTTGATTTCCTATAAAAAAATAGATTTTCCTGAGAAGTTCTAATTTTTGCCAGAATTTGAAAATTTTGGATTTCTTGTTCCTATTTAGATATTATAGATACTAGCAAGATGGCCCTCGCAATTTTGATTTACCATGAATAGTTACTATGACATTTCCAAGAATACCATGTCACATATTCTACAATTTATATTTGAGTTTTTGGTATTTAAAATTCCACTGGTTTGATGACTAAATATTGAAGGTGTAGCCTTGCATTAGTGGATTTTTATCGTGACAAAACAACCTATTGTTATTGCTACTCTTACACTTACATCATTATTCTCTCTAATAATAGACCGACGAACTACCTCCATATACATATTGTCCTTACTCTCTCTTCTATTTAATCCAACTATGCTAGTGGATTACTTATGTGCCTATGAGTTTGATTCCAAATAAGAACTCCAATATTGTTGACATGATCTTTCTAAAACTAACACTTAAGGTACAATGGAGCAATCTTGTCCTGATTCTATATCCATACGCCTGTGGAAATTTTGATAAAACCACTTAAATCCACGCAAAATAGTACTCTCACCCGGATATAATTGTTTTTTATTTACCGCGTCGTACCCTCTGACCCGGAGTCCCAATTAGTATAACCATAAACTTGTGTAGCCGACTTAGAAGTGGGACATGACTATCTAGATATTACACTTTGTAAAATTTTCATAAATAAACGTAGCTAAACATGGCGGTGAGCTTTAAATCCAAAATCATATAATAATGTATTTATAATCATCTATAGAGATTTTTCTAACATGTTTCTTCGAAACACAGCACTCTATCGAAAATAATTGGTCTAATTGGAACTTATTCACTCTTCAGAACCAATTACACCCTTCTCTCATAATAACTGATTTAGAATGAATTGGGATAGACCAGATGGAATGTTTGTGTGTGACGAACACAGGATAGCATGTGGTTACCATGAGTGTATATGATTATGGCAATGACCAACCGTATTACCTACAAATGAAGTTTGGGGAAAAACTTCGTATCTAACTATCGAGCAAGATAATTGTGGAGCAAGATGCGTGCTCAATATTTTTAGATAATATTTTTTTATATCATACTTCCTCTGTTTATAAATATTAGACGTTTTAGCTAGCCAATCTAGCTTGTTTAAATGTCATACATTAACAAACGGAGGGAGTACATACATGTGCTCTACTTTGTACTACCTTGTTCAGAAAAAGATGTCGCAATTCTTTTTAAATTTTGATGAATCTATACACTATTTAGTGTAGGTGTAAAGAAACGTCCCAATTTTAAAAATCTGCTATATCCTTCTCGAGAGGGAGGGTAACCTTTTTTCTTTCGATTTGTTTAAGTACACTCAATTCATGTAGTATAAACCACTTCACACTATTTAGCGTACATCCTCATCTTCCAGGCTACCCGGCTCGACGGCAGGACGACCGTAGTAGCTCGACGCATAACACGTCCTCCTCGCCGGCACTCTCGCTCAGCTCATGTGGTTACTAAAAAAATGAATTCTAATTTTAAAATATTACACGTCCTAGTTTAAAAACCTTGTCATGCACGTGTGGTTCAGAATATGTATGCACACGACACAGTCCGACGCTAGGATAATACACAGATAACTCATCTAAACTTTCAAAAAAACTGGTCTAAACGTGACGGGATAGGTCACATGCACGTAAATATATGGCTCAATCTAGATCCCATTTAAACGTGATCTGATAGGATTCTTTTCTTTTTGACAGAATCTGATAGGATTCTTACGGTCAAAGAAAGAAAACAACATATGTTAAACTCGTATGGGCAACAGACTCTGTTTCCATGTTTTTCCCCAAACTACACTTTTACGTGCAACCTTAGACTTTCCCGCGCCAAATAAAAAAAATAGATCGTGTCAAGTTTGAGTTCGTGTTACACATGTGTACGTTTAACTCGTATGGGCAACAGACTCTGTTTCCATGTTTTTCCCAAAACTACACTTTTACGTGCAACCTTAGACTTTCCCGCACCAAATAAAAAAAATAGATCGTGTCAAGTTTGAGTTCGTGTTACACATGTGTACGTTTACGTTATATTCATCTATTAGTAAATCCTAGTCACAAATTACAGATCCAACGATTAATAATAATTAAGATGATGTGGATTAACCTTGTGTCTCTATTTAAAACATCTTATTTTGCTTTTAGTATATAATAGAAGACTAGGTGACTCAACGAGAACGACTCAACATTGACTCGACTCAGACACAACTACTACATTGACACAAGTACTAATATAATAAAGTAAGAGTACTAGTTTGTTTACATTTCCACAGGCCAATTTTACGAACAAAATTTCGAAAATTAACCTTCAGAAACTCGGAAGCCAGGTGACACAACAGTCATCAAGGATTGCAGCTAGTGGTACACAGTGACCTGGTCAAGATCTACCTTGAGCCTGCTTGACGCTTCAGCTCGGAGTTGAGAGCCTTCTCCTGTGACAGCTCGGCCTCTAGTTTGTCCGTCCTAACCGTGAGGTTCAGGATCAGTCCGGCGAGTTTGTCCATGGTCTCCGCCTGGCCGAGGCTCCGCCGCTGGATCTCATTACTCGCAGTGAACGATTTCATGGCGATATCGTCGAGAATGCGAATCCGGATCTTCTCAGTGGCGAGCTCAGAATAAAGTCTCATGCACTCATCGGCGAGGGCGCTTCTGTCCGCCGTCTCGACGCAGAAATCGCCCATAACCATTTCTAAAATGGGACCGATCTCGTAGCGGGGCTTCTATCAGATGGGGATGGAGCACAAAATCAGAAGTGTACCCAGAGAAGTACCAAGAAAGAGAAAATGGGAATCCCAATTTGCACGAATGTCTATACCTCGCTGCTTTGAGAACTTGGCTCCGTGGAAGATGTTTCCGCAGGCAGGAGGGCTGCGGGAAAACTAAGGCCGCCCGACCTGAATATACGATTGAGAGAAGGTAAGAAAAGGAGGGGATGATAAGTTGTGAAAGACATAGAAAGATGCGCAAGAACGGAGGATCGCCTGAAGGTAGCAGTCGCGGGCTGCGACGCCCTTGAAGACTCTTGCGCAGAAGGCACCTCGACAGCAGCACAGGGACGCCATTGCTGGGATTCCCTCAGCTTCGCCGCAGCCGCACGAGCCCTTCTGTGGCGAGACTTGCTCCCGGTCATGGTGGCGAAGTAGTATTCCAAGAGGTAAACAAAGTGGTGAACTGAGGAAGACGGCAAGAGCAAAGGTTAGTTCTTAAATTTGGCCTCCCCGTCTCCTCGGCACCTCGCGAGTAGTAATACTGGTCAAAGAGCAAACTTCAAGGCAGAGACTTGGTGGGCCATTCATCTCCAACTATACTTCCTCCGATCCGAATGATACCAAATTTTTGAATGACAAATCACCCAAAACAGTATCTAGGATTTGATCTAGATTCAAATGGGCATAAAATTTCAAAAAAATGAAAAACCAAAGCATATAGCCTTCTTATGTCATATAGTAAGCACTCAAGTTGGTAAACAAGGTCTAGACATATTCAAACCAGAAAAATCATGTTTCTACCCCTAGCCCTAAACTTTGTCTTATGAAGTCAAGCACGAAGAGAAGTCGTTTTGGATTTCAAACATGGAAATTTCAAAAACCTTCCCAAAAGCTTCATTTTGGAGTGACTAAGAAGGATACAGGCTTACCTTTTCATTTTCATGTTTTAAACTTGTTTAAATATTGGTTAAGCCTAGGATTTGACCAATATCAAATGGGCATAAAAATTCAGAAAAAGTCAAAAAAAATGAAAACCAAAGCACATAGTATTATTATGTCATATAGTAAGCATTCAAGTTGATAAACAAGGTCTAAACAACAAACTAGACAAATCATGTATCTACCCCCTAACCCTAAACTCTGTCTTATGAAGTCAAGCATGAAGAGAAGTGGTTTTGGGTTTCAAACATGGAAATTTCAAAAAACTCCCAAAAGCTTCTCATTTTTGAGTGACTAAGAAGGATTCAGGCTTACCTTTTCATTTTCATGTTTTAAACTTGTTCAAATCTTGGTCAAACTTAGGATTTGACCAAGATTCAAATGTGCATAAAAATTGGGAGGAAGGGTATGAATTACAATTCAAAAAAACAAGGTAACTTAAATACTTGGATGCCCCAAAGATGTGTGGAAGCCCAGAACAATGGCAAAACATGTGCGCACGCTGCATCCAATTCAAGTAGAACACATAGTAGGCATCGATAGTTTGACCTAAATTTGAAATCAAAGAGAAGGTGGTTAGAAAAAATCAAAATTGGCAAAGCAAAGCATGAAATCATAAATTTGTGATGCACTATAGCTATGAAAAGTATCAAACAATGCATACCAAAATGATTTTTTAGAGGAATACTAGTTCAACTTATTTTAATTTTATATTAGTAGCCCAAAATCGAACTAGTAGTTGGATATTTCTGAACTTGATCTGTAGTAGTGGGCAAAACCCTAGTTTAACCTATTTAATCATAGATTCGTAGGTCGATTTTTCTACTTTTTTATTATTACTATGCAGCACATGTGTGTTTGCCCGTCGAGTGAAACTCGGAGGAAGAGGGATCACTCGGAAGGAGAGAAGAAGGGAGAGAATTATGGTGTCTCCCCTTTTTCGGGTGATGATGTTGACTTTTGTGCAGGGTTTGTCAGTGAGCAGGAGCGCGAGCGGCGAGCGAGTCGAGCGAGGCCGAGAATGAGAGAGATTTTTTTTTTGTGAGAGGGACAACCGAAGGATCCAGAAGGACCCACATACTTCCAATACGCATCCTGATGCGTCTTCTCTTGACAAAGAAAATGGCTGGGAGTTTGCGTACCTATTGCACGTGACTTGTGCTCACTGAAGTGTGGGACCTCACGCATGGGCACCACACGTAAGTGACAGACCTGTTGATGTAAAAACTCGGTTGATTATTATACTACTACATTTATACAAAGTTTCCTATGGATTCAAGGGTACGAAAGCCAAGTTAAATCATTTACATGACATTATTTTTTCCATGAAGCCAAGTTAACTCATTTATCAATTGGTACATTTTGGAGTGACTAAGAAGGATCCAGGCTTACTTTTTCATTTTCATGTTTTAAACATGTTTAAATCTTGGTCAAACCTATGACTTGACCAAGATTCAAATGGGCATAAAAATTCAAAAAAAAGAAAAACAAAAGCACACCGTCTTCCTATGTCATATATCAAGGTGATAAACAAGGTCTGCCATATTCAAACCACAAAAATCATGTATCTACCCCCTAACCCTAAACAAGGATCCAGGCTTACCCTTTTCATTTTCATGTTTTTAAACTTGTTCAAATCTTGGTCAAACTTAGGATTTGACGAAGATTCAAATGGGCGTAAAAATACTTAGAAAAATCATGTACGTATCTACCCCAAACCCTAAACTCTATCTTACGAAGCCAAGCATGAAGAGAAGTGGTTTTGGGTTTCAAACATGGAAATTTCAAAAACCTCCCAAAAGCTTCATTTTAGAGTGACTAAGAAGGATCCATGCTTACCTTTTATTTTCATGTTTTAAACATGTTCAAATCTTGGTCAAACCGTACGTACCTAGGATTTGACCAAGATTCAAATGGGCATAAAAATTCAAAAAAAAATGAAAAACCAAAGCACATAGCCTAGCTTCTTATATATGCCATATATATAGTAAGCACTCAAGCTAGTTGATAAACAAAGTCTAGACATATTCAAACCAGAAAAATCATGTATCTATATACCCCTAACCCTAAACTTTGTCTTAATTATGAAGTCAAGCACGAAGAGAAGTCGTTTTGGGTTTCAAACATGGACATTTCAAAAACCCTCCCAAAAGCTTCATTGTGGTGTGACGTACTAAGAAGGATACATGCTTACATTTTCAACAACCCCCCTAAAAGCTTCATTATAGAGTGACTAAGAAAGGATCCAGTCTGGCGGGCTTACCTTTTATTTTCTTGTTTTAAACTTGTTCAAATCTCGGTCAAACCTAGGATTTGACCAAGATTCAAAATGTGCATCAAAATTTAAAAAATTTAAAAACCAAATTAAAGCGCATAGTGTTCTTATGTCATATAGTAAGCATTAAAGTTGATAAACAAGGTCTAGACACATATTCAAACAAGACAAGTCATGTATATATACCCCTAACCCCTAAACTCTATCTTATGAAGTCAACAACATGAAGAGAAGTGGTTTTGGGTTTCAAACATGGAAATTTCAAAAACCTCCCAAAAGCTTCATTTTAGAGTGACTAATATATATAAGAAGGATACATGCCTGCTTACCACCTTTTCATTTTCATATTTTAAACTTGTTTAAATCCGTGTCAAATTAAACCAAGGATTTGACCAAAAGATTCAAATGGGCATAAAATTTAAAAAAAATCAGAAAAATGAAAAACAAATGCATATAGTCTTCTTATGTCATATAGTAAGCATTCAAGTTGATAAACAAGGTTTGGACATGCATATTCAAACCTAGGCAAATCATGTATCTATCCCCTAGCCCCTAAACTCTATCTTATGAAGTCAAGCATGAAGAGAAGTGGTTTTGGGTTTCAAACATGAAAATTTCAAGAACATCCCAAAAACTTCATTTTAGAGTGACTAAGAAAGGATACAGGCTTCCCCTTTTCATTTTCATGTTTTATACTTGTTTAAATCTTGGCCAAACCTAGGATTTGACAAAGATTCAAATGTGCATCTATCAAAATAAAAAAATCAGAAAAATTAAAAACCAAAGCACATAGTTTTCTTATGTCATATATAGTTAGCATTAAAGTTGATATAAACAAGGTCTAGATATATTCAAACAAGAAAAATCATGTATCTACCCCTAACCCTAAACTCTGTCTTATGTAGTCAAGCATGAAGAGAAGTGGTTTTGGGTTTCAAACTTGGAAATTTCAAGAACCCCCCAAAAGCTTCATTTTAGAGTGACTAAAGGATCCAGGTCGGGCTTACCTTTTATTTTCATGTTTTAAAATTGTTCAAATCTTGGTCAAACTGTACCTAGGATTTGATCAAGATTCAAATGGGCATAAAATTTCAAAAAAATTAAAAACCAAAGCATATAGCCTTCTTATGTCATATAGTAAGCACTCAAGTTGGTAAACAAGGTCTAGACATATTCAAACCAGAAAAATCATGTTTCTACCCCTAGCCCTAAACTTTGTCTTATGAAGTCAAGCACGAAGAGAAGTCGTTTTGGATTTCAAACATGGAAATTTCAAAAACCTTCCCAAAAGCTTCATTTTGGAGTGACTAAGAAGGATACAGGCTTACCTTTTCATTTTCATGTTTTAAACTTGTTTAAATATTGGTTAAGCCTAGGATTTGACCAAGATCAAATGGGCATAAAAATTCAGAAAAAATCAAAAAAATGAAAACCAAAGCACATAGTATTATTATGTCATATAGTAAGCATTCAAGTTGATAAACAAGGTCTAAACAACAAACTAGACAAATCATGTATCTACCCCCTAACCCTAAACTCTGTCTTATGAAGTCAAGCATGAAGAGAAGTGGTTTTGGGTTTCAAACATGGAAATTTCAAAAAACTCCCAAAAGCTTCTCATTTTTGAGTGACTAAGAAGGATTCAGGCTTACCTTTTCATTTTCATGTTTTAAACTTGTTCAAATCTTGGTCAAACTTAGGATTTGACCAAGATTCAAATGTGCATAAAAATTGGGAGGAAGGGTATGAATTACAATTCAAAAAAACAAGGTAACTTAAATACTTGGATGCCCCAAAGATGTGTGGAAGCCCAGAACAATGGCAAAACATGTGCGCACGCTGCATCCAATTCAAGTAGAACACATAGTAGGCATCGATAGTTTGACCTAAATTTGAAATCAAAGAGAAGGTGGTTAGAAAAAATCGAAATTGGCAAAGCAAAGCATGAAATCATAAATTTGTGATGCACTATAGCTATGAAAAGTATCAAACAATGCATACCAAAATGATTTTTTAGAGGAATACTAGTTCAACTTATTTTAATTTTATATTAGTAGCCCAAAATCGAACTAGTAGTTGGATATTTCTGAACTTGATCTGTAGTAGTGGGCAAAACCCTAGTTTAACCTATTTAATCATAGATTCGTAGGTCGATTTTTCTACTTTTTTATTATTACTATGCAGCACATGTGTGTTTGCCCGTCGAGTGAAACTCGGAGGAAGAAGGGATCACTCGGAAGGAGAGAAGAAGGGAGAGAATTATGGTGTCTCCCCTTTTTCGGGTGATGATGTTGACTTTTGTGCAGGGTTTGTCAGTGAGCAGGAGCGAGCGAGCGAGCGAGTCGAGCGAGGCCGAGAATGAGAGAGATTTGTTTTTTTGTGAGAGGGACAACCGAAGGATCCAGAAGGACCCACATACTTCCAATACGCATCCTGATGCGTCTTCTCTTGACAAAGAAAATGGCTGGGAGTTTGCGTACCTATTGCACGTGACTTGTGCTCACTGAAGTGTGGGACCTCACGCATGGGCACCACACGTAAGTGACAGACCTGTTGATGTAAAAACTCGGTTGATTATTATACTACTACATTTATACAAAGTTTCCTATGGATTCAAGGGTACGAAAGCCAAGTTAAATCATTTACATGACATTATTTTTTCCATGAAGCCAAGTTAACTCATTTATCAATTGGTACATTTTGGAGTGACTAAGAAGGATCCAGGCTTACTTTTTCATTTTCATGTTTTAAACATGTTTAAATCTTGGTCAAACCTATGACTTGACCAAGATTCAAATGGGCATAAAAATTCAAAAAAAAAGAAAAACAAAAGCACACCGTCTTCCTATGTCATATATCAAGGTGATAAACAAGGTCTGCCATATTCAAACCACAAAAATCATGTATCTACCCCCTAACCCTAAACAAGGATCCAGGCTTACCCTTTTCATTTTCATGTTTTTAAACTTGTTCAAATCTTGGTCAAACTTAGGATTTGACGAAGATTCAAATGGGCGTAAAAATACTTAGAAAAATCATGTACGTATCTACCCCAAACCCTAAACTCTATCTTACGAAGCCAAGCATGAAGAGAAGTGGTTTTGGGTTTCAAACATGGAAATTTCAAAAACCTCCCAAAAGCTTCATTTTAGAGTGACTAAGAAGGATCCATGCTTACCTTTTATTTTCATGTTTTAAACATGTTCAAATCTTGGTCAAACCGTACGTACCTAGGATTTGACCAAGATTCAAATGGGCATAAAAATTCAAAAAAAAAATGAAAAACCAAAGCACATAGCCTAGCTTCTTATATATGCCATATATATAGTAAGCACTCAAGCTAGTTGATAAACAAAGTCTAGACATATTCAAACCAGAAAAATCATGTATCTATATACCCCTAACCCTAAACTTTGTCTTAATTATGAAGTCAAGCACGAAGAGAAGTCGTTTTGGGTTTCAAACATGGACATTTCAAAAACCCTCCCAAAAGCTTCATTGTGGTGTGACGTACTAAGAAGGATACATGCTTACATTTTCAACAACCCCCCTAAAAGCTTCATTATAGAGTGACTAAGAAAGGATCCAGTCTGGCGGGCTTACCTTTTATTTTCTTGTTTTAAACTTGTTCAAATCTCGGTCAAACCTAGGATTTGACCAAGATTCAAAATGTGCATCAAATTTTAAAAAAAATAAAAACCAAATTAAAGCGCATAGTGTTCTTATGTCATATAGTAAGCATTAAAGTTGATAAACAAGGTCTAGACACATATTCAAACAAGACAAGTCATGTATCTATACCCCTAACCCCTAAACTCTATCTTATGAAGTCAACAACATGAAGAGAAGTGGTTTTGGGTTTCAAACATGGAAATTTCAAAAACCTCCCAAAAGCTTCATTTTAGAGTGACTAATATATATAAGAAGGATACATGCCTGCTTACCACCTTTTCATTTTCATATTTTAAACTTGTTTAAATCCGTGTCAAATTAAACCAAGGATTTGACCAAAAGATTCAAATGGGCATAAAATTTAAAAAAAATCAGAAAAATGAAAAACAAAAGCATATAGTCTTCTTATGTCATATAGTAAGCATTCAAGTTGATAAACAAGGTTTGGACATGCATATTCAAACCTAGGCAAATCATGTATCTATCCCCTAGCCCCTAAACTCTATCTTATGAAGTCAAGCATGAAGAGAAGTGGTTTTGGGTTTCAAACATGAAAATTTCAAGAACATCCCAAAAACTTCATTTTAGAGTGACTAAGAAAGGATACAGGCTTCCCCTTTTCATTTTCATGTTTTATACTTGTTTAAATCTTGGCCAAACCTAGGATTTGACAAAGATTCAAATGTGCATCTATCAAAATAAAAAAATCAGAAAAATTAAAAACCAAAGCACATAGTTTTCTTATGTCATATATAGTTAGCATTAAAGTTGATATAAACAAGGTCTAGATATATTCAAACAAGAAAAATCATGTATCTACCCCTAACCCTAAACTCTGTCTTATGTAGTCAAGCATGAAGAGAAGTGGTTTTGGGTTTCAAACTTGGAAATTTCAAGAACCCCCAAAAGCTTCATTTTAGAGTGACTAAAGGATCCAGGTCGGGCTTACCTTTTATTTTCATGTTTTAAAATTGTTCAAATCTTGGTCAAACTGTACCTAGGATTTGATCAAGATTCAAATGGGCATAAAATTTCAAAAAAATGAAAAACCAAAGCATATAGCCTTCTTATGTCATATAGTAAGCACTCAAGTTGGTAAACAAGGTCTAGACATATTCAAACCAGAAAAATCATGTTTCTACCCCTAGCCCTAAACTTTGTCTTATGAAGTCAAGCACGAAGAGAAGTCGTTTTGGATTTCAAACATGGAAATTTCAAAAACCTTCCCAAAAGCTTCATTTTGGAGTGACTAAGAAGGATACAGGCTTACCTTTTCATTTTCATGTTTTAAACTTGTTTAAATATTGGTTAAGCCTAGGATTTGACCAAGATCAAATGGGCATAAAAATTCAGAAAAAATCAAAAAAATGAAAACCAAAGCACATAGTATTATTATGTCATATAGTAAGCATTCAAGTTGATAAACAAGGTCTAAACAACAAACTAGACAAATCATGTATCTACCCCCTAACCCTAAACTCTGTCTTATGAAGTCAAGCATGAAGAGAAGTGGTTTTGGGTTTCAAACATGGAAATTTCAAAAAACTCCCAAAAGCTTCTCATTTTTGAGTGACTAAGAAGGATTCAGGCTTACCTTTTCATTTTCATGTTTTAAACTTGTTCAAATCTTGGTCAAACTTAGGATTTGACCAAGATTCAAATGTGCATAAAAATTGGGAGGAAGGGTATGAATTACAATTCAAAAAAACAAGGTAACTTAAATACTTGGATGCCCCAAAGATGTGTGGAAGCCCAGAACAATGGCAAAACATGTGCGCACGCTGCATCCAATTCAAGTAGAACACATAGTAGGCATCGATAGTTTGACCTAAATTTGAAATCAGAGAGAAGGTGGTTAGAAAAAATCGAAATTGGCAAAGCAAAGCATGAAATCATAAATTTGTGATGCACTATAGCTATGAAAAGTATCAAACAATGCATACCAAAATGATTTTTTAGAGGAATACTAGTTCAACTTATTTTAATTTTATATTAGTAGCCCAAAATCGAACTAGTAGTTGGATATTTCTGAACTTGATCTGTAGTAGTGGGCAAAACCCTAGTTTAACCTATTTAATCATAGATTCGTAGGTCGATTTTTCTACTTTTTTATTATTACTATGCAGCACATGTGTGTTTGCCCGTCGAGTGAAACTCGGAGGAAGAAGGGATCACTCGGAAGGAGAGAAGAAGGGAGAGAATTATGGTGTCTCCCCTTTTTCGGGTGATGATGTTGACTTTTGTGCAGGGTTTGTCAGTGAGCAGGAGCGAGCGAGCGAGTCGAGCGAGGCCGAGAATGAGAGAGATTTGTTTTTTTTTGTGAGAGGGACAACCGAAGGATCCAGAAGGACCCACATACTTCCAATACGCATCCTGATGCGTCTTCTCTTGACAAAGAAAATGGCTGGGAGTTTGCGTACCTATTGCACGTGACTTGTGCTCACTGAAGTGTGGGACCTCACGCATGGGCACCACACGTAAGTGACAGACCTGTTGATGTAAAAACTCGGTTGATTATTATACTACTACATTTATACAAAGTTTCCTATGGATTCAAGGGTACGAAAGCCAAGTTAAATCATTTACATGACATTATTTTTTCCATGAAGCCAAGTTAACTCATTTATCAATTGGTACATTTTGGAGTGACTAAGAAGGATCCAGGCTTACTTTTTCATTTTCATGTTTTAAACCTGTTTAAATCTTGGTCAAACCTATGACTTGACCAAGATTCAAATGGGCATAAAAATTCAAAAAAAAGAAAAACAAAAGCACACCGTCTTCCTATGTCATATATCAAGGTGATAAACAAGGTCTGCCATATTCAAACCACAAAAATCATGTATCTACCCCCTAACCCTAAACAAGGATCCAGGCTTACCCTTTTCATTTTCATGTTTTTAAACTTGTTCAAATCTTGGTCAAACTTAGGATTTGACGAAGATTCAAATGGGCGTAAAAATACTTAGAAAAATCATGTACGTATCTACCCCAAACCCTAAACTCTATCTTACGAAGCCAAGCATGAAGAGAAGTGGTTTTGGGTTTCAAACATGGAAATTTCAAAAACCTCCCAAAAGCTTCATTTTAGAGTGACTAAGAAGGATCCATGCTTACCTTTTATTTTCATGTTTTAAACATGTTCAAATCTTGGTCAAACCGTACGTACCTAGGATTTGACCAAGATTCAAATGGGCATAAAAATTCAAAAAAAATGAAAAACCAAAGCACATAGCCTAGCTTCTTATATATGCCATATAGTAAGCACTCAAGCTAGTTGATAAACAAAGTCTAGACATATTCAAACCAGAAAAATCATGTATCTATATACCCCTAACCCTAAACTTTGTCTTAATTATGAAGTCAAGCACGAAGAGAAGTCGTTTTGGGTTTCAAACATGGACATTTCAAAAACCCTCCCAAAAGCTTCATTGTGGTGTGACGTACTAAGAAGGATACATGCTTACATTTTCAACAACCCCCCTAAAAGCTTCATTATAGAGTGACTAAGAAAGGATCCAGTCTGGCGGGCTTACCTTTTATTTTCTTGTTTTAAACTTGTTCAAATCTCGGTCAAACCTAGGATTTGACCAAGATTCAAAATGTGCATCAAAATTTAAAAAAATTAAAAACCAAATTAAAGCGCATAGTGTTCTTATGTCATATAGTAAGCATTAAAGTTGATAAACAAGGTCTAGACACATATTCAAACAAGACAAGTCATGTATATATACCCCTAACCCCTAAACTCTATCTTATGAAGTCAACAACATGAAGAGAAGTGGTTTTGGGTTTCAAACATGGAAATTTCAAAAACCTCCCAAAAGCTTCATTTTAGAGTGACTAATATATATAAGAAGGATACATGCCTGCTTACCACCTTTTCATTTTCATATTTTAAACTTGTTTAAATCCGTGTCAAATTAAACCAAGGATTTGACCAAAAGATTCAAATGGGCATAAAATTTAAAAAAATCAGAAAAATGAAAAACAAATGCATATAGTCTTCTTATGTCATATAGTAAGCATTCAAGTTGATAAACAAGGTTTGGACATGCATATTCAAACCTAGGCAAATCATGTATCTATCCCCTAGCCCCTAAACTCTATCTTATGAAGTCAAGCATGAAGAGAAGTGGTTTTGGGTTTCAAACATGAAAATTTCAAGAACATCCCAAAAACTTCATTTTAGAGTGACTAAGAAAGGATACAGGCTTCCCCTTTTCATTTTCATGTTTTATACTTGTTTAAATCTTGGCCAAACCTAGGATTTGACAAAGATTCAAATGTGCATCTATCAAAATAAAAAAATCAGAAAAATTAAAAACCAAAGCACATAGTTTTCTTATGTCATATATAGTTAGCATTAAAGTTGATATAAACAAGGTCTAGATATATTCAAACAAGAAAAATCATGTATCTACCCCTAACCCTAAACTCTGTCTTATGTAGTCAAGCATGAAGAGAAGTGGTTTTGGGTTTCAAACTTGGAAATTTCAAGAACCCCCCAAAAGCTTCATTTTAGAGTGACTAAAGGATCCAGGTCGGGCTTACCTTTTATTTTCATGTTTTAAAATTGTTCAAATCTTGGTCAAACTGTACCTAGGATTTGATCAAGATTCAAATGGGCATAAAATTTCAAAAAAATGAAAAACCAAAGCATATAGCCTTCTTATGTCATATAGTAAGCACTCAAGTTGGTAAACAAGGTCTAGACATATTCAAACCAGAAAAATCATGTTTCTACCCCTAGCCCTAAACTTTGTCTTATGAAGTCAAGCACGAAGAGAAGTCGTTTTGGATTTCAAACATGGAAATTTCAAAAACCTTCCCAAAAGCTTCATTTTGGAGTGACTAAGAAGGATACAGGCTTACCTTTTCATTTTCATGTTTTAAACTTGTTTAAATATTGGTTAAGCCTAGGATTTGACCAAGATCAAATGGGCATAAAAATTCAGAAAAAATCAAAAAAATGAAAACCAAAGCACATAGTATTATTATGTCATATAGTAAGCATTCAAGTTGATAAACAAGGTCTAAACAACAAACTAGACAAATCATGTATCTACCCCCTAACCCTAAACTCTGTCTTATGAAGTCAAGCATGAAGAGAAGTGGTTTTGGGTTTCAAACATGGAAATTTCAAAAAACTCCCAAAAGCTTCTCATTTTTGAGTGACTAAGAAGGATTCAGGCTTACCTTTTCATTTTCATGTTTTAAACTTGTTCAAATCTTGGTCAAACTTAGGATTTGACCAAGATTCAAATGTGCATAAAAATTGGGAGGAAGGGTATGAATTACAATTCAAAAAAACAAGGTAACTTAAATACTTGGATGCCCCAAAGATGTGTGGAAGCCCAGAACAATGGCAAAACATGTGCGCACGCTGCATCCAATTCAAGTAGAACACATAGTAGGCATCGATAGTTTGACCTAAATTTGAAATCAGAGAGAAGGTGGTTAGAAAAAATCGAAATTGGCAAAGCAAAGCATGAAATCATAAATTTGTGATGCACTATAGCTATGAAAAGTATCAAACAATGCATACCAAAATGATTTTTTAGAGGAATACTAGTTCAACTTATTTTAATTTTATATTAGTAGCCCAAAATCGAACTAGTAGTTGGATATTTCTGAACTTGATCTGTAGTAGTGGGCAAAACCCTAGTTTAACCTATTTAATCATAGATTCGTAGGTCGATTTTTCTACTTTTTTATTATTACTATGCAGCACATGTGTGTTTGCCCGTCGAGTGAAACTCGGAGGAAGAAGGGATCACTCGGAAGGAGAGAAGAAGGGAGAGAATTATGGTGTCTCCCCTTTTTCGGGTGATGATGTTGACTTTTGTGCAGGGTTTGTCAGTGAGCAGGAGCGAGCGAGCGAGCGAGTCGAGCGAGGCCGAGAATGAGAGAGATTTGTTTTTTTTTGTGAGAGGGACAACCGAAGGATCCAGAAGGACCCACAGACTTCCAATACGCATCCTGATGCGTCTTCTCTTGACAAAGAAAATGGCTGGGAGTTTGCGTACCTATTGCACGTGACTTGTGCTCACTGAAGTGTGGGACCTCACGCATGGGCACCACACGTAAGTGACAGACCTGTTGATGTAAAAACTCGGTTGATTATTATACTACTACATTTATACAAAGTTTCCTATGGATTCAAGGGTACGAAAGCCAAGTTAAATCATTTACATGACATTATTTTTTCCATGAAGCCAAGTTAACTCATTTATCAATTGGTACATTTTGGAGTGACTAAGAAGGATCCAGGCTTACTTTTTCATTTTCATGTTTTAAACCTGTTTAAATCTTGGTCAAACCTATGACTTGACCAAGATTCAAATGGGCATAAAAATTCAAAAAAAAGAAAAACAAAAGCACACCGTCTTCCTATGTCATATATCAAGGTGATAAACAAGGTCTGCCATATTCAAACCACAAAAATCATGTATCTACCCCCTAACCCTAAACAAGGATCCAGGCTTACCCTTTTCATTTTCATGTTTTTAAACTTGTTCAAATCTTGGTCAAACTTAGGATTTGACGAAGATTCAAATGGGCGTAAAAATACTTAGAAAAATCATGTACGTATCTACCCCAAACCCTAAACTCTATCTTACGAAGCCAAGCATGAAGAGAAGTGGTTTTGGGTTTCAAACATGGAAATTTCAAAAACCTCCCAAAAGCTTCATTTTAGAGTGACTAAGAAGGATCCATGCTTACCTTTTATTTTCATGTTTTAAACATGTTCAAATCTTGGTCAAACCGTACGTACCTAGGATTTGACCAAGATTCAAATGGGCATAAAAATTCAAAAAAAAAATGAAAAACCAAAGCACATAGCCTAGCTTCTTATATATGCCATATAGTAAGCACTCAAGCTAGTTGATAAACAAAGTCTAGACATATTCAAACCAGAAAAATCATGTATCTATATACCCCTAACCCTAAACTTTGTCTTAATTATGAAGTCAAGCACGAAGAGAAGTCGTTTTGGGTTTCAAACATGGACATTTCAAAAACCCTCCCAAAAGCTTCATTGTGGTGTGACGTACTAAGAAGGATACATGCTTACATTTTCAACAACCCCCCTAAAAGCTTCATTATAGAGTGACTAAGAAAGGATCCAGTCTGGCGGGCTTACCTTTTATTTTCTTGTTTTAAACTTGTTCAAATCTCGGTCAAACCTAGGATTTGACCAAGATTCAAAATGTGCATCAAAATTTAAAAAAATTAAAAACCAAATTAAAGCGCATAGTGTTCTTATGTCATATAGTAAGCATTAAAGTTGATAAACAAGGTCTAGACACATATTCAAACAAGACAAGTCATGTATATATACCCCTAACCCCTAAACTCTATCTTATGAAGTCAACAACATGAAGAGAAGTGGTTTTGGGTTTCAAACATGGAAATTTCAAAAACCTCCCAAAAGCTTCATTTTAGAGTGACTAATATATATAAGAAGGATACATGCCTGCTTACCACCTTTTCATTTTCATATTTTAAACTTGTTTAAATCCGTGTCAAATTAAACCAAGGATTTGACCAAAAGATTCAAATGGGCATAAAATTTAAAAAAAATCAGAAAAATGAAAAACAAATGCATATAGTCTTCTTATGTCATATAGTAAGCATTCAAGTTGATAAACAAGGTTTGGACATGCATATTCAAACCTAGGCAAATCATGTATCTATCCCCTAGCCCCTAAACTCTATCTTATGAAGTCAAGCATGAAGAGAAGTGGTTTTGGGTTTCAAACATGAAAATTTCAAGAACATCCCAAAAACTTCATTTTAGAGTGACTAAGAAAGGATACAGGCTTCCCCTTTTCATTTTCATGTTTTATACTTGTTTAAATCTTGGCCAAACCTAGGATTTGACAAAGATTCAAATGTGCATCTATCAAAATAAAAAAATCAGAAAAATTAAAAACCAAAGCACATAGTTTTCTTATGTCATATATAGTTAGCATTAAAGTTGATATAAACAAGGTCTAGATATATTCAAACAAGAAAAATCATGTATCTACCCCTAACCCTAAACTCTGTCTTATGTAGTCAAGCATGAAGAGAAGTGGTTTTGGGTTTCAAACTTGGAAATTTCAAGAACCCCCAAAAGCTTCATTTTAGAGTGACTAAAGGATCCAGGTCGGGCTTACCTTTTATTTTCATGTTTTAAAATTGTTCAAATCTTGGTCAAACTGTACCTAGGATTTGATCAAGATTCAAATGGGCATAAAATTTCAAAAAAATGAAAAACCAAAGCATATAGCCTTCTTATGTCATATAGTAAGCACTCAAGTTGGTAAACAAGGTCTAGACATATTCAAACCAGAAAAATCATGTTTCTACCCCTAGCCCTAAACTTTGTCTTATGAAGTCAAGCACGAAGAGAAGTCGTTTTGGATTTCAAACATGGAAATTTCAAAAACCTTCCCAAAAGCTTCATTTTGGAGTGACTAAGAAGGATACAGGCTTACCTTTTCATTTTCATGTTTTAAACTTGTTTAAATATTGGTTAAGCCTAGGATTTGACCAAGATCAAATGGGCATAAAAATTCAGAAAAAATCAAAAAAAATGAAAACCAAAGCACATAGTATTATTATGTCATATAGTAAGCATTCAAGTTGATAAACAAGGTCTAAACAACAAACTAGACAAATCATGTATCTACCCCCTAACCCTAAACTCTGTCTTATGAAGTCAAGCATGAAGAGAAGTGGTTTTGGGTTTCAAACATGGAAATTTCAAAAAACTCCCAAAAGCTTCTCATTTTTGAGTGACTAAGAAGGATTCAGGCTTACCTTTTCATTTTCATGTTTTAAACTTGTTCAAATCTTGGTCAAACTTAGGATTTGACCAAGATTCAAATGTGCATAAAAATTGGGAGGAAGGGTATGAATTACAATTCAAAAAAACAAGGTAACTTAAATACTTGGATGCCCCAAAGATGTGTGGAAGCCCAGAACAATGGCAAAACATGTGCGCACGCTGCATCCAATTCAAGTAGAACACATAGTAGGCATCGATAGTTTGACCTAAATTTGAAATCAGAGAGAAGGTGGTTAGAAAAAATCGAAATTGGCAAAGCAAAGCATGAAATCATAAATTTGTGATGCACTATAGCTATGAAAAGTATCAAACAATGCATACCAAAATGATTTTTTAGAGGAATACTAGTTCAACTTA
The DNA here is from genome assembly GCA_030979885.1 of Lolium multiflorum. NCBI lineage: Eukaryota > Viridiplantae > Streptophyta > Magnoliopsida > Poales > Poaceae > Lolium > Lolium multiflorum. Next base: position 255,005,923 of record CM061752.1, on the reverse strand, counting down.
TTTTAATTTTATATTAGTAGCCCAAAATCGAACTAGTAGTTGGATATTTCTGAACTTGATCTGTAGTAGTGGGCAAAACCCTAGTTTAACCTATTTAATCATAGATTCGTAGGTCGATTTTTCTACTTTTTTATTATTACTATGCAGCACATGTGTGTTTGCCCGTCGAGTGAAACTCGGAGGAAGAAGGGATCACTCGGAAGGAGAGAAGAAGGGAGAGAATTATGGTGTCTCCCCTTTTTCGGGTGATGATGTTGACTTTTGTGCAGGGTTTGTCAGTGAGCGAGCGAGCGAGCGAGCGAGTCGAGCGAGGCCGAGAATGAGAGAGATTTGTTTTTTTTTGTGAGAGGGACAACCGAAGGATCCAGAAGGACCCACATACTTCCAATACGCATCCTGATGCGTCTTCTCTTGACAAAGAAAATGGCTGGGAGTTTGCGTACCTATTGCACGTGACTTGTGCTCACTGAAGTGTGGGACCTCACGCATGGGCACCACACGTAAGTGACAGACCTGTTGATGTAAAAACTCGGTTGATTATTATACTACTACATTTATACAAAGTTTCCTATGGATTCAAGGGTACGAAAGCCAAGTTAAATCATTTACATGACATTATTTTTTCCATGAAGCCAAGTTAACTCATTTATCAATTGGTACATTTTGGAGTGACTAAGAAGGATCCAGGCTTACTTTTTCATTTTCATGTTTTAAACATGTTTAAATCTTGGTCAAACCTATGACTTGACCAAGATTCAAATGGGCATAAAAATTCAAAAAAAAGAAAAACAAAAGCACACCGTCTTCCTATGTCATATATCAAGGTGATAAACAAGGTCTGCCATATTCAAACCACAAAAATCATGTATCTACCCCCTAACCCTAAACAAGGATCCAGGCTTACCCTTTTCATTTTCATGTTTTTAAACTTGTTCAAATCTTGGTCAAACTTAGGATTTGACGAAGATTCAAATGGGCGTAAAAATACTTAGAAAAATCATGTACGTATCTACCCCAAACCCTAAACTCTATCTTACGAAGCCAAGCATGAAGAGAAGTGGTTTTGGGTTTCAAACATGGAAATTTCAAAAACCTCCCAAAAGCTTCATTTTAGAGTGACTAAGAAGGATCCATGCTTACCTTTTATTTTCATGTTTTAAACATGTTCAAATCTTGGTCAAACCGTACGTACCTAGGATTTGACCAAGATTCAAATGGGCATAAAAATTCAAAAAAAAAATGAAAAACCAAAGCACATAGCCTAGCTTCTTATATATGCCATATATATAGTAAGCACTCAAGCTAGTTGATAAACAAAGTCTAGACATATTCAAACCAGAAAAATCATGTATCTATATACCCCTAACCCTAAACTTTGTCTTAATTATGAAGTCAAGCACGAAGAGAAGTCGTTTTGGGTTTCAAACATGGACATTTCAAAAACCCTCCCAAAAGCTTCATTGTGGTGTGACGTACTAAGAAGGATACATGCTTACATTTTCAACAACCCCCCTAAAAGCTTCATTATAGAGTGACTAAGAAAGGATCCAGTCTGGCGGGCTTACCTTTTATTTTCTTGTTTTAAACTTGTTCAAATCTCGGTCAAACCTAGGATTTGACCAAGATTCAAAATGTGCATCAAAATTTAAAAAATTAAAAACCAAATTAAAGCGCATAGTGTTCTTATGTCATATAGTAAGCATTAAAGTTGATAAACAAGGTCTAGACACATATTCAAACAAGACAAGTCATGTATATATACCCCTAACCCCTAAACTCTATCTTATGAAGTCAACAACATGAAGAGAAGTGGTTTTGGGTTTCAAACATGGAAATTTCAAAAACCTCCCAAAAGCTTCATTTTAGAGTGACTAATATATATAAGAAGGATACATGCCTGCTTACCACCTTTTCATTTTCATATTTTAAACTTGTTTAAATCCGTGTCAAATTAAACCAAGGATTTGACCAAAAGATTCAAATGGGCATAAAATTTAAAAAAAATCAGAAAAATGAAAAACAAAAGCATATAGTCTTCTTATGTCATATAGTAAGCATTCAAGTTGATAAACAAGGTTTGGACATGCATATTCAAACCTAGGCAAATCATGTATCTATCCCCTAGCCCCTAAACTCTATCTTATGAAGTCAAGCATGAAGAGAAGTGGTTTTGGGTTTCAAACATGAAAATTTCAAGAACATCCCAAAAACTTCATTTTAGAGTGACTAAGAAAGGATACAGGCTTCCCCTTTTCATTTTCATGTTTTATACTTGTTTAAATCTTGGCCAAACCTAGGATTTGACAAAGATTCAAATGTGCATCTATCAAAATAAAAAAATCAGAAAAATTAAAAACCAAAGCACATAGTTTTCTTATGTCATATATAGTTAGCATTAAAGTTGATATAAACAAGGTCTAGATATATTCAAACAAGAAAAATCATGTATCTACCCCTAACCCTAAACTCTGTCTTATGTAGTCAAGCATGAAGAGAAGTGGTTTTGGGTTTCAAACTTGGAAATTTCAAGAACCCCCAAAAGCTTCATTTTAGAGTGACTAAAGGATCCAGGTCGGGCTTACCTTTTATTTTCATGTTTTAAAATTGTTCAAATCTTGGTCAAACTGTACCTAGGATTTGATCAAGATTCAAATGGGCATAAAATTTCAAAAAAATGAAAAACCAAAGCATATAGCCTTCTTATGTCATATAGTAAGCACTCAAGTTGGTAAACAAGGTCTAGACATATTCAAACCAGAAAAATCATGTTTCTACCCCTAGCCCTAAACTTTGTCTTATGAAGTCAAGCACGAAGAGAAGTCGTTTTGGATTTCAAACATGGAAATTTCAAAAACCTTCCCAAAAGCTTCATTTTGGAGTGACTAAGAAGGATACATGCTTACCTTTTCATTTTCATGTTTTAAACTTGTTTAAATATTGGTTAAGCCTAGGATTTGACCAAGATCAAATGGGCATAAAAATTCAGAAAAAATCAAAAAAAATGAAAACCAAAGCACATAGTATTATTATGTCATATAGTAAGCATTCAAGTTGATAAACAAGGTCTAAACAACAAACTAGACAAATCATGTATCTACCCCTAACCCTAAACTCTGTCTTATGAAGTCAAGCATGAAGAGAAGTGGTTTTGGGTTTCAAACATGGAAATTTCAAAAAACTCCCAAAAGCTTCTCATTTTTGAGTGACTAAGAAGGATTCAGGCTTACCTTTTCATTTTCATGTTTTAAACTTGTTCAAATCTTGGTCAAACTTAGGATTTGACCAAGATTCAAATGTGCATAAAAATTGGGAGGAAGGGTATGAATTACAATTCAAAAAACAAGGTAACTTAAATACTTGGATGCCCCAAAGATGTGTGGAAGCCCAGAACAATGGCAAAACATGTGCGCACGCTGCATCCAATTCAAGTAGAACACATAGTAGGCATCGATAGTTTGACCTAAATTTGAAATCAAAGAGAAGGTGGTTAGAAAAAATCGAAATTGGCAAAGCAAAGCATGAAATCATAAATTTGTGATGCACTATAGCTATGAAAAGTATCAAACAATGCATACCAAAATGATTTTTTAGAGGAATACTAGTTCAACTTATTTTAATTTTATATTAGTAGCCCAAAATCGAACTAGTAGTTGGATATTTTTGAACTTGATCTGTAGTAGTGGGCAAAACCCTAGTTTAACCTATTTAATCATAGATTCGTAGGTCGATTTTTCTACTTTTTTATTATTACTATGCAGCACATGTGTGTTTGCCCGTCGAGTGAAACTCGGAGGAAGAAGGGATCACTCGGAAGGAGAGAAGAAGGGAGAGAATTATGGTGTCTCCCCTTTTTCGGGTGATGATGTTGACTTTTGTGCAGGGTTTGTCAGTGAGCAGGAGCGAGGGGCGAGCGAGCGAGTCGAGCGAGGCCGAGAATGAGAGAGATTTGTTTTTTTTGTGAGAGGGACAACCGAAGGATCCAGAAGGACCCACATACTTCCAATACGCATCCTGATGCGTCTTCTCTTGACAAAGAAAATGGCTGGGAGTTTGCGTACCTATTGCACGTGACTTGTGCTCACTGAAGTGTGGGACCTCACGCATGGGCACCACACGTAAGTGACAGACCTGTTGATGTAAAAACTCGGTTGATTATTATACTACTACATTTATACAAAGTTTCCTATGGATTCAAGGGTACGAAAGCCAAGTTAAATCATTTACATGACATTATTTTTTCCATGAAGCCAAGTTAACTCATTTATCAATTGGTACATTTTGGAGTGACTAAGAAGGATCCAGGCTTACTTTTCATTTTCATGTTTTAAACCTGTTTAAATCTTGGTCAAACCTATGACTTGACCAAGATTCAAATGGGCATAAAAATTCAAAAAAAAGAAAAACAAAAGCACACCGTCTTCCTATGTCATATATCAAGGTGATAAACAAGGTCTGCCATATTCAAACCACAAAAATCATGTATCTACCCCCTAACCCTAAACAAGGATCCAGGCTTACCCTTTTCATTTTCATGTTTTTAAACTTGTTCAAATCTTGGTCAAACTTAGGATTTGACGAAGATTCAAATGGGCGTAAAAATACTTAGAAAAATCATGTACGTATCTACCCCAAACCCTAAACTCTATCTTACGAAGCCAAGCATGAAGAGAAGTGGTTTTGGGTTTCAAACATGGAAATTTCAAAAACCTCCCAAAAGCTTCATTTTAGAGTGACTAAGAAGGATCCATGCTTACCTTTTATTTTCATGTTTTAAACATGTTCAAATCTTGGTCAAACCGTACGTACCTAGGATTTGACCAAGATTCAAATGGGCATAAAAATTCAAAAAAAAATGAAAAACCAAAGCACATAGCCTAGCTTCTTATATATGCCATATAGTAAGCACTCAAGCTAGTTGATAAACAAAGTCTAGACATATTCAAACCAGAAAAATCATGTATCTATATACCCCTAACCCTAAACTTTGTCTTAATTATGAAGTCAAGCACGAAGAGAAGTCGTTTTGGGTTTCAAACATGGACATTTCAAAAACCCTCCCAAAAGCTTCATTGTGGTGTGACGTACTAAGAAGGATACATGCTTACATTTTCAACAACCCCCCTAAAAGCTTCATTATAGAGTGACTAAGAAAGGATCCAGTCTGGCGGGCTTACCTTTTATTTTCTTGTTTTAAACTTGTTCAAATCTCGGTCAAACCTAGGATTTGACCAAGATTCAAAATGTGCATCAAAATTTAAAAAATTTAAAAACCAAATTAAAGCGCATAGTGTTCTTATGTCATATAGTAAGCATTAAAGTTGATAAACAAGGTCTAGACACATATTCAAACAAGACAAGTCATGTATATATACCCCTAACCCCTAAACTCTATCTTATGAAGTCAACAACATGAAGAGAAGTGGTTTTGGGTTTCAAACATGGAAATTTCAAAAACCTCCCAAAAGCTTCATTTTAGAGTGACTAATATATATAAGAAGGATACATGCCTGCTTACCACCTTTTCATTTTCATATTTTAAACTTGTTTAAATCCGTGTCAAATTAAACCAAGGATTTGACCAAAAGATTCAAATGGGCATAAAATTTAAAAAAAAATCAGAAAAATGAAAAACAAATGCATATAGTCTTCTTATGTCATATAGTAAGCATTCAAGTTGATAAACAAGGTTTGGACATGCATATTCAAACCTAGGCAAATCATGTATCTATCCCCTAGCCCCTAAACTCTATCTTATGAAGTCAAGCATGAAGAGAAGTGGTTTTGGGTTTCAAACATGAAAATTTCAAGAACATCCCAAAAACTTCATTTTAGAGTGACTAAGAAAGGATACAGGCTTCCCCTTTTCATTTTCATGTTTTATACTTGTTTAAATCTTGGCCAAACCTAGGATTTGACAAAGATTCAAATGTGCATCTATCAAAATAAAAAAATCAGAAAAATTAAAAACCAAAGCACATAGTTTTCTTATGTCATATATAGTTAGCATTAAAGTTGATATAAACAAGGTCTAGATATATTCAAACAAGAAAAATCATGTATCTACCCCTAACCCTAAACTCTGTCTTATGTAGTCAAGCATGAAGAGAAGTGGTTTTGGGTTTCAAACTTGGAAATTTCAAGAACCCCCAAAAGCTTCATTTTAGAGTGACTAAAGGATCCAGGTCGGGCTTACCTTTTATTTTCATGTTTTAAAATTGTTCAAATCTTGGTCAAACTGTACCTAGGATTTGATCAAGATTCAAATGGGCATAAAATTTCAAAAAAAAATGAAAAACCAAAGCATATAGCCTTCTTATGTCATATAGTAAGCACTCAAGTTGGTAAACAAGGTCTAGACATATTCAAACCAGAAAAATCATGTTTCTACCCCTAGCCCTAAACTTTGTCTTATGAAGTCAAGCACGAAGAGAAGTCGTTTTGGATTTCAAACATGGAAATTTCAAAAACCTTCCCAAAAGCTTCATTTTGGAGTGACTAAGAAGGATACAGGCTTACCTTTTCATTTTCATGTTTTAAACTTGTTTAAATATTGGTTAAGCCTAGGATTTGACCAAGATCAAATGGGCATAAAAATTCAGAAAAAATCAAAAAAAATGAAAACCAAAGCACATAGTATTATTATGTCATATAGTAAGCATTCAAGTTGATAAACAAGGTCTAAACAACAAACTAGACAAATCATGTATCTACCCCCTAACCCTAAACTCGTCTTATGAAGTCAAGCATGAAGAGAAGTGGTTTTGGGTTTCAAACATGGAAATTTCAAAAAACTCCCAAAAGCTTCTCATTTTTGAGTGACTAAGAAGGATTCAGGCTTACCTTTTCATTTTCATGTTTTAAACTTGTTCAAATCTTGGTCAAACTTAGGATTTGACCAAGATTCAAATGTGCATAAAAATTGGGAGGAAGGGTATGAATTACAATTCAAAAAAACAAGGTAACTTAAATACTTGGATGCCCCAAAGATGTGTGGAAGCCCAGAACAATGGCAAAACATGTGCGCACGCTGCATCCAATTCAAGTAGAACACATAGTAGGCATCGATAGTTTGACCTAAATTTGAAATCAAAGAGAAGGTGGTTAGAAAAAATCGAAATTGGCAAAGCAAAGCATGAAATCATAAATTTGTGATGCACTATAGCTATGAAAAGTATCAAACAATGCATACCAAAATGATTTTTTAGAGGAATACTAGTTCAACTTATTTTAATTTTATATTAGTAGCCCAAAATCGAACTAGTAGTTGGATATTTCTGAACTTGATCTGTAGTAGTGGGCAAAACCCTAGTTTAACCTATTTAATCATAGATTCGTAGGTCGATTTTTCTACTTTTTTATTATTACTATGCAGCACATGTGTGTTTGCCCGTCGAGTGAAACTCGGAGGAAGAAGGGATCACTCGGAAGGAGAGAAGAAGGAGAGAATTATGGTGTCTCCCCTTTTCGGGTGATGATGTTGACTTTTGTGCAGGGTTTGTCAGTGAGCAGGAGCGAGCGAGTCGAGCGAGGCCGAGAATGAGAGAGATTTGTTTTTTTTTGTGAGAGGGACAACCGAAGGATCAGAAGGACCACATACTTCCAATACGCATCCGATGCGTCTTCTCTTGACAAAGAAAATGGCTGGGAGTTTGCGTACCTATTGCACGTGACTTGTGCTCACTGAAGTGTGGGACCTCACGCATGGGCACCACACGTAAGTGACAGACCTGTTGATGTAAAAACTCGGTTGATTATTATACTACTACATTTATACAAAGTTTCCTATGGATTCAAGGGTACGAAAGCCAAGTTAAATCATTTACATGACATTATTTTTTCCATGAAGCCAAGTTAACTCATTTATCAATTGGTACATTTTGGAGTGACTAAGAAGGATCCAGGCTTACTTTTTCATTTTCATGTTTTAAACATGTTTAAATCTTGGTCAAACCTATGACTTGACCAAGATTCAAATGGGCATAAAAATTCAAAAAAAAGAAAAACAAAAGCACACCGTCTTCCTATGTCATATATCAAGGTGATAAACAAGGTCTGCCATATTCAAACCACAAAAATCATGTATCTACCCCTAACCCTAAACAAGGATCCAGGCTTACCCTTTTCATTTTCATGTTTTAAACTTGTTCAAATCTTGGTCAAACTTAGGATTTGACCAAGATTCAAATGGGCATAAAATTTAAAAAAATGAAAAACCAAAGTACATAGTCTTCTTATGTCATATAGTAAGCATTCAAGCTGATAAACAAGGTCTAGACATATTCAAACCAAACAAATCATGTATCTACCCCTAACCCTAAACTTTATCTTATGAAGCCAAGCATGAAGAGAAGTGGTTCTTGGTTTCAAACATGGAAATATCAAAAACCTCCCAAAAGCTTCATTTTAGAGTGACTAAGAAGTATCCATGCTTACCTTTTCATTTTCATATTTTAAACTTGTTTAAATCATTGTCAAACCTAGGATTATACCAAGATACAAATATGGGCACAAAACCCTCTTAGCCAAAATCAACTACGAGCAAGATTTTCTGTATTGTAGATGCCCCAATTGACTCTCATCCCCAATGTAGTCTTTTTTATGTCAGTATAGACTTCTTTACTGGATGTATACTATCGTACATGGCATGCATTTGCCTAATGAGCAGCATTGTTTAGCCGTTCTAGCCAACCCGATCAATCTGTCAAGCTTCATGCACGAGATGCCATGTTTATGGCCCTTTTGTTGTGGCTTTTTTTGGCTTTTGGCTTTGGCAAAAGCCAAAAAAAGCACGTAAATAGGTGCTTTTTTGGGCTTTTGGATTTTGGAAGCCAAGAACAAAGATTCTATTCTTTTGGCTTCCAAAATCCAAAAGCCCAAAAAGCACCTATTTAGGTGCTTTTTTTGGCTTTTGCCAAAGCCAAAATAAGCCACAACAAAAGGGTAATTTACTCCCTCGCTCCGGTGATCCGATCCATATTTCTTGGTGCTAAAAAGAATGTGAATCGGAGGGAGTACTTTTCTTAGATAGTACTATATCAGTTCAAAAAAAAGTACAGTACTACTACATCACAAATGCATCAAAAGAGTACTACTGTACATCACAAGACCACGACAGTTGTATAGTATAGAGTTTAATGCTGAACTTTAAACAGGACCAGGAGCATCAGGGCCAGCAGCAGGGGCGTTGACCGGCAACAAACCAGGCAAAAGACGTAAGGAAGAGGCCATATGCTGCGTGCTTGGCCTTGATTGCAGGGTGGTGATTCTTCGCCGCTCGCCATGTATTCACGCCGTACCAGTTCCGCGTCGCCCGCGAGCGGATCGAAGCGATCCCGCGCGCCGGACACGCTCGAGGAGGCGTGGCGGCTCCAGTGCAAGCAGTCCGCCGCCGGGAGTCGGCGCGCGGCGTGCAGGTACAGAGGCTCCCTGTACATGCCGTCGTCGCTCCGCGAGTTCGCCCCGGGCGGGCTCTGGTACAAGGCGGATCCGCCGCTCAAACCGATGAGCGGCCCCGTCTTCAACAAATGGCGCGCCGACCGGGAGAGGAACCGCCGGTCGAAGGCGGCGTGGGAGGCGAGCACCAGCGGCGGATTCGCGCCGCCAGCCGGCGAGGAGGCGGAGGAGGCGGAGGAAGGGGAAGACCCCCTCTTCTTGAAGGCGCTGGCCGCGTCCCTCAAGGACGATGCCGACAAGAAGAGGGCGGAGGAAGAAGACAAGGCGGCGGCCATCGCCGCCGTGAAGGAGAAGGAGGCGCGGGATGCGGAGGAGAACGCGACCATCATCTTCCTCGACGACTAGATAGGTTAGAAGTCGCGATAAGGATCGCGCAATTCTGTATGTATGATCCGTATGTATGATCAACTATGAATTATGAACAATGAACTATCAAACCAAACCACATAGTTTTTTTATGTCATATAGTAAGAATTCAAGTTGATAAAACAAGGTCTAGACATATTCAAACTAGACAAATCACGTATATCTACCCCTAACCCTAAACTCTGTCTTATGAAGTAAAGCATGAAGAGAACTGGTTTTGGGTTTCAAACATGGAAATTTCAAAAACCTTCCCAAAAGCTTCATTTTGGAGTGACTAAGAAGGATGCAGGCTTACCTTTTCATTTTCATGTCTTAAACATGTTTAAATCTTGGTTAAACCTAGGATTTGACCAAGATCAAATGTGCAAAAAAATCAGAAAAAATCAAAAAAATGAAAACTAAAGCACATAGTATTCTTATGTCATATAGTAAGCATTCAAGTTGATAAACAAGGTCTAAACATATTCAAACCAGACAAATCATGTATCTACCCACTAACCCTAAATTCTGTCTTATGAAGTCGATCAAGCATGAAGAGAAGTGGTTTTGGGTTTCAAACATGGAAATTTCAAAAACCTCCCAAAAGCTTCATTTTAGAGTTACTAAGAAGGATCCATGCTTACCTTTTATTTTCATGTTTTAAACATGTTCAAATCTTGGTCAAACCGTACCTAGGATTTGACCAAGATTCAAATGGGTATAAAAATTCAAAAAAACTGAAAAACCAAAGCACATAGCCTTCTTATGTCATATATAGTAAGCACTCAAGTTGGTAAACAAGGTCTAGAGATATTCAAACCAGAAAAATCTTGTATCTACCCCTAACCCTAAACTTTGTCTTATGAAGTCAGCACGAAGAGAAGTCGTTTTGGATTTCAAACATGGAAATTTCAAAAACCTTCCCAAAAGCCTCATTTTGGAGTGACTAAGAAGGATGCAGGCTTACCTTTTCATTTTCATGTTTTAAACTTGTTTAAACCTTGGTTAAACCTAGGATTTGACCAAGATCAAATGGGCATAAAAATTCAGAAAAAATCAAAAAATGAAAACCAAAGCACATAGTATTCTTATGTCATATATTAAGCATTCAAGTTGATAAACAAGGTCAAGACATATTCAAACCAGACAAATCATGTATCTACCCTAACCCTAAACTCTGTCTTATGAAGTCAAGCATGAAGAGACGTGGTTTTGGGTTTCAAACATGGAAATTTCAAGAACCCCCCAAAAGCTTCAATTTAGAGTGACTAAGAAGGATCCAGGTCGAGCTTATACCTTTTATTTTTATGTTTTAAACTTGTTCAAATCTTGGTCAAACCTAGGATTTGACCAAGATTCAAATGGGTATAAAAATGAAAAACCAAAGCACATAGCCTTCTTATGTCATATAATAAGCACTCAAGTTGATAAACAAGGTCTAGACATATTCAAACCAGAAAAATCATGTATCTACCCCTAACCCTAAACTTTGTCTTATGAAGTCAAGCACGAAAGAAGTCGTTTTTGGGTTTCAATCATGGAAATTTCAAAAACCTTCCAAAAACTTCATTTTGGAGTGACTAAGAAGGATGCAGGCTTAGCTTTTCATTTTCATATTTTAAACATGTTTAAATCTTGGTCAAACCTATGATTTGACCAAGATTCAAATGGGCATAAAAATAATTAGAAAAATCATGTACGTATCTACCCCTAACCCTAAAATCTATCTTACGAAGTCAAGCATGAAGAGAAGTGGTTTTGGGTTTCAAACACATGGAAATTTCAAAAACCTCCCAAAAGCTTCATTTCAGAGTGACTAAGAAGGATCCAGACCGGGCTTACATTTTATTTTCATATTTTAAACTTGTTCAAATCTTGGTCAAACCGTACCTAGGAATTGACCAAGATTCAAAAAAAAATGAAAAACCAAAGCACATAGCCTTCTTATGTCATATAGTAAGCACTCAAGTTGATAAACAAGGTCTAGTCATATTCAAACCAGAAAAATCATGTATCTACCCCTAAGCCTGAACTTTGTCTTATGAAGTCAATCACGAAGAGAAGTCGTTTTGGGTTTCAAACATGGAAATTTCAAATACCTTCCCAAAAGCTTAATTTTGGAGTGACTAAGAAGGATGCAGGCTTACCTTTTCATTTCCATGTTTTAAACATGTTTAAATAAGGATGCGTGATTCTGAAACCTCATACACATTGTTGCAAAAGTAATTACATCACCTAAACAATACTACCAGTTCATAATTCTAAACTTATGTACAATCTTGGAAACATATAACGCCAGCCTAGTTCACCAATTATCATCATCCCTCTTGATGCGCTTGCCGGTGCCGCTTGTACCTGCCTCCCATGGGTTGGCAGTCCAAGTTCTGCACTCGTTCGCACTTCGTGTGTCGGGAATCCTTGTTGGAGCTTCCCAACCAGATACAGGCCCTGCCCTTGCTAGCTCACCACATCCAGCCGTTGCCCTAGCTTGCTCACCATGTGAACCGCCATCCCACGGAGACCCCGAAGTAGGCTCGCACGAGTCCTTTATCCATGGTGGCATTTTCTTCGGATCAAATGGTATGTTGTGCCTAAAGCAATAAGATACAAATTCCCAGTAGGTTGTCCCGACACACTGCTTCTTCTCGTCGCGCCAGGCAGGGGGAAGAGCGGCCAACCTAGCCGCTTCCTTGCAATCCGGGCAAACCACTTCCCTTGGAATTGGTTGTGCTTGACGCTGCCCATCATTGATTTTTTTGAGTCGCCTGTACAACTCAAAACTGACATACCCATCAATCGCAGCATACCTCAAGTTTACTTCAGGCAATGGCATGCACTCCCATTGATCGTGGCTGCTAGTAGGGAACTTGGTCTTCATGTCTTTGTAAGATGGGTCAATGATGGCGGCTGCCAAATCACCCATGCCAGTCCTATTGCCAGGACCATTGAAATTGATCATATCCTGAATGTCAATCCAATTATGTTTAGGAATTTTAATGCCATCTCTAGCAAACCTGCTAGAGTCACCCCTGATGTCAACAGTTGTGAAACAAATTCCTTTATGTTGAAGGAATTCTTGCAGTGCCAGATTATCAGGACTCCTGCATGTTAACACAAATCAATCTTGTAAGATCGTATATGCTGAAATAGTACACATATTTTTCTTCCAGTAAACTGTATACTTGTTGCAGTGAAACAATGATTTTGCATCAGTGATACACATCAAAATAACATGAATTATTGTTGCGACTATATGATCTAATTATTTAAGTGTCAAGTTAAGATTCAGTTACTATATGTTAATATCTTGACATCCATGCCGATTATCGGTGAGTATGAGTACATGAAATTTGTGCAAATTTTGAGTACCAAAATCATGAAACTAGATATCGTGGTCAATCCAAAAAAATTATACAAGTATGTTGGATATTACGTTCCAGACCACATTTTTCATACAAGTTAGTTTGTTCGTGTTTTCATACAAGTTAGAACCTAGTCTATGTCGAAATAAAAAAGCAGATCCAAGATAAAGGAAGAGTTTCTATATTAAAAAACAAAAGGATAAAGGAAGGCATGTGAAGAACATACCTGCAGAAATGGTACACCAGGACGTGGTCGTCCATGGCCAACTGAACGACGGCGGTACTTACTTGGTCCGCAGTGTATTCTAGGTCGAGGCCGACGAACCTGGACCTGTCCTCTAGTAGCTTTTGTTCGTACATCTTGAGGGTGTGCTCGAGAACGGAAGGGTCATTCGTGTAGACCACGTTCACCTTGGTCGTCCCATGGGGAACGACGCTCCTCTTTAGCGTAAACAGGCCGCCGTCGGCCATGGCAGCGCTGAAGCACGTCGAACTGATCGGAGGGATTGAGGGGGAGGGAGGGAGAGCAACTGCAAACAATGGGGTTTTTTGGAACTTGCCGAAATGCAGGGGAGAACGAACCGCCAGGGGTTGTTTAGTGGGGACAGATGGGAATAATACTGCGATGAGGTTGAGGAATTAACTCCAACCGCCATTTAAATCTAGTACTCCCTATAGTCAGTTGATAGGAAATGGACGGGCAAGATTGATTCTAGGGAGGCGAACCCCAGTATTTTCCCAATTTATTTGAGTTGTAATATAACCATCGTTAATACTTGAATTGAAAAATATTTACAAAATTAATTTATTATATACTACATGATGAGATAATCCAACAAACCATGGAAATGCATGGCCATCCAACCATGTCACCCTCTTGTGAAAATTGTATAGGTGGTAGTGTGCGCAATACACGCGGTAGCCACTTCACAAATACATCCTTTTAATTTTGCCCCCCTTAATTCGGCCAATAAAAATGAAAAGACTTTATGTGGAAAACCAAAAAAACTGTATTTGGCAAAGTATAGTCGAAAATAAGAAGTTTTTCATTGATCTCTTAAAAAAGGGGTCATGATTCGAAAGTTCGCCATGCATGGTTCTTGCGGTAACCAAGCTAGCTCACCCATGTGGCAAGAAGCGAATCAATGTCCAACATGCATGGTTCCAAAAATATATATTTACAGAATGATTCTGCTTCTCAAGAATATTTGCATGCCATCATGTTTGTTATTTTTCCTAGATAAAAGTAGTAATTGGTGACTTCGTGATTGCCTTGCTTGCTGATTTCAATAAGTTTGAACCTCATTTTGGCTTTATTTCAAATTTAGGCAAAAACTTCTTGGCAATCGACTTTGTGAGCTACTATACTTGGATGCAACCCACATTTTCGTTGGCTAATGTTTTCTGATTCCACAACAATAGGGCACATCCCTATATCATCCCAAATTTTGAATTCTTTTTAGTTTGGTTGATGACCACCATTCATATCCGAACTTAATTAATTGGAGTACACATGATGGTTTCATGGTAAGCTAGTTTGACAAATTAGCCTTCGAAATGGCGATTCGCCTACCATGCATGCATGTTTGGCCTACCCGTGAAATTTTGATTTGCGGTATTGTGCACACACGTACTGCACATGATAGCGAATAAACAAAACACATATTCGGACCCCTTTGGCCAGCAAGGGCATGTTTGGTTCCTAGCCACAATTTGTCAAGAAGCCAAAATTTGGCAGCCATGCATGCATATAGTTTATTTGGCATGTGTTTGGTTTTTGCCACAATTTGGCTTATCACACTTCATTGCATGTATATATGGTCCATTTGTCATAGACTCAACTTTTTTTTACAAAGTTTTGACAAAGTTTGGCTTTAATATTTTAAGCCACAATTTGGTGGCTAGCCATACTAGCTTTTTTTTTGGCTAACCACACTTTGGCTTTGGAAAAATGTGGCTACCAAACATGGGTCCTAATAAAAAGAAAACAACACACTAATGTGTGGTAAACCAAAAATCCCTACTTTGCAAAGTTGCATATGTGCAAAAGGGGGGCAATGCATGCATTATTCAGAAGTTGATTGTGGTTTTCGTAGTGTAACCAATTAATTAAGCTTACATATGGGAAGAGGCTAGCGAGGCGAACTCAAGCAGCTATGGTTCCAATGTTGTCAAGTTTGAAGTGGACACTGCATGAAGCTTGCTCAAATTAATGGGTAGAAAGCCAAAAGCAGTCCATATTTATTCTATATGTGTGTGAATAATAACTCTTCACCCCAAACCTCTATGTATGATAGGGTTTTATATTTTTTACTTGTTAGTAGTAAGTACATGTCATGTGATGGCTCCATGCACATGTTTCACAACTTTTTTCTGATTTGTTTCTACCTCATTTGGTTGGTTTCAAATTTGCTCAAACTTCCTATGCGCGCTATGTTGTACTATTGGGACCCATGTTTTGGCTTAGTTTGTGGTACCACACTTGCAGGGTACCTCCAAGTATTTTATTCCCAAAAATTATGAATTCTAATTAAATGGTGAACTATAAACTGATCATCTAAAGTTGGAAAATAAAATCCATATATAGCTACACATCTAGATATGTGTATAAGGTAGACAAACTGCATTGCCACACATGCCTTATATAAGTTTGTTTTTTCTAGCGGAGTGGATTCCCTAATCACCCCACGGTTGTGACATTGTCAATGTTGTCATGATAAATAACATTGCGAGACTTTCCATCTTATTCTTTTTTGTAGAAATGATCGTCCCATTATGGCAAACGTCCCCATTCGTTTTTCAAATTAAGTAAACGTTATAGGATGAAAATTCATTGAAGTGACAAATTTTCTAGATTTCTAACTATTTTAGCTCATTCAAACAAGTTTGCAATAGGCCGACCTGTTGTCCAGTGACAATTTTAGAGTACAATTTGATCAACATCACAAAAAAGTGCTTTTAAGGCTCGTAAGTAGTATCATACATGCCATGTTGGCAAAAATCTAATGTGTCACATCAATTATGAGGTGAGATATGAGAGTAGTATTATAACACATAAACCTAGAAAACTTAGAAAACTTCATGACAAATACATCATGTACACACATTTGCATTGAGATTCTACAAAACTTTAAATATGACATAAGTATGAACCATATTATGATACTATGCATTGTGGAGGTAGTATCACAAACTAGTAGTGTATGATACTACGTACTACGTACTTCCCATTGTGACTAGTCTTAATCACTCTGACCTCGCCGTCTCGCCGTCTTACTATAGTACATACTACACCCCCACTCCGTCTCTCATACATCGCCCCACTCGTTTCCCACTCCGTCTCTCATACAGCGGCTGCGCCTGTAGATATCTTCGAGGATCTGGGCGATTTTGACCCGCTTTTCGGCGCTCGCCGTTTCAAGGTGAAGACCCCAATCTTAGCATGCATGTTGGACCAATTAGGAGTACAAAATTATGTTCTAAATGTTGCTCAAACTTTCCATACAACTAATATATAACTTATACTACGTAGGTTACACCATCGAAATAGGTATGACCAGTTGAGAAATGGGAACAATAACTTGGAACCTTTCTTACTATCGAGTGGGACGTGTGATATTGGTGTGACCCTGCTTTTTTCTTCTTCTACATAATGGCTACATGATGGTTCTAGAAAGAAGTGTATGCTGTTGTGGTATCTCTTGACGCGAATCCCTCTAATCACAAGCGTTAGATTTTGGAAACCAACGGTTAGTACTGCTGTTACATCTCTAGTTCAAAACTGGTGCATTTTGTATGTTGTTGTAGTAGTCTAGTAGATAGATTCAGATGCATGGTCAGGAGTGCAAACATTTCGCAACTAGTTGATCCCTCATCTTATTGTCGGATGTCACATTTCGAGTTTGTAAAAAAATGTAAATTCAAATCATAGTCACGGGTTATGTTGTATCTTTCGCACATCTAAACATTTGTTTCAAAAGGTGACCATATGTGAGCTGTGGAAAAAAGAAAAGACCAAAGTGAATAATATTCCTTAACTATTCACATATCATTTGTCTTTTTTGTGCAAGCTAGAATTTTTTTTACATACTCATCTGTGACCTGTGGAGCAATACACAACATAATATGTGTCCCAGTTTTGTTTTTCTTCATATTTTTTAAAAGTGCAGAAGTGTGATATCCGATAATAGGATGCGAGTGCAACTAGTTGCAAATGAGATGCTAATGCATGCTGATATGATACTACCTCTGTCCATAAATAGATGTATGTCTTTTGTCGTGGCCCCATCCTACTTCTGCATTTTCTTTACGGCCATTTTTGAGTAGTTGCGACCTGGACGTGATCGGACTAGTCGATACTCGATAGTAGTCGTAGTACTGTACAACTTCTGCATGTGGCGTCAGCCTCTAGAGTAGTAGTACTAGCTAACGGATAGATTATATCTGGAGAAACTGACATGGCCATTGATATGACAAGACTATACCCGGATTCGGACGCATTGTAGTGACTCCATCAATGTTCCGCTATGATGGTCTATTTTACTGCTACACCAGATTGTCGACGCAGAGGATTCCTTGGCTTCCGCGCAAGACCCTTCCCAAAGAAGGCATCTGCTCTGGCCCGTTGATTCTATGTGGACGGTTCCAGATTGCTTTATGTGTTTTTGTACAGTATCAGATACTAGGTTTTCCTTCCCTCCATATTAGGGGTTGTTTGGTTTAGGGGATAGGTTTATGGGATGAGAGTATCCCCAACCACCTGGCTAGGATAGCCAATTTTTGTTGTTTGGTTGTGTAGGAATTGAGTGTAGGACGAGAGGTGGGTAGTGGTATAGATTTTTTTTGTTTGCTCGAAATGTTAGGGGTGGCTATAAGATGGTGAGATTATCTCTACACACATCAAATATACCACACCTCCTATTTTTATAGCCCAAAAAAATACATAACCGGTGGTATGTGAATTGATCTGGGTAAAAATATTACACAACCGTACAAATATTCAAATCCTATAGTCAAATCCTACATAACTCCTATAGTCAAATCCTACATAACTCCTATACAAATTGTACGAATCAAAGGATATGATTTTCCCCCTATATAGCTTGTTTGATTTGAAGAATTGAATCCTCCAAAATTTCTATGTATTGTTTTCTTATACTAGTACAACCCTATAGGATTTCTAATAAGAGGTTAGACCTCTTGGAAAAATTCATATGCATCTGTGACAACTATGCTATGCACTCTCAATCTCTATAGAAATTTCCTTTGTCTTTCCGATGATACCATCACACACCTAGCTCTACCAATTCATGTAGATTTCTTTCCCGTAGGATTCAAGGAGGCATATGTCATAGCGATTCTCCATTATTCTATCATATGAATCTAACATGCCCTCTCAGTTTGAGTGATGCAAAGTGGCCACTATAAGATTTATTTAGTCAGATTAATTGGTCATGCATACACTAGTTGTTTTCTATCTTTCCTACACATGTCAATTAGCGAAATTTATAAGTAAAATCCTAAAATTCAAATAAATTGCTGAAAATTGGAAATAATATTACAGTTGTAGCAAATTACTAAATCGATCCAGAAATTATGTACATGGCTTCAGTAGTCCGTAAATGATGTCCTTGGAGTAGTTTGTGAGTTAAAGAACGTCCATTTCGTCAAACTGACATGGCCTTTGATTTGACAAGAGAACACTAATATTTTGTACCTGAATCAGAGTGGTAAAGGCGTACAGCTCGATCAATGCAATGGTATGATGGCTATGCAGCTATACCTATATAGGAGTAGACTACTAGTAGACTTTGGGACACAGAGATTTGGCTTCCGCGGCCGACCCCGAACAAGATTCTTTTACATTGCCCATCTTTTCACTGACATTGAATCGCTGAAACTTGGGGTCCGCCTGTGGCAGGACCAGCCTGTCAATGGCCCAAAGTCTTATGTGCTCCCGCCCTTTGATTTTGGATGGACGGACAAGATTGCCCAGTCCCATCCCTGTCCTGTTCGTTCCAGTTTTCATCCTCCTCCCCGGGGAACCCTCCCCGGAGAGCTCTACACCGACCCCTTCTATCCCCACCTGCTTGTCCCTTCCTTCTTCCTCCAGCGATTCATCCATCGTTCAACAAGTTGTCTAAGAAGAACATGAAGAAGTGTAAGAAGAGGAAGGAGGCGTTGTTGTCTGAGACTAAATCCGCGGTGAAATCCATCCCGCTGAAAGTCCTGCAAACTCCGACTTTGAAAGTGTACCAGCGGCGCCGGCGGACAGGCATGTCTGCGCTTCCATCGCAAGCTCAGTCTGCGCTTCCATCGCAAGCTCAGTCTGCTTCGGGCTTGTTGGGTCAGGGCAGAGTAATCCAGCAAGAGTCCTGGTAGGTTTTTATCGCCATGTGCTTTCTTTGCCCCCATGAACGCAGATTACAGCAAGGCAAACAGATCCAACTATTTTTTTACCCGGGAGAACCAGCTATTTGACCGTCTTTCTTCCAGGGCCGCCCGTTCAAGTGTCGCCCTTCCTACCGATGCCGAGAAATCGACCGTGTTTCGCCAAGATGGTGGGTACGAAGCTCCCCGGTATGTTTCCATCGCCATGCCGAAGTTTCTCTGCCTTCTGGCTGGCTAGCGGATCAAACAATTTAACCGTCTTTCTTCCATGGCGGCTGGTTTCAGCGCCATTCCTACCCAAGTTGAGAAATCGCTCGTTTCTCGCCAACCTGGTGGGTACGAAGCTCCTGGGTATGTTTCCATCGCCATGCCGGATTTTCGTTGAGTCCTTGCTGGCAGGCGGTGCCAACTAAACCGGCTATCATCTTCCAGGGCCGACGGTTCCAGGCTCGTGCTTTCTACCGCAGGATCCACTTCGTACTTAGCTATCGAGGACCCGTTGTTTGATGAGCACTTGTTAGCTCTCAAGAGCATTAATAATGTATGCACTATATAATATATATCCATTGCTTTTTTTTCTTCCTCTTCATCTCCGTACTGCATGAGGGCTTCTTTAATTCGTAGGACTTCTATAAGAATTGTGTAGCATTTAGATCCTATGGTTTTTTTTCCTACATTAGTTGTTTGATTTATAGAAATATATCCTATGTTTGTTCCTTTTTTCGAAATGGGGGACATATCACAGCCTCTGCATCAAAATGATGTATATGGCTGCTTTATTGCTTTCTTCAGTTCATACACAAATTATGACAACTTCTCACGGATCAGCTAGAGTCGACACAAAGATCCACCAACGAAACATAGAAAACAGCGGGTGCCAAAAAGGCAAAAACACATCAGTAAGTAATTCTATGAGGAAACTGCCAGCCACCCTGGCTGTAAAAATCCCGTGCGGCTGTCTCTAGTCAGTTGCACCCAGACTCCATGATATCCTGCTGATCCTCGGGCTGGAGATAAGAAACATACGGATCTAGTGAATAATCATAGGGATAACCTGCAAGAAGGGATGAGATTTGGGTTTATTAAACTCGACTTCATTTTGTACATTCCAAATAGCCCATAAAATAGCGCATACACCCTCTGTAATGTATACAAAATCCTATGCTTTTCCTAATCTTATGATTTTCATATCCTGTGAATGAAAAAGGATCCCTGATTCGTTCCTGGTGAATTTTTCCATGCAGGAAGGGATTATGAGATTAAAGGGCCACAACACCACCCTTCAGAACAGAAACCTCAAACTCTTGCATAGGTTTGGTATCATGAATGCAGAATCAGAGACGAATGCCCAGTCTCCGGGAGAGGAGCAGCCAGTGCGCGTGTGTGCATCTTCGGCCGTGTATGTTTCCATTGCCGTGCCGCAGTTTCATCGCCTCCTTGCTGGCTGCCAGATCCAACTACTTAAATGTCTTTCTTCCAGGGATGGCGGTTCCATCGTTGAAGAGGTTCCTATGGACAAGGACTTTGCAGCTCTCAGGCATATTGAAGAGGTTGGCACTCCATTTGTTTATTTCTCCCCCCTCATCTGCACTCTGCATACTTCATTGCTGTTGAATTTGCAATGCAGGATGTGATAACACGATTCTCCGCGAAACTGGACCAGATCAAGGGCCACAACATCATCCTTCATAAGAAAATCCGCCACCTCGTGGGCAGGTGCATTTTAAATCGTGCCATATCGAAGGAGAATGCCCGTTCCATGCAATCTTCTTTTGATAAACGGTACTCAGACGTTCTCGTGGAGTGTGAGAAGTTGAAGAAGGAAGTCGAGGAACTACGCGCCCAGCCACCGATGAGTGTGGTCACTGACAAGGCTGGTCAGTGTGATTGCAACTGTGACTGTGAAAGTTTTCAACAGGAAGTGGAGTTGCATGCTGAACATGCGCAATATTTCGAGACGAAGTACTTGAAAGTTCGCACAGAGTGCGATAAGTTGAAGAAGGAAGTCGAGTGTCTCCGCTCCCAGCAGCCAACTATTGCGACATCAGGAGACCAGGGTGTGCTAATTGCAGCCAGAATTTTGGAATCGATGAAAAGTTGAATTTGGCTTTGTTGTGCAATATAGCAAGACCTGTTCCTCCTCTGCCTTCGTCTTTTGGCATAATTGCTTTGTCTTCAGTATTGACTCCTGAATGCTTCGTATATTTCTGACGGTTTCTGAATTATGTACAACTTTTGTAATATTGGTCAAACTAGTTTTGACCAGGGTTTGTGTAGGGTGGTTGAATTTTTTTGGTTGGTCCAAATTGTGTTGTGTGGTCCAAATGTGATGTATCATCACACCACCATGTGCCCCGCCACCCCCAGGTTTTGGTAATGCCATTCTGATACATGCTTCATAGAAGGAACATACATTTTTTTCCGTTAGGGCATGACAATTTTGAAAAATTCAAACAAAAATGGGAAGAGAGAATGGTAACATCATTTTCCATGTGATGCCCCTGTGCCAAATTTTGGTTCATTTTAAGAATGTAAGGTGACAAATTACTCGAGGAAGCTAGTTGGAGTAGACGGGCATGACCGGATTGGCATAGGGGATTTATTTTTTGAAGGATGTTATTTTTCATGGACAATATCTGACACAAACAATAAAATGTTAAGGTCTCATATTATTCTGAATGATTGTGAATTACTTATGACGTTTGGAAGTATTGGTATACGTGAGAATCGAGTACATGCACGACTTCACGCGTCCACAACTAATCGGCCTCATCGTCTCTCGCGTCCACAACTAATGCCATTCTGATACAGAGAGTCAGAGGCTATAAAATAATCGGCCTCATCGTCTCTCGCGAGCTCGTCCTCTCCCCTCCCATCAACTCACCGCACCTCCGAGGCATCGACTTCCTCGTTTCCAACCGCAGCAGCATGAAGACAGGTCTTGCGTACGAGGCGGAGCAATCGGCGGCCGCTCGCGCAGAGGATGCCTCTGCGGTAGTGGCCGTCGCGGCGGGTGAGGCTTCACCGGGTACCCAGGCCGCTCGTCTCCTCTGCTTGTCTGATTCTTCGACCTCGGTCGAAACGGGCGTCCTGGCCGTCGAGGAGAAGGTGGATAGCAACGCCGTTGCTCCCGCCGAAGATCCGCAAGGCGTTGCAGGCCACCACGGCGAGGTCTTCCTCGACCCGGTGCTGGACGCGGACCTCGACCCCTTCGACGATTTCGGCCCAAACGTTCAGTTCCAGGAGGACGTCGAGGGTGACGACGAGGAGGTACTTCTCTTTTACCGAAACTGTCCCGATCCTTTTTGTGTCATATTACTGTTCACGTGGTTTGCACGAACCTGGTTCTTGATTGATTTGATCTCCTACCTTGTTCTTGTAGACGTACTTGATTCTACGGTTCGTACGGTCAGATTCTAGTTTAATTTCGACTAATCTGCCATGTAGTTGGCTTGATTTGTCATATAATTAATTTATGTGTTCATACTTAGTGGACTTGCAATTGTTGTGGCTTATGTTCATTGCTGTTCATAGGGTTTTCTCGTGATTTAGTATGATTTCTTCTGCCATTTACTTGTTCTACACATTTAATTTTAGGGTTTCTAAGGTTTGCTTATGATAGTGCAGTATTTATTCGATCTGTCATTAAGCACCTGATTATTATGTACTTTATAATTCACAGGAATATTCTGACGACATGGACGACAACAAGGAGCGCAGGGACCAGAAGAGCCGCTACGTTCTGAAGCGGCTGAAGGGTGGTGAAATTCGTTTCCGCAAGCGCGGGGAGCTATTTTGCCCATTCTGTGGCAAAATCCTCCAGAAGGACATCCGCAGCCTGATCCAGCATGCGACGGGTGTAGGCCTAAGTACATCGGGGAAGCACCGCCCTGCAACCAAGGCCAAGCACGCAGCATATGGCCTCTTCCTCCAGAATTACGTCTTGCCTGGCTTGTTCCCAGTCAACGCCCCTGCTGCTGGCCCTCATGCTCCTGGTCCTGTTTAAAGTTCATATGTGTAATCTTATTCCCTTTGGAAGTTCAGTATTAAACTCTACTAGTACAACCGTGGTGGTCTTGTGATGGTAGTACTCTTTTGATGCATTTGTGATGTAGTAGTACTAGTATTTTTTTTTTGAAATGGTATAGTACTACTAGTATCTAAGAAAAGTACTCCCTTCGATTCACATTCATTTTACACCAAGAAATATGGATCGGAGTGAGGGAGTAAATTAAACATGGCATCTCGTGCATGAAGCTTGACATATCGATCAGGTTGGCTAGAATGGCAATACAATGCTGCTCATTAGGCAAATGCATGCCATGTAAAGAAGTCTATACTGACATAAAAAAAGACTACATTGGGGATTAGAGTCAATTGGGGCATCTACAATACAGAAAATCTTGCTTGTAGCTGATTTTGGCTAAGAGGGTTTTACTCACATTACACGTGCCACTTTCCTTGTCTGCAAAACAAGTTCCAATAAAGGAAGAGGAAAGAAAAGGACATTGTGGGCGAGATTGAACACCTTTTTTATGTGTTAAGCTGAGGCCTCGTTAAGCTGAGGATTTCGACTTAGGCCTAACAGCTCAGCACACCCACAAATAAATCTCCTTGCGCGCACCACTGTCAGCAAAAATAACAGAATTAGCACGCAAGATTAAGAACGAAGTGAATTTAATTAACTTGGTTAGCTTTTCAAGCAATATATTCAGAGAAAGAGCACACATGTTCGGCTCGAAATAATCGTAAGAGAAGAACAATAAATCTAAGGCACCCCACTTCATCGGAAGAAGGGGCGCGACAACGCATGGATTCATATATACCTTGAGTCGACGCTGGCTCATAGAAGGGCGGCCGCGCCTCGAGGATGCCGGCGACGTCTCCACCTCGGTATCACATGTGACTGCTTCTCGACGGGCGGTGCGCCGCGCCATGTAGAAGATCTATCAAAAAAGGAGAGCCCGATGACGCTACTGACGCCTCAACCTTGATAGCACCGGCCTGTTGCTCCGCACAGAGATGCGCCACATGCAAGATTTAGCGGATGCGCCAATTTAAGAGATATGTCATGATCGTTGTAACAAATTTCACCGTGATGATGATTTGATCCTGCACTCGGCCTTGAACACAAGTACTAGTACAGTCTCACAATTTTTTTTATCATTATACTTTGCGAGATTTAGCGGATGCACCAATTTTAGAGATATGTCATGATCGTTGTAACGAATTTCAACGTGATGATGATTTGATCCTGCACTCGGCCTTGAACATAAGTACTAGTACATTCTCACAATTTTTTATCATTATACTTTGCGAGATTTAGCGGATGCGCCAAATTAGAAGATAGATCATGATCATGGTAACACACTTTTCAATGTAATGATGATTTGATGTTGCACTCGACCTTGAACATAAGTCCTAGTACGGTCTCACAATTTTGTATCATTATACTTTGCAAGTTTTAGAGGATGCGCCCATTTTCAGAGGTAGATCATGATCATGGTAACAAATTTTAAACGTGATGATGATTTGATGTTGCACTCGACCATGAACAGAAGTACTACTACTGTCTCACAATTTCTTTATCATTATAGTTTGCCAGATTTAGCGGATGCGCCAAATTTAGAGATAGATCATGATCATGGTAACAAATTTTCAACGTGATGATGATTTGATGTTGCACTCGGGCTTGAACAGAAGTACTAGTACGGTCACTAATTTTTTTAGCATTATACTTTGCAACGAATGCACCAATTTCAGGTGCATGTCACCAGATCTGTGTCCGATGATGATCATGGTAGTAACCGATGTTCAACTTGATGATGATTTGATTTTACAGTCGGCCTTGAACAGAGGTACTAGTACGGTCTCACAATTTTTTATCATTATACTTGTACCTTAGCGAAATTCAAAATCTCATAGCGGCAAAACTTCCCGCCCACAAAATACAAAAATTTCACACGCTTCCAAATTCCGATTCTACCCCTGTGGAGATGACAACAAAGTCGGTTGGTGGGGGGTCTAAGCGTCATTTTTGGATCACCACCTCCCTAGCCCCGGATACCCTCCCAAAAAAATTCATTCCCTCGTCTCTCATCGAGACCCACCGGAACTTCTCAAGTCCTCTCTCTACCACCTCCACGACCACCGCATGAACATCCGCCGGACTTCCTGCCTACCCGAGCCCTCGCGCGATCCTCGTCATCCGGCTGCCTGCCGGAGCCGCTTCATCGACGCGCGTCATCAACCGGACCGGATCATCCCCGCCGAACCTCGAAACCATATGCTCATCCAGCCAGTCTACCGCAGTCGTCACCTGGACATCGTCCACCCGCCCGGAGCGCTTGGCGTATCCATCGTCCACCGTATCGGATCTTGCTCACCGACACCACGTGCATGAACAGATCATTTCACGCGCCGTGCATGATCTAAACTCTTCTACTGTCGCTTTGCTTGCTTGCAAGTTCTTGTTTAATCTTGGGGGAACCTGTTTGTGCTAACGACGCGCCGTTACGTTTTGCAGATGAGATGAGTAATCATGAAGTGTAATGGCCGTCTCTCCAACCCCAAGTAGCACATGTAGCGTACTTCATCACCGGATCTATCAACCCCAGGAAGATCTGCTGTGACTCCCACAGAGTGCTTCTCCTAATGTAAGTCCCTTGTTTTAGCGCCATGTTCTGGGTTCAGATGCTTGTTTGTCTGAAGCTCTTTTAGTTCATTCCTAGCTATGACCGTAACACGTTGCTATTTTCTACTTCATTGCTAACTTTAGCGATTGAACATTTTGGTTTGCATTCCCTGCTCTCCGTAGATGTAGCCATCATAACTTCTATCTTGCTCAGTCGTTGTTACAAAAATTATATTGTAGGTATTATAGTAACATCCTGCTATTATTTAGTTCATGGCCAATTTTAAGTAATTGCACATGTTGGTTCGCATTCTCTGCTCTATAGCTTGGCATCGTAACTTCTATATTTGGTTTACATTCCTGCTCTGTAGATCTAGCCATCATAACTTTATCTTGCTCAGTCGTTGTTACAAAAATTATGGCCTGCTACTATGTTGTTTGTGCCAATTTTTTACTCCATGAACATGTTGGCTTGCATTCCCTGTACTACAGGTGATGCCATTGTTTTGTATCTAGTTCATTGTAAGCTAACAAAGTAAGGACTTAGTTTGGCATGCTATCACTCTGCTATCTAGCCTGTAGTACAAATAAACTTGTCATACTACTAGATAATAATTTTGCGTGCCATCTTGTTCTTCAAAAGCTGCATTATTGACTTGTTTCTCTGACTTGGCATGACGCTCACATATGGAAAGCTGAACATATTGGTTTGCATTCCCTCTTATACAAGTTCACAGGTGATCCCACTATATTCTGTATCTGGTCCATCCTAAGCTCCAGCATTAACTATCCTCCATGTGTTGCTCATTACAAGTTTATATCCCGAAACATCTTGATTTGCATCCCCTTCACTATAAGTTCAGGAGTATTATTTAGTTCACGGCCAAAATGAAGTAATTGCACTTGGCACATGTTGGTTCACATTCCCTCCTCTTTAGCTTTTGCCATCGTAACTTCTATTTTTGGTTTACATTCCCTGCTCTGTAGATGTAGCCATCATAACTTCATCTTGCTCAGTCGTTGTTACAAAATTTATAGCCTGCTACTATGTTGTTCATGCCAATTTTGTACTCCCTGAACATGTTGGTTTGCATGGGACTTGACAGTAGTAAGTCTGCTGTTTCATTCTAACATGCTCTGTTATATTGGTTGTTGGTATGCGGCATGCACTCTTTGTTTGCTTATTGTGCGCATTACAATGATCTTGTTATAACGGAATGATGAGTTCCAAATTCTTTGCCAAACAATATTGTAGTGTCTTTGCCTTTCCATTGTTGCTGCCTTAACTTGTAATGTTTGTTTTCAGATATAGGTGCTGCATGGACAACTTAAAAGATTGCCGGATCGCTTCATTGTATTGCTAGGTTTAATTACCATTCAATTTCTCTGGGTTGTAATATTTTTTTCAATGCCTTGCAGCTGATGTAATATTTAGTTAGTTTTTATAGTTCTTTCGCGCCTTTTTTCTTTGGTGCTTGTGGTAAGTAGGCTATCCGACAGAAATCAATGCTGCGTAAATATTCTCGTATCTAAATCACGAATTCCCATCCCTTAAACGGCCCAATTAAGCGAAATCACATATGTGCCTGCCACAAAATCCTAAAGCGCATATTATGCGGCATATAAGCAAGAATAAACGGCCCACTTACTTCTTGGCCTGCCCATTTGATTTACTGGTGGACCCCACACACTAATTGGGGCGGCCCACTTGCTTTAAGGTGGACCCCACCTACTGGGCCGACCGCACTAATTAGTTGGGCATTCATTTGCTTTGGTGGACCCTACATAGTAAATGGGCGCCTTTAAGAGAAAGTGGGACCATTTGTGTTTTTGGGCCCACTATCTTGTTGGGCGGCCCACTTGCTAAATGGTGGACCCCACATACTAGTTGGGCACTAAGAAAGTGGCCCACCGTAGATGGGCCACTACATATCTTGTTGGGCCTACCATTTTGTAGTGGACCCACATACCAAATGGGTCACCATTAACAGGAATGTGGGACCCATCTGTGTTTTGGCCTACCACTATCTTGGTGGGCCCCAAAGCTATATGGTGGGCCCCACATACTAAATGGGCCTTTAACAGAAAGTGGGACCCACCTGTTTTTGGCCCGCCCACTATCTTGGTGGGCCCCCACCGGCTGTATGTGGGCCCCACATATGAAGTGGCCCTTTCAGAAAGTGGGACCCACTGTGTTTTTGGCCCGCCCACTATTTTTTGGGCCGGCCACACTTGCTATATGGTGGACCCACAAACTAAATGGGCCGATCCTTTAACGGAAAGTGGGACCCACTGTTTTTGGCCCTACCCACTAGTTGTTGGGTCGCCCACTTGCTATACTGGTGACCCCACACACTAAATGGGGGCTTTTCAGAAAGTGGGACCCACCTGTTTTTGGCCCGCCCACTAGCTTGTTGGGTCGCCCACTTATACTGTGGACCCCACACACTAAATGGGGGCCTTTTGTCAGAAAGTGGGACCCACTGTGTTTGGCCCTACCACTTGCTTTTGGGCCGGCCCAGTTGCTGTAAGGTGGACCCCACATGTTAAATGGGGCCCATTTAAGTTTTGACCACCAACCTTAGAGGTTAGGCCGCCCACTTAACTAATGGACCAGCCAGTATAGTTGACCGGCCAAACTATGTCATCCGGCCCGGCCGCTTAAGACGTGGCAGGCCTCGTATGGGCCTACCATCTACCACGGGGTTTCACTGTTAACGCCGAATCGGCAGCTAACGCGCCGCCACGTGTCGCTTGCATGTCGCGGCATCCGCGGGCTCGAAAACACTTCCAACGGTCCGATTTTCCGTGGCGGGAGCCAAGCGCGACGGACCGAAAAAATCGTTGGACTTTGCCGATGCAGTTTCGACGGAACCCATATCGTCTGGTTAGGCCCATAGCGACGAAAAATGCCCCTTAGTTGACGATTTTGGGACGTTGTCTATCGAACTTTTCTTGTAGTAAATCAATTGTAATCAATCTTTGGCATAAATGTAACCATTGCACCCACTTATTATCATTCAATCCTCTTCTAAAAGAAATATTGATAGGTTCAGTAGCAAACACAGTCGAAACTAACACATTTTTATGTTGGATGATATTATATAAAGCCGGATATTGTTGAGATAGTGGCGTGTCTCCCAGCCACACGTCCTCCCAGAACCTAACAGATGTTCCATCCCCCACTCGAAAATAACCTCTCCGGAAGAAATCCTCTTTCACATGCATGAGACCCTTCCAAAAAGGTGAGTCAGTTGGTTTGACCTCAACTTGTGATAATGTTTTATTTTTTAGATATTTGTTACTTAAGAGCTGCTGCCACATACCCTCCTCTGAAAGAAGTTTGAACAGCCATTTGCTTAATAAGCATTTGTTCTTCAATTCCATACCTCAATACCCAACCCACCTTGATCCTTTGGTCTACACAAAATATTCCATTTAGATAATCTATATTTCTTCTTATGTTCATCGGATTGCCAGAAAAATTTTGATCTATAGTAATCTAACCTCTTCCTCACCCCAATTGGTTTACTCAAAGTCAAATTTGCAAGTTTGACTAAAATATAAGAAAAAATCAACACCTATACTACCAAATACATATAAAATAAAAATATACTTTGTAATGATTATAATATAATAAATTTTATATTTTAGACGCTGATATTTTTGTAAATATTTAGTAAAGGTTTACAAAGTTTGATTTTTATTAAACTCAGAAGCAAAGCAACTGTGAACGGGGAGTACTATGTTTGCCAGTTTTCAAAATAAACTAGCGCGGTGGCCTCGCAATTGCGAGGGCATCATTTTTAGTGGCTTCAAAGTGTTAAAAATTGTAGTAAAAATTATAATAGCGATGGTATATTGCTTATGATACTTGTGATATATATTATTAATTATGATAAAAAGAGGTTCCATTATATTGGCAACCGAGTGCTTTGATATTTCATAGAAATTTGTAGTATAACTCTTGTTTTCTGTCTAATGTTAATGTAGAATAAATCATGTCAATAATTTACATTATTGTGGTAATATGTAGTTCTTTTCAAAGAGTGGTCAAGATGTCCATATCTAAACAGATGGATCATATGCTTGAACCAGATAAAATAAACAATCAAGTATTTGTAGTTTTAAAATTATATTTAAAGAGTCCAATATTTGAGCATTCCGTGGAATGGTTTGGTAAACCGAGATTCAGAATATATGTATTTTTTTCTTAGGTTCTCTACTCAAATATAAATTTTAGGTGTATTTTGCTTATGTATGTACACTTGACCATCCACATGCAAAGATCTATACACTCACGTCATATTGGTCATTTATACCTTAATGTAATAAGTTTAATCATTTCTATATGAAATATTGCTTTAAACTTCTAGCTATTTATTCGTGCATGTCTCAGCTATTCCTATGGAGCTAGCTTACGTACGTAGCGTATCATTTTGTTTCCTAAACTCCACTAGGTAGCTATAATTTTTTAAGGAATCCACTGTATGTACGGGTGCGTTCTGGAAAAAAAAGTTTAGCATGTTTAATTATTAGGAGAGTTCATGTTATTTAAAATATGAATATGTCTACTCTAGTATATAAGACGTGCCTACTGGGGTTACACGGCTACATATTTAATAATCTTCAGTTAAATCCTAACCAGTTATTTTATAGTTGGTCAGCCAATGATAGTGATGCCAGCGGTTTTGACATGGTGAGGAGTCCCTGCTAATGACATGCACAGAAACACGTACGGATAGAGGTTTCGACATGGTCAGGTTATGGTGGACGTTCGAGGACGATAAGCACTGACCGAAAAACTTAACCTAGTGGCATGTTGAAAGATATAGTTTTTTTCGGAATACATACAAAGTTAGGTAGCTGATATTACATGCTAACCAATTTAGTTTTCTTTTAGCAAGACCGATTTAGCTTATACAGCTCGTCTGGTGTTATATGGGTGGATCTATCACGTTCATTGTATCACAAAATGATATGACTTTATTTTTAAATTAAATATTATCCACAAATGTTATATCTTTATTTTAATAATTTAGATGATGCGGATCAACATGGTCGCACAATTACACATCGGGTATATTGCTTTTAGTTTGTTATACCCTATTTTTAAAAAAGTCACGAATTTTTTTCTAAATTCAGGTATATCTAGACACTATTTACTATATAGATACATTCACACTTAGACTAACCTGTCACTTTTTTCGGAAACGAAGGTGTATTATAAAATCAAAATATATGTTTCTACGAATTCATGTTTTTAACTTCTAGCTAGCTAATAAGCTAGTATACGTAGTGTGTTATTTTTAAATTAAATTTTATCCACAAATGTTATATCTTTATTTTAAATAGTTTAGATGATGCGGATCAACATGGTCGCACAATTACACATCGGGTATATTGCTTTTAGTTTGTTATACCCTATTTTAAAAAAAGTCACGAAAAGTTTTCTAAATTCAAGTATATCTAGACACTATTTACTATATAGATACATTCAAACTTAGACTAACCTGTCACTTTTTTCGGAAACGAAGGTGTACTATAAAATCAAAATATATGTTTCTACAAATTCATGTTTTTAACTTCTAGCTAGCTAATAAGCTAGTATACGTAGTGTATGTTTATACCGTGTTCTAGCTAGCTTAGGTGGGTAGTTTCCTTTTCTATCTAATGGAATCGATTAGTTTTGTGTTCACACGTTCTTTTATTTATGGTAGTCACTTTGTAAACGGACACCTATCCTAGGAAAATAAATTGACTCCACCATACGTACGGGTCCAGCAGAAAATTGTTTGGCATGTTTTAATAAAGGACTTAGTCTAATCTGAGTCCGCTATAAGTACGGGATGTGCACTATATATATTAGATGTGTCAACCGGAACCAAACTGTTACGTAATTACTAATCTTTGAATTTGAATAAATCACAGCCTTTTATTTTATATCTAACTGTTATAATAATTGTGATGATGTGGATTAACATGGTGTCTCTGTTTTAAACCTTTGTATTATGCTTTTAGTATATAATAGATGCCTTGTGTTTTTCTCACATGGTCAAATAATAGAGGAGGTTACCTCAAAAAAAAAATAGAGGAGGTGTTCTTCCAAACGAGCAAATGTCACAAAGAAGTCTCTGTCATGGTTTGTCACGGTTTGTCAGTATAATCACACACATAATTTGGGAGTGTAAATCCTAATCCGCTAGTCAATGGCGCATAGCTCTTGGATGAACTAAAGCCGTATTTTTTCATAAATGAACCAAAGAAAAATAGTTTAAATAGAGGTGCTAAAGCATTTTCCCTTTGATGCTACGCTGAAACTACAGGGATGTTAGATGTTCTTTTTAAGATTCAAGCATATGCACTTGGGCAAGCAGATCTTGAATAGAAGATGTATGGTGAATCCAAGTGTTCTTCATAGAAAGACAAAACACAATTTTCTACATGTATCGTGTTTATGCAATTCTATTTCC
Source organism: Lolium multiflorum (assembly GCA_030979885.1). Classification (NCBI taxonomy): domain Eukaryota; kingdom Viridiplantae; phylum Streptophyta; class Magnoliopsida; order Poales; family Poaceae; genus Lolium; species Lolium multiflorum. The sequence goes on along the minus strand of CM061752.1, from coordinate 254,973,266 downwards.
TAACTAAAAGCACATCAAATCCATAGTGTGTCATCATTGACAGTAATGTTTGGTGTCATGAAACCATGATTGGATATCAAGTTGTGCAGCCACATTTTAACTGGTTGTGGAATACATCATGTTAGCCAAAACACAAGTTCTTTTTTTGGTTGCTTCTCCATGACAGACTAAATACCATAAATCTTCTAAGGAGATTTTTATAGTTACAAACATATGCTTGTGTTATTGACCAATGTTCTAAAGATGAAGAAACTCTAGTTCACCTCTTTTGGATGTGCCCTTTGCAACACAATGCTGGAACTTTATATGCAAAGAAGAAGGGATGTATCTATCTTTCAAGCCATCTCTAATATGAAGGATAAGCTGAAGTTACCCTTTATAACGAAGATCATTATTTTGGCTGCTCGGGGCATATGGATCATCAGAAATAACAAAATCTTCAACAATCAAACGCCAAACTTTGCAAATTGCAAAGCAGATTTTCTCCAAGAGGTCAAATTACTCTCTTACAAGATGAAAAGAAGCATGCAAATTCTTTCAAGGAAAGGTTGCAATCACAAGTTTAGCTTAGTATTAGTGTAATTTTGCTACTTTCTCTTTCTTTTCTTTAGGAAGAGATCCTCTCTCTTCTTTGTAAATACTTTGCTATATAATAATATAAAAACTACAGTGGGTTTTCCCACTGTTTCTCTTCAAAAAAAATCGGTGTCTTGGTTTGACTACATTTCTATGGAATCATATAGATCATTAGTTTATGAGGATGTTGTTATTGTCTAGTTGCGGTTATACTAGTACAAAGGTTTCTCTTCTAAAGGATAGGTTGTTGGCTCACAACTCACTTGAGCGGCTGAGCGCCAGCTAAAGCAATCCTGGTTGTGCACGCTTGAACATTTGGTGCAATTGGCATAATGATCCTTCAGTTACACGAGAATATTGTATTTTTCCTTCAATCTTATTGGATGTATAAAATTATTTCTTATGAAACTCTTATGTTTAAAATGGTCATGTCAACCATTATTTTTTATATAAGCTTGTTACTTTAGGCTTATTGTCGTTAAAGTGAAAACCCTACCCATTGAACAATATGTAGGTCAAATCTTAAAATGATGACCAAAAGTAGAAAGTATATGATGATCATAGAAGGATGTTAGGTGGGGAGTGATACATTGCGATGTCTGCAAAGGCATTATGTGAATCATTTTGTTCTAGCTGAACTATGTCTGCAAAAGTATAATGCTCATAAAAAGGGATATTAGATGGGAGAGATAATATGTTGTTCTACTCTTAGATGAACTAAACTCTTATTGAAATCTAGGCAGTTGAACCGAGACACGCATATATTGGAGATGAAATAAATGGCGAATCGTGTGTTCTTTGTAGAAGGATCTAAATCAATTTTCTTTGCGTACATGTCTATGCAATTTTATTTCCAAATATAATAAACAAACCTAATTATAATGTGTTTATAGCATGTAACTAATGTAAAAAAAATATTTATTTCTTTGTTTGACTATATATTCCATGGAATCATATTGTCTAGTTGTGGTTATACTAGTACAAGGGCTTCACAAGGATCAAGGGGCATGAGTTGTTTGCTTGCTTGAGCATGTCATTGATATGTAGAGTAGAGCGAGCCTGCTTTGCATTTTCAAACATTCGCCACTAGCATAAGATTCATGCATATACTCTCTTGGGTCATATCGAGAGAGTGGAAAGTTAGTCTTTTGTTTCAAATCGTTTCCTCCGAAATTCCTAGATAGGGTCAAAATGGCCATATCGACTTTTCCTCCCTTTATGTAGGGTCCTTACTTTGAACATTGTGATCGTTACAATGACTTCCCTTCTCTTAGAACGATATGCATGCGAAAGGTCACAATGATGACAAGAGTACAAAGAACACGAAGCTCGCATAAGCATGTTACGTGGTAGGAATGATCTTTGTGATGTGCAAAAGATTTTTTTTAATCATTGTATTCTTACTGAATATGGAAGTACATGTTTTATGAATCAATCTAGTTGGTAGGTGGCATGGTCCTTGGGGCTAGGGTAGGCAACGATAGTTCCAATGACGAGCAAGAGATTCATGGTTAGCTACACCAAATCGGGAGGTGGAACCACACGAGTTGTGTTTCTAGACAACCTATAAGGAGTAGCTATAGCAATTAGTAAAAGACATTGTATGTTTATGGCAAGCTCCTTGTGGCCAATGTAGAGGAAAGACAACAAAGAGAAACTCAACTAGCAAAGAGAGATGAAGATGAAGAGAGAGGAGAGAAAAAGTAAGAGCAATCGTAACCCGAAAACTATGACTATGTGCCACCTCAGTAAAATAAGAACATGAACTATAACATGTCAGCCCTAACATTGCGGGCCAGCTGGCGATGTCCACGGTCAAAGCCCTATCAAGCACTCATGAGTGGCATTCCACACAAACAACCTGAAACATGGTGATTTTTTTTATAATTTCAAAGAACATACAGAATAGTTTTGTTATGCTAGTTTTACCAAATTTATTTGTACTATAAGTAAAAAAATGATTCTGTCCCATGTTAGTGCGCGTACTCTATTTCGGCTGTTGTGTACTTGTGTCTCTTGCGTTTGTTTCTGTAGTCTGTAGTGGTGGGACTGCGAGCAGGGGAAAAGGAGATTTGGGAAGATGGCATGGAGCTCGTCACCACCACCAGCGGCATCGGCGCGGGGGCTGCGCCGCTCGCCAATCGCGGCCGCCGGCGGCTAACGGAAGGTGCGGGCAGAAGCATCTCGGAAAGACCCGATTCCGGCTAGCTAGTAGTACTTATCGGATCGATCGAAGCAGCCTACAGGGAAGGTAGGGTTGGTTCGGGTTCAGTTTTGGATTCTCTCCGCCGCCATGGGCAGCCTCCGCCTCTCCGCCTGGTCCTCCTCCGCCGCCGCGCGAGGCTTCCCGCCGGACTGGCGCGGGCGACCCAGCCGCTGCGCCCCGTCGTCCCCGGCGTCGGCGGCCCCGCCTGCTCTAGGCCGGCTCCAGATGGGCACGGACCGCGCGTGGCAGTGGGACTGCCGCGGCGGCGGCCTCGGAGGGGAGGGGGGCGGAGGGACTACGCCAAGGAGATGGAGGCGGCGGTGCGCGTCGTGCAGGTGGCCTGCACGCTGTGCCAGCGCGTGCAGGACTCCCTCCTCCTCGCCGACGCCGGCTCCGGCAGCGTCCACTCTAAGCTCGACCGCTCTCCGGTCACCGTCGCAGGTTCCTACAGTCACTTTTTTTTTTCTCCATGGTTGAAGTTCGAACACTAGTTACTGTCACTCTTGATATGCAACGAGGTTAAGTCAAACTGCAACTCTGCTGTATTAGAAAATCCAATTTTTCCATTTGATAAATTAGATTACGTATTTGCGCTGATTCTGGTTGACCTATTACAGTACTGACAATGTGCTGGAAATGCGATTCAAGTTTGCAGCCTCACGATGAACTATAGTGGGTCTTATAAGTTCCAGCATACCAGCAATTGCTCGTATATGAATATGATGACAGAAATTCTCTCTACTCACTAGGCCACTAAGTAAAAAATCGTGTATGTGTGGTAATCGTATTATTAGTACATCGTTCCACATCGTAAATACAATCCGCGACGAGATTAGTCAAACTACAACTCTGCATGTACTAGAAAATTATGTTAGTTGGGTCTCAATACCTGAGTGGGATGCTGCCTAGTTAAATCAGTGCTGTTGACTTCTGAATTGTGTGTGGTACTGGTAATCATTGTTTGCCATTTGATAAATAAGATTGCGTATTAGCACCGACTCTAGTTGACCTGTCACAGTACTGACAACGAGCTGCAAAGGCAATTTAAGTTGCAGGCTCACAATGAAATATAGCGGGTCTGATAAGTTCCAATACACCAGGAGTACTCGTATATGAATATTATGCCACAAATTATGTCTACGCATTACCCCAGTACCAGAGTTAGATACTACCTCCATACCGGTTTACTGGGGTATTACGCATTTTGAGGAGAAAGTTTGACTATAAATTTGGTCAACAAAATATGAGATATATGCCACAAAAATTATACCATTGGATTCATATTCAAAAGAAGTTTCCACTACTATAATTTTTGTGATATATATCTTATATTTTGTTGACTAAATTAGTAGTCAAAGTTTTGTCTCGAAATGCGTAATACCCATGTAAACCGGTATGGAGGGAGTATATGAATATTATGCATTTACTTGGGTCTTTGTGTTTAGAAAATGATGTTAGTTGGGTCTCTACGCCTGAATGGGATGCTGCCTAGTTAAATTAGTGCTGTTGACTTCTGGCTTGTGTATGTGTGGTATTTGTACTGATTCTTGTTGACCTGTTACAGTACTGACAGTGGGTTGCAAATGCAGTTCAAGTTGCAATCTACCAATGAAACATAGGGAGTGTTATAAGTTCCAACGTACCTGGAACCGCTCGTACACGGATATTATATTATGCAAAAAATTCTGTCTACTCATTACCCCCACTGAGTACCAGAATTAGATATATGAATATGCTATTCAGTTTACTGTTTCTTTGTGGTTAATACCTAATAAGTCCACATATGTTCCTTATGCCAGATTGGGGTGTGCAAGCAACAGTAAGCTGGCTACTCTCTGACTGCTTTCGTGATGAAAATGTGTCGATCGTGGCAGAGGAAGATGATAAGACACTATCTAGTAGCGACGGCACGGCTTTACTTGAGTCTGTTGTCGCTGCTGTCAATGGTTGTCTGGTTGAAGCTCCAAAGTACGGGCTGAGATCCCCGGAGAAAAATCTCAGGGCTCATGATGTTCTCCAAGCTATACGGAAGTGCAGCTCCACCGGCGGTCCAAAAGGAAGATTCTGGGTGCTTGATCCTGTGGATGGCACGCTTGGTTTCGTGCGTGGGGACCAGTACGCTATTGCTCTTGCCTTAATTGAAGATGGTGAAGTTGTACTAGGTGTTCTTGGGTGCCCAAACTATCCGATGAAGAAGGAATGGCTCAACTATCACCAGCGGTACTACAGGTTGATGTCCAAGGTTGCTCCCCCTACATCTGGATCCTGGAACAAGGGTTGTGTGATGTATGCTCACAAAGGGTGTGGCCAAGCTTGGATGCAGCCACTGGTTCATGACTTTGGCATGCTTAATTGGCATAACTCAAGGGAGATTCAAGTTTCATCTGTCAGTGATCCAGTTTCAGCAACATTCTGTGAACCTGTTGAGAAGGCCAACTCAAGCCATTCCTTCACTGCAGGTCTTGCTCATAGTGTAGGCTTAGGTCAGTTCTTTAATTTCACTCTCTATGAGGTACTCTTAACCATGATAATATTATTTCACTAGAGTGTGAAAATTATGTCATAGATTTACATCTGCTAGTTAGTATATAGTATTCTTTAGTACGGTACTGGTTTACATTGCCAGTATAATGAAATGGTGCTAGCATTTTACTGTTGCTCCATGTCATCTGCATGCCGATTGCAAGTTTTGGATTTTGGGTGCACTGTTTATTGATATGTATTTGCTTGTTTTTTTCAGAAACCGGCCTCTGCGTGTGTATAGCATGGTAAAGTATGCTGCAATAGCACGAGGTGATGCAGAAATCTTTATGAAATTCGCTAGATCTGGATACAAGGAGAAGATATGGGATCATGCCGCAGGGGTTGTCATCATTCAAGAGGCTGGTGGAGTGGTGACAGATGCTGGAGGTCGCCCATTGGACTTCTCCAGGGTGTTTACTGGAGGGTTTGGATAGAGGCATAATAGCTTGTTCTGGAGCATTGCTTCATCGAAGAATTTTGGGAGCTGTTGATGCAAGTTGGAACTGTCAACTTTGTAATGGAAGCAACAGAAAACCATTATCAGTCAGATGGCCTGACATTGGTCATAGCATCCAAGAGTGAGTTTGCAAAGAATTTTTTGCTCTGTTTTACCCTCGGATCCAAAACTTGTTCTGTCTCTCACATTCCGATATCTATCTATTTTCCAGGTAACTCAACTCATATAGATTTAGGTACCGGAAGAATTTTTCGTCAGTGCTGATAGCATCATGTCTGCTTATAAAGTTGTGGCATGAGATCGACGATACTGGTATTTGTCCGTCGCGAGTGTTTAGTAGCTGTTTTGCTGGTTTGTGTGGTGCTCTTTTCCCTTGGGCATAACTTGTAAGCTCATCGGGTTGATGACAGTCGATAAAATCAGTCATGAGGAATTGCTCAGCACCATTCGTTGAGCATTACAACTCGAATCTCTATACTTCTGACTGAATGATCATGTGATGTATTATCTGCAAATTTGTCCTTTATATTGTGCCTTCAGTTCTAATACACATATATAACATATACTCGAATCTCCAGATGCTTGTCTTGCCTCATATAAAGAAGGGATTATCACTCCATATATATGTCCATTACACATATATAACATACCATTTTTCATACAGCCCTGTGTTATACAGTCACACGCATACACCACAACAGCACAAGCAGCAAATTTTCACGATTAAAACCACAGTACAGACTGTGTGTACTGGACTGGACTGAAGTAAGTGTAGTTCATTAACTGGAGAGCTGGACGGAGCAGCACTGGCTGAAGAGCTCCTTGCTGCCGTCCTCGACGTTGTGCTCATGGTCCATCTTGGGCTGGAAGCTGCTCCACGCCGGCACAATCCCCGGCATGGCGCTGGTGTCGAAGCTGTGCACCAGGGAGACGGTCCTGTACGTGTCGTCGTCGTCGCCGGCCACCTCGTACCCAGCGAGGAAGTAGAGCTGCCTGTCGACGACGGCCATGGTGAGGTACAGCTGCTGCGCCGACGGCGGGAGGCTGCTGGCGAGCAGCGACAGGTCCGGCAGCGCCGAGTGGTCCATCACGCTCCAGATGTTGAGCTCGCCGTCGTGCACCTCCACGTGCCCCTTCCAGCTGTTGAGGCAGTCGCCGGAGCTGAACAGCCGCCCGGCCACGGCCACGATCTGGTTCGGCGGCACGTCCAGCTGCCACATGCCCGGGATGATCTCCCACACCCCTCGATGGCAGTTGAACACCTCGGCGGAGCTCCGCTCCAGCGCCCACGACTGCAGCATGGTGGGCGTGCCCGGCGGCGCGGACGCGTCCGCCGTGGTGCTCTCGGCGAAGCCGCCCACGACGTGGAACCCGCCCTCCCAGGTCACGCCGGCGCACTTGTACCGCATCGTGCTCATGTCGGGCAGAGGCGACCACCGGTTCTCCTCGGCGTCGTACGCCTCGGCGGCCGCCGTGCCACGCGCGCCCGACAGCGAGCAGAGCCCGCCGGCCACGCAGATCCTGCCGCGGCACGCGCGCACGCGAAGTCGAACCGCGGGAGGAGGAGCGGCGCGCAGGCCAGCCACTCCCCGCGGCGCACGTCGTAGCGGAGCACGTCGGCGCGCACGCCCACGTCCGTGTCGTGGTACTCGCTGCCGCCGCCGTCGGCCACGTCCCTGCGACACAGCCGGCCGCCGATCACAAAGACGGACTCGCCGACCGCGACGACGGCGAAGCCTTTCAGCACGTGGCCGTCGGGGACCCCCGGGATGCCGCCCACGCGGCGCCACCTGTTGGCGCCCGGCTCGTAGCACTCGAAGCTGTTGGTCCCGCCGTAAGCGAAGCACGCGTATATCCTTACCCCGCCGGTGCTGCTGCCGCCGCCGCCGGCATTGTTGTCGTTGCCGCTGCCGCTGCTCCCGGTGCTGGACAGAGACGGCGAGGTGGCGACGTCGCCTTGCAACGACCCCATCGCAATCTTTGTGACTTACCCTTCTTCTTCTTCTTTCATAGGTGAACCCAAAGGGGGAGTATTGCAAGGACGATGGACTGCGTCTATTTATATGCAGTGAAGCTTCCATGGCGCGCGGGCGGACAGACCGAAGCATAGCTCATTGGAAACTCCGGCCATGCCGTAGTGGGATCTGTCGACCTACTAGAAACCCTGTTTGTCTGTTGCTCCCATGAACAACGGCGCCATAAAAAAATAACGCGGGAACATCGTGCTCTCGAGCTCGGCTCATCCCACGCTCAACAGTGCTCCCGTGTAATCATTCAACAATCAAATTCCTAAAAGGTAACACTAGTATTTCAAGTAAAAGCAACCAAACACCCTGATCGACGTCACTAGGAGCGCTGAGAATATGAATCCGCTGTCTAGGATGTAGCGGCCGAAACAAATAATGCAAAGACAATCCTCGCCGCAAACATGAGAAAAAGTCCAATATTGATTTGGTGAACTAAGATCGAGAAAGCATCTCAGCAGAGCGACAGCAGCGCCACGCGCAGCGTCGGTCGTCCAGCCAGGTTAAATGGCCCGAGCGCGCGGCCCATCCTAAAACGGATGGACGCGTGCAGACGACCCAAACCGGCCAAATGCGGGACGAGTTTGTGTGGCCCCGCCGAACGCCGAATCTTTGGTCGCTCGCGTCCTCCCCTTGTCCTCCCCTGGCCCGCGTCTCCCAAAACACAAACACTCCACTCCACTCCCAAAACCTAGAGATGGCCGACGAAGCGACTGCCGCCGCCACCGCCACCATCGGAGACGAGGCACAGCTCGCGGCCGTTGCCGCTCCTCCCGTGGAGGCGGCTCCTCAACTGGACGCTCCGGTGGTCGTGGAGCCCGGGCCGCCGACGAAGAAGGCGAAGCCCGACCTCACCGCGGAGCAGAGGAAGATCGAGAGCAAGAAGAGGGCCGACCGCCGCAGGGCGCTCGACCAGAGGGATGTCGCTGCCGCGGAGGAGCGGCAGCGGGCGGCGGAGCAGCTTCTCCAACTCAAGACGGAGGCCAAGGCGGACGTCATGCAAGAGCATGCCATGCTCTTTTATGGCCACGCGGCGCTCGCTCGGCACTTGATCCTCAGGGCGGTACGGCCCTCGGGAGGAGCTCGGCCTCGTGTGACTTCGGCCCCTTCCTCAAGGTCAACATCCCAGCCGGCTGCCCCATTTGGGTACACGCCGTGGCGCACACGGGTGGGGGCCGCCGATCGGCGCGGTCTGCACCGTGCCGTCACGGGATGGGTCAGGAGGTGGGCGAGTCGTTCGACGGGCCGTCTCCATAGATCCATTGACCTGAACCGTGCGCCGGCGAACTCCAAAGGCCCCAAGCACATGGGAGCAGCAGCGATGGCCGGTGCACGCAACCTGCTCGACGATTTGTCGGATGGTACATTTGATAATATTTTATGCTATTTGATATTATTCTATAATTGTTAGATATTATTTCTATATTTGTTACATACTATTTATAAGTATGTGTGGCCAAATGGCCTATTTCCCAAGAAATATGCCAAATGGCCAAATGGGTGGCCGCTGCGTTGGGCGCAGCGTGCGACCCAACGAACACGCGGACGCGGGCCGCTGTCCGCGTGTCCGCGCGGCCACCCAAACGGCAAACGGACGGCTCGGCGCGTCCGTTTGGAGTCTTGATTGATGCCCTGAAGAACCATACAAAAGAAACCTTTCACGTCGGGAAAGAAACTCTCTCATTGCTGAAAAAATGGATAGAGAAACACCTAACAAAATCCTAAACTAATATATGAAAAACTCTACTTTTAGTAGAAACTCCACATAGATCGGGTTACCGCCCCTCCCGATGCCAGCGAGTTTAAGCTGAAGAAGGTGGAACCAACTTAAGGTGGAGGCGGCCGGTTTCTTTGAGGTGACAGGCGGCTAGGTCTGCATATGAGAGATTCTTCTAAATTTGATTTACACTTGAAAATGAATATGGTGTGAGTATCATGGTCTAGTATTTATAATTTAATATGTGATTATCTACAGTGTAATGTTTCCTTTGCCTTTAGCTTGTAGATTAATTTTGCTAGATGATAGGTACATAAGGTGTCAATGATATCGATATTTTAGAGGACTTCTGGAGACGCTCTTTGATAGTGCAACCTTGATTGGCTCAATGGTTGTATCTAGACGGATAGGAGCACTAGGTACTTTGTCCGTCGTCAACACCTGTGATCCATAGTACATGACGATTAACAATGTGCGTGAACGGAAAATGATATTACCAACCAAATGATATTGTTTCATGCGAGCATTGCATCTATTCCGTCTGTAAAACTTGTCTTCGATTTATTAAAATTTAACATTAGATAGTGTCTTGATACGCTAAAATTTTAATAAATCTAAGACAATTTTGTGGAAGCAGACAGGAGAGTAGTAGGCCACATTACGGCTACAGGTAACTGCGTTTTCTTGAAATAGAGGCTCCGTCCATGCTCTGCTTGATTTGATACGTTGCAAGCCTTTATTTATATTTCAATATTTTAAAGATTCACCAAAAGATTTCATCATAGGTTACATAGGATCGATACATACATAACAACCATCTAAAAATAAAGTGACAACATGAAATAACATTACATTAACATGTTGATCTAATATCAAAACGCCCATTTTACCGGATGGATCAAAATATATCCCACAAAACCTTCTCTAGCCAGTTTGTGCCTAGGATCCAGCTCCTCCTTTGGTGGAAAAATGGCCTTGGTCGCGGTGCGCAACTGCCATTGGTAGTCACGGTTGCGCAACCGCGACTAATTAAGCGCGACTAAAGGCCCCCCT